>MU390231.1:0-486917 GCA_022578715.1 Nemania sp. FL0916
TCTCTCTCTCTCTCTCTCTCTCTCTCTCTCTCTCTCTCTCTCTCTCTCTCTCTCTCTCTCTCTCTCTCTCTCTCTCTCTCTCTCTCTCTCTCTCTTCAATTTTAATTACACCTACAACCGCAACAGAAATACTAATCTGTGTCTTTCCACACTTAAACAGATCTGCCAAACCACAGGCTGGGGCGGTCAACCGATCCGCGCGCCCGGGCACGGAGGGGGGTCTTTCGAAGACGACCCGGACCGCGCAGCACGGATAACCCCCGTCACAGACGCACGGCGTATCCGCGTGACATTCAACGCCTCGGTATCGGACGTCTTGCCGTGGAAGTTCGTGCCGCAGCAGCGGGAGGTGCGCGTACTTCCTGGAGAGACGGCGCTGGCGTTCTACACGGCGACGAACCGCAGCGACAGCGACATCATTGGGGTGGCCACCTACAGCGTCACCCCTGCGCAAGTGGCCCCGTACTTCAGCAAGATCCAGTGTTTTTGTTTCGAGGAGCAGCGCCTGCAGGCCCGCGAGTCCGTCGACATGCCGGTTTTTTTTTATCTTGATCCTGATCTGCTTGAGGATCTGAATATGCGCGGGATTAATGAGGTTACGCTGAATTATACCTTCTTCAGTACGTCTTCCTTCTGTTATCTTCTGTTCGTCTCTTTTTTGTTTTTGGTTTTCTCTTCATGGGTAGCAGTTGTTGTGGTGATTGTTTGCTGACCTCACTCTTTTGTGTAGAAGCTAAGTACGATAATAATGGGAATTTCAAGAATATTCCGACGCCACCGTAAAAGAACACACAGTAAAAGTTTGAAAGGTTGTGTAAATTAATTACGTGTATTAAGGGGCAGGACCTTTCAACTGTGATCCTCATATATATATATACCCTGTCTATTTATTATACGAGCAATATATTGGACATACAGTACTCCTGTGAGATTTCATAACTCGTGTTGCGCGCGTTTCAGTATTATAGTATTGATCCGTTATTATAAAATCGTAGCAATCCTGACTGATGAGAGCTAACATTGGGTTTTTAAGCTGTGGTAAAGTCTTAGGTCTTTCCCTGCCTCACCGAGAACACTAGAAATGTGCTATCGACGAGGCCTTCCACTCGTTGATATACCTAGCGATCATGTTTGTTTTACGACATATAGGATAGAGCGTTGCTAGATGGGCACCGTCAGTTTTGCTAAATGGGCACCGTTCGGGCTGTTTCGGCCTGGCGCAGCTGGCCACCAAAATTTTCATAGTATTGCCCCTCCCATTTCAACAGTTCTAACAGCTCCAACAACTTCAATAACAGTACAATAGCTCCAACAACTTCAAGAGTTTCAATGGCTTCAATAGCTTCGATAGCTTCAATAGTTTCAATAGCTTCAAAGGGGTCGAGCCGGTCCAGAAAGCACCATTCCTTCAAAATAGCTATAGACAGGTCAATTGCTTCAAAACCAGGAATGGACACCGGATCCGTCGGTTGCGTGCAATAGCCCCAATAGCCCCCATAGCTCCAACAGCTTCAATTGCTTCAAACAGCTCCAAAGGGCCCAATTCCTTCAAATCTGCCGTAAAAGGTGGGAAAGGCAGAGAGGGGCAGCACTATGAAAATTTTGGTAGCCAGCTACGCCAGGCCGAAACAGCCCGAACAGTGCCCCTCTAACAAAACTAACGGTGCCCATCTAACAACACTCATAGGATAATGGGATACCTACCTTGTATTCCCTATAGTAACAATAAAGCGAGCTATATACCCCTGTGTACTGAGGTGCTGACCAGAATCAGGCATCACACTTGTCACCAATTTCTAGTACAAATCGTAATGCCTCATTCTAATTAGCACCTTTTTACCCGTGAATCTAATGTCGAGTTTAGTTCGGTTCCTAACAGCTTTCATTGTTATTCGCTTTGGCTCACTTCCTACCTACCTACCCCGTACTAGGTAGCCCCCCTATCATTGATCAACCAACTATTGCTCTCCCAGCTGGCTTAAAACTCCTGATATAATCTGTCGATACCAAGGCCAATATGTTTCACGTATCCATCTCGCAATATACCGTAACCCATGAACAATCTGGAAAATGCCAAGAACGGAGTCAGTCTTCCCAATGTCCTGCTTAAGCCATAATATCTAAGAACGACTGTTAGTCAATATCACGGTGAGATGGGGGGTGGGTAAGGGGGTGGGTAAGGGGGTGGGTAAGGGGGTGGGTAAAGACGTACTGTCTGTTTGCCAGACCTTGTAGTAGCAGCGAAAGACCAATCGTGGCCTTGGATGATGAGGGCCGGAAGGAATGGTATCATTGGCCGAGCAGCATCTTTCCCGCCACTGTTGGTGAATTCCGTAAGACTCTCCAGTAGAGCCCACTGCGCACGTTGCCAGACGCAGAGCTGTACTTGCTCCTCTTTAAATACTCCGACGTTCTCCATAGAAAGAGCGCTGAGGACGATAAGCCTGTGTATCAGCGGGTCATAATCGGTGTGGTTGATACCGCAGTCTAGCCTTAGGCGCTTCTCCAACTCGATGAGCATTTTTAACTCTTCATCTTGGGGCTCAATGAACATGCAGAAATCGATCATCTTCTTGTCGTCTTGGCGCCTCTTCAACCTCGCTGCAGTACAAGGCATAGCCCGCACGCGAATTTGATGCTCTCGTTCTGGAGTTCCATTCTCTTCTGGGGGAGCTTTTGGCGCATCTACTATAGCTCCCAGGGCTAGTTGAAAGATAGGCCAATGAACAAGTGTATTCCATGTCGTCTCTGCGTGTTCCTCATCAAAACACTCATTTGCTGCAAAGAAGATCTCCAGAACCCGATCCAGAGATATCCCTGGGTCTAGAGCCGTTGTGATGTCTGTAGTCTCGTTTTGAAATGTCGTGGGCCGGAAATTATAGAAATTGTCATCCCATTTCGCACGTTTCTCGACTGAGGATCTGAGGTAGGATGGTACAATGCCAGCTCGGGATTGGAAGCTGTCGAATGTATTTAATATCGTGATAAGCTCTTCTGGCATTCCGGGATCAGACCTGTTGATCTGTGCCACCGTCACCGGGGGCCCAACACCTTCAAGCCACGGCAGTACGTTCATTTGGTCGTTTCAACAAGATATAAGTAGGCAACGTATGGGGAATAAGAGTCATTGGGAGAGATACTAGATTCCAGTGCAAGCCTCTGTAAAGCTCCTTCGGAGAGTTGGGTACTTTGGGAATACCGCTCTAAATAAGAGGTAAGTTTCGAAAGCTGATTTCTGTGCACAGCAGACCTCCTGAGGTATTGGCCAAAACCAGACACCATGCTGAGCAACAACAAACAAGGCATGTTTCAAACTAGGTATCTCCAGACCACGACAGTAGGTTTGAACGACGCAGCTAGCGAAACATTGACCTTTTCGCCTTTATTCTGCCCTTACCTAAACCAAGTGTAAGAGCCGTTATGGAGCGTGTTCGGAGCGTTTCGAATTAAAGTGGCAAGTAATACGAAGTACAGAGTATACAGCTCGAGATACGAACCGTTCAAAATTATACGGCTGTGCAGTATTAGCCACTCATAATTCCGAACGGCATATATACAACTCGATATTCTTAGCAGAATAGTATTGCGGTTAAGCCCTCCACTGGGCAGTTACTAACTGTAGGTGCTCACAGGAGAGTCGAGCTAAAGCAGGGATTGCGCTAATCCCAATTTGGAAACTAGTCTTGCCTAAACCCACTCGGGTCAAACTGCCTGCCTAGGTAGCCCAAGACGTTAGGTGACGTAGGGTGCTTTAACGGTGTTCAACGTTGCTGCTTGCTGTCCAAAGCTTTCGCGATTACAAGTGCCAGCCTTTCCACACTCTCTTTCGCGGGATCTCCGCGAACATGACAACTACACGCGACGCAAGATGATGATTGATCGTCTCCTAAAACGCACAACTGTCACGCACTGGAACGAAGTTGCGCTTCAAGTTGATGAAAAGCAGACAAACTTGAGCCCGACTTTGCTGTAGCGGAGATCTACAAGTTCACCTTGGCGGGTTCAAGCTTCCAACCCCGCCAAGTCATCACCGACTTGCCGAATTCCTTCCGAACAGAACCATAAATCAAGCAACTTGAGGGGAGGACGATACTTGAACGATACGAAAATCTGAAAGAAGGAAGAGACAAAACCAAGCGAAAAGGGGACCTGGAAAGGACTAGTAGCAAAGTATAAGACGAAAATTAAGCGAATGAATGAATATATAAACAAAGAATGGACCTATCAACCGCAACCTCCCGCCTCCGGCGCACCTTCGCCTACCCATCCGACACAACCACCACATCGCCCTCGTCCTCGCGCCATCTCACCGACGACGAAGACGACTTCCCACACGCTAGCGCAGCCCTCGACGAGCAGGAGCAAGAAGATCTGATCCGGGGCCTAGTCCAACAGAACGCCGCGCGCAACGCACAGTTCCGGCTCTTATTACTCGCATTACCGATCCTATCCGCGATCCCGTACCTCCTCGTCCTATTTACCGGTCTCTCAAGCCTCCTAGTCTCCAGAGACACAACACCTGACGGAAGAGGAGGAGGGAGAAGAAACAATGGCGGCACGGCAGCAATAACGAATATCTGGATCGCGCTCCTCGCGCTGTCCAGCCTCGCTGCAACAGCGTGGACGCTGTGGTCCCTACCGCCAGGCGTCACTGGGATTAGGGTTCTCGATGCCTGGACGGGCTCTAGTAGTAGCACCGGCAACACCAACACCAATGATGACACCGGCTCAGCGACATCCATGTCCGCTTTCCCACCACCAACAGCAACAACAGGCCGAGGATCCGGCGGAAGAGGAGGAGGAAGAGGAGGAGGAAGAGGAGGGAGGAACCACGGCATCCTCCTAGGCGCCAACGCGCAGCGCCGTCGCCGCGCAAGCGCCGCATCGCCTTTCTTCTTCTGGACGCGCCAGCACCACCGCTCGCCGCTGCAGCAATATCTCCCGTTCCTCAACATCGCGCTCTGCGGCCTCCTCGTGCTCGCCGGCGTGCTATCCTCTTCCTCTTCATCTTCCTCTGCCGCCCAGCAGCACTGGGGCCACGTCGGTCTCGCGAACCTGCCTGCCCTCATTTACGTCGTCGTCTTGGTCGCCAAGATGTTGATGGGGAGTATAGATCCGGAGAAGGAGTTGAGTGGCTTGCGGTATGAGTACAAAGGCGCGTGAATTTGGCACATATTTACGTATAGTTGGAAAGTAAGCTTACAGAAGACAATAATAATTTCACAGATTGATGAAGAGGCAATGTCGCTTAAATATCTTTATTCTGTACTAATCCATGACATGACGCTTTTCTGCTCTATCACTATTGGGGAAATCATGCGTAATTTTATTCACGCGACGATGCCATACGTCGTACCCAGTTTTTCGGCCTCTCCTCCTTTTTGGCCTCCCCCTGGGATATAGAGCGGGCGTACGTATATAGTCGGTCGCCTCTTGTCCGTCCATTATCCCATCTAAATGACGAATTACCGACCCTCTGGGTATTTCCACGCTCCCTATCTTGGCCGTAGGCATGACCCCTACCTAAAATCAAGCAATGAAATTTTTGAACAAGCCACACTGATGTTCTCCGACCGCATGCAAGCAATCATCGCAGCGTCTACTAAACTTCAATAGATTCGTTGAATCTTAGGACACCGTTACTTTTTAGCACACCATCGACACCTTTCGGCATCCGCAGGAATGGATCGGCATGGGCCTGCGTGGTGGATTGGTCGACCACAAGGGCTAATCCGTTAGATTTGATAGCGTCAACCAGAGCCGGCACCATGTCCTATTCAGAGCGTTTCCATTAGTAATTCAACGCATATATAATCGCCGTGGACTGAGAGAAGGACGAGAAAGAAACTTACCAGCAATCGAGCGCTGCAAATCAGCCCCATCAAGTTGTTGTTCTGCGCTATTCTGACTACTTCCTTGACCGAAAAGGTCCTTCGACCACTGCTTTGGATGACGCTAGGTGCGGGCATCATATCCTCACGCCCTAGGTCATTGCAGAGGAAGACAGGGAAGTTTGGCTGCTTCCAATTCAGCGTCGCGCATATGGTTGGGTTATATGAGCTGAAGACAACAGACTGCACCGGGCCCGGAGCCGGTAGAGTCCTAGCTCGTTGCTCACGCGCATGATCAAACACAACAGTTAAGACAGCATCCACAAAGCTGTTGGTGTCGATTGTTGAGCCAACCCCGAATTTGCTTTCATCATCCTCCGACGGGTAGAGAATTTGCAAATTGACGTGCATTGAAGGAGGCAGCAGAGACAAAGCCTGCTCGACAGAGATCCCCGCTGTTGAGAGGATCCGGTGAACTTCGGCAATTCTGTCGTGTTCGTATGATGATATCGATCCAAGCTGCGCACGAGCAGAGCTTGTCGCCGTGACAGCAATAAATTCTTCATACGATAGACGGGCTACTGGTATCTCGACTGGGCCACACGGAATCTTCCACGTCGGCCAAACCACAGGGATGCCGTCTTTGGTAAGTTGGACATAGAGCTGAACAAAATCACCAGACAGACTCGATCCAGTAACGAACATCGTGGGGTTCTGATCGAGTTGGCTCGTAGCCTTCCAGTACGTCTCAAAATCGGTGATTTCCAGTGGTGCTCCTCGGAACGGCTTGATCACTTGCGTATTGAAGGTAATCTGTCCTATGGCTCGGAGACGCGGGTCAAAAAGGGCAAGGCAGCATCTACCCGAATTCTTCCAAGACGATCTGAATGCATCGGGGAGGGCAACAGTTTTCGCAATGATCTTGGCACCATATGTTGGGAAGACATCAAAATCAAGTGCAAAGGTATCCAGGCTATCTACTTGAAAGGAAACAAGTCTGGTATCTTCCTGGAAAGGCAGGATGATATTCTTTGGTATGAGATCAGACAGCTTAGAGGATATGGTCAGCCGGGCGGCAGGATATTTGCTGTCGTGGAAGAATACCAAAGGCTGCTGCCCATTTTCCTCGAAACTAATCTGCACCACAGTCTTTGTGTCTAAGAAATTGTGACCGTATCGGCGCAGCGGGATGATAGGGGGAGGCAGCTCTAATGCAGGGATAGCATCAACGTCTAACGACATAGGCATGGGCCCGCCGCTATTACTCATGGGTAACAGTAACGACCCCGTAGCCTGCATTGTTAAAGGACTTTCAGTCTTTCCAGTCTGAAAAGGCGTGAGTAATTGCATGCAGGTTAAATGGCCTTCCCAGGCAGCATAGTACATAGCAGGCAGATCCTTCTCATCAAGGATGTTCGAATTAACACCGACACTCAGCAACTCTTGAAGACACGGAACATTTCCTTCGCTTGCAGCATGGACTAATGGAGTCCAGCCGTAAAGTTTGTCGATCTGATCTAGATCTGCTCCATATTCTTTTAGTAGACGAAGTAGCTGCGGTGTCTGTCCTGACCGAGCCACAAGATGCTGTGGATAGAGTCCTTCGGCATCAGGAAGGATCTGTGCACCATGTTGCAAGAGAATCTCTACGATCTCTAGCGAACCATGTTCGCATGCAAGGTTAAGTGGTATATGATCTGTCTCTGATACGGGATCTAACCGAGACGAGGCACCTAACAGTAGTTGGACGCATGCAAGGTGCCCATGAATAATCGCATGGATGAGTGGAGTGAAGTTATCGTGATCGATTACGTCGATTGTTGAGGCATCCGCTGAAATTTTGTTAAGGGGAGCCTTCTATGTGGACGGGTTTCAGGGATAATCTTACCTTGAAGGAGGACCTGGAGCATTTCTAAGCGCCCGTGCATGCTCGCATAATGAAGAGGAACCCTGCCATATACGTCGGTTCTGTTGACTTCAACACCTGCTGAAAGACCAACGCCCAAGACAAATTGGTTGCCGTAGATTGCTGCTTGGTGAACGCAATTTCGTTCGTTGATATCATCTTCAGATCTGACATCAACAAGACCTGTTTCTAACAAAACTTCAAGAGACGTTTGTGGTGCTTCATGAACAGCAGCAAGAAATGTACGCGTCACTCTTTCCCTCAAAGAAGCATCCAATCCAGACGTCGAAGCCGAGACGGCCCGCATTCTTGTCAATAAGTCCCGTAGGGACTCCAAATTGCCACTGATGGCAGTGTCTAGCAGCAAACTGTCTGCGTCGCCTTCGTCAGTTCCAATCAGGTGCTGACTGCTCACTATATGTTGTTCTGGACGTCCCTCGAAGTTGATATTATCACCATCTGCCCAGGCGCCGAGCTCTTGCAGACTGGTTGTCGCTTGGTCGGAAAGCTCGCTGATCACAGTTGCGTTGAAGAATGGTTGCACTTCTACAGCGCGGGATAGATACAACTCCTTGGTTTTGGATTTCGACGTCTTATCCCATTTCTTGAGGATCTTTGAGAACGCCGTGCCATTGATTTCAACAAACTGTTGGAGTTTGTTCAAATCATTGGCAAATTGTTGAAAACCCTCCTCCAGAGTAGTGAATTTTGCTGAACGTCTAGAAATTCCTTGTCGTGATTTTAGAACTTTCTTTTTATCTATCAGTGTTTTAAGGCGTATTTTGAGCTAGCAATGGGTTAATGTCACGGCTCCTAGTTGCAAGATACGTGCTACTGTAAATAACTGACCTCTGCCTCTTTTTGTAGATAGAAGGCATTCACCTTCTCTAATTCTCGTTCCTTGGCGTGTTAGTCATAAGCTTATCTTACTTGTAGTATCGAGTCATATTAGAGGCCATACTAATTGGAAGAAAAATTTCGCCTTATTCGCCTGAAGAGCGACCTGCGTATCAACCGGCACGGGCGGAAGGTGAGGATCATTTTGAGCACTCAAGGTCGGAGTGGCAGAAAGCCGTTTGATAAGCTAGTATATGTTGTTAGCATTGAAACGTGATTTCGAATGATGCCTCGACACTTATGATGTACTGAATGCACAGCTAATTCTAATATTGAGACTTTGCTAGTTGGTAGCTTGGAATGCATTTTTTGGGTCTGAGCTTAAGAGTTCTCCAACATAAGACACACCTTTTTAAGAGCTTTGTAGTTCACGAAGCTAGCAGCATACTCGGGAACTTCTAGCTGCCGCTTCTGAATCTGTTTGCCGAACTTCCTAAAAGTAAAATTAGTGACTACCGCAAGAAGAACAGGGATTCGCGACTCGGCAGCAAAAACCAGCATCTAGTTCTTGCTATTCTTTAATTTCCTTCGCTCTCCTCTGATGTGCAAATCCATAATAAGGAAAAGCGTGGCTTACATGATGCCGTCCTCAGGATATGATATCTATTTCAGCCCTGATTTGTATATTCAAAGGGAGTATCTTAGAAAGTAGGAGATGTTAATTAGAGGCCGTCAGGTAACTATTCGTTAAGTATGAACGAATAAGAACGCCGGTTAGAAGCAATCTTAGAGGATACCGGAATGGCAAATCTGTTTTGTGAGACTGCACTCCGGCATCTATTTATATATGGAGAGTATCTTCTTCGGCAACTAGGTATGTAACATATGCGCCGAGTTAGAAGAAGGCTGCACCGAAACCTCTTCAGAAATGAAGAGGAATGAGACTACAAAGCCTCTCAAGATGGCAACTGTTGTCTTGCGGGATACGTTGGCCCAAATGCAGCAATTGGGTAGCAGGGATAGCGAATGGGATACCTGAAAGGGGATTCCGAAGAGACAGTTAGTCAAGGGAAATTTGTCTGTAGAGCGGCAATTCAAAACACGACAGTACTAAAGGCTAGATTGTGTAGACCAGTATTAGCAGGCAGACGAGGGTGCACCTGACGAGTGTCACACTACACTTCGAAATCCCAAGCAGACATGCAGCGTCGTACAACTGAGGATTTGGAGCCGGGCAGGTGACTATGTGACGAAACCCGCAGCACATTAGGCGGAATGGTGTGGCAGGGAAGTAGGTACGCACTCTGTGAACGCATGAGCGTGCAAGTGCGGAGGACCTCAAACCAGCCCGAATGGAATGGCAGCGTCACAGTGGTTCGGCCGGTCAGGCATAAGCTACCAAGGTAGGTAGTTCAGGCACGCACGGCACGCAGTGGTTGGTGATTCTGGTGTAACTGCCTATCCAGCCATGGATGCAGCTCCCAGGATGGACGCCCGCAGTTTCCAGGGGTCTCGGGGGCGAGGACACGCAGATGCTCCGAAGCGGCGGGGTTCTCTGTGTTGCGGCTGATGACAAAGGCAGGAAATGCTAGACACAATAAGTAAGCCAGGCACGAACGTGTGAGTAACATGTCGTTGTACTGTTGGAGGAGGGGGTGCAAACTCCAAAAGTCATCCGAAAAACTCATAGCCAGGGAGATTGAGAAGCCGCAAGACGGTTGCTCAGCCCTAGGCAGTTGCTCGCCGAAGACGAAAAAAGGCCGATACAGGATGTAATTATAACCCAGCGATTCAGTACACTTACTTATTGGTCGATAGAGAACGAGCAAAATCGTATCAGAGAAATAGTCATAATGCGTCTCTTGCTTTCGGCTGCTCTCCAGAACTGGTGGTTTAAGAACATAAGATGATATTCTTGACGACCGTCAGGTACCAGTTGAGTCAGTTCTTCGTGGGAATGGATGGCGGGGTCAGCTGTTTTGGCTGGGTCCATTGCTATAGCTACATAAGCTACCGACGTACTTGCCTTAGGTAGCCCGACAGCTAATGCACATAACTGAGGTAGCTCCACGCTGCACCTAATTCTCGACGTCTAAAATCTCTCCTGAACGTAGTTTTCTCTATAAGAAATGCACATGGCATCCTTCCTCTCGGTACTCAGGACCCATCTATGACGTACCCCCGAGAAAAGCCCATACCGATAAGGCATCTCCATCAATACGACTATACCAGTACCATGGGTCTTAGTATTCTAGTATAAGTTTTTATATCTGGAGCACGGCCACGATTCCTAAATATTAGTGTCTATAATGTAACAGAGACAGTACGAATCATTGTGTGTTACACGGCGATATGACTCTCGTTATGCTACAAGAAAAACCATCGATCTAACAAACCCACCTAACCTATTGTAAAACCGGTGAACCATAGCGTTCCGTCCAGTGTAAAACCTTCACACCGTCGGCGGCCGTTTTTCCAATGATAAGAGCCGTTAAACTCAGCCAATAAGGAGCTCAGGTTCACCCCCGTGGTCTTGAACGTGCCCTGCATGAGGCTACTAGCTTTACCTTCACTCAAAACTACTCGACTAGGCTGCATACGTCAGTTTGGTACGTAGTACTTTACCTAGTGCGCTTATTCTCTTGGCACGGACTAAATCTGAAGAGGAAATTCCCAAGAGACCATCTCTCATCCACGCGGCCACGTCCAACCTCCAAATTTTGCGAATTAACGCACTCCTTATATACCAGTTGTTTCGCCAAATTTTCCTTGGCCTAGTCCTGCTAAAAGCCACATGTTCATTTAATCATAAAATGATTTCCAAAGCCACTGACATGCTCTCCTCAGCTAGGTGCTGTCTGTATTAATTACTAATATTTATGTTAACAAGAATTTCTTCTCTCTAAGATCTACTCCTTAGTACGCGCCAAATAAATAACTCAACCATTGGAATTTCTTGAAAATTACTCTGTGAACAATTCGCCATAGGAGCGATTATATTGGGTGTTTTACATAAAGCCGCGCGGATAGGTGGCGCGTATGAATCTTATGCTAGTACGACTGCCATGATCCAGATGCCATACTCTATCCAACGCCACTCATGTACATAGCCGTGCCCATGGCAATCAGATCTGTAGATGAGGGGTGAATCTGGTTTACATGAACCCCGCAGGCATCTCGAAACGGAAATTGTGCACGTGAGAATGGTGTGCGGCTAGTGATATCAACACCTGGGTAGTGTTACCGAAGGCGTATCCCCCAAGCACCCTGTAACAAGCAATTACTAGTCCTTGCTTGTATATTCAATCATTGCCCTTTGTAGCAACGATTCATTGCAACAGCAAAATAAAGATAATCAAAATAAAGACATAGGTGCTTAATATCAAGCATGGCCATATCTAACACTCCAGTGTTTCGCCCGCCCACCTATTACTAGGAAGCACCAAAGCCATTGACGACGATTAAAAGTTCACAGTTCCCATATTTATACATTCTATAAAATCTAAAGTCACTGCTGCGTAATCTCTCTATTAAACCTAAGGACAAGGTGCGCTTATCGCAGGCCCATTAATAAAAACCAAAAGTATTATAACTGTAAAGCATCCCTACTGAAATGGAGACACATGTATAATGGAGAATAGTTAACAGTTGAGCTGCCTCACATACAAATGAGCTTAGAACTAATCTCCATAATTGCATTATAATTGATGAATAGATCACTCAATTAATTTCATGTCGCGCTATGATCAGTGTTAGTCGACATAAGGTTGAGCTTGAATTATATTCCAGCTTTTCTTCTAGCAGTTTCGTAATCCCCAACATGATCATTTTCAAACTAAACCACAATGATCATTATAGCTTAACATGGAATTCATTAGTCGGCGGGAATCAATTGGTGCTCGTATCTCTTCATTATGTTAATAAGTCTAATAATCTGTCTCTCGCATCAAGTCAAGGTTCGGGATCTCAGTGAATAGTCTTCTCTAATTTATTTCAAGTCATTGTCTCAGCTATAATGACAACGGAGACTTTTAACATGCTAATTTCAAAGGCATCTTACATAAATCAAAGTTGTTAGCCTCTGTCAGTTCAGCATTCAAGAGAGATGGCCTCAGCGTTTAGCCTTAAACTGTCTGGAGGTGTCAATCAAGTTCCCGGAGGTACGCGGATCAATTTTCTAGAGCAATTTTTCAAAAGTTCCAATAATATTCCATTTGCTCTCTATGAAGCATTCTATCATGAGGCACATTTGCATATTACATGTGCCTGAGCATCGCGGTTCTGGGCGTGGGTAAAAATGTAGTCGGCTCAATTTCCCAACCGGGGCGAGGGTGAGGATCAATGAATGATTCTATGACTACACCCCTGTGTCATGGTTTTTGCGGGTTATATAAAACTCGATTTTCGTCTACTAAGGTAGACATCTATCGAGAAGGGAACGCAACCCCAGCATACATAAGGTCGCCAGAGATTCATAAAGAGTCGGCGCTGAAAGATCCAACGTGTTGCCGACAAGCCCCTTTTTGCGAAAGCCAAAAATTTCAGACTTACTTTCCCTGGCCTTCCTTTCCCCTCTAAAATGAACTGTTCCCACGTGTGCAGCCTGTTCTGAGAGGCGCGGCCAAGATCCTGAATGATGTGTGGTATAGTTCTTGCCGCGAGCTGTGACTAGCGAGTAGTATTTTGACGACGTTGATAATGAACAACGTATATGGTTACTATTTCATTACCGTCTTCGGAGCTATACTGATCTAAAGCGTGCTCTAACCCCAGCCTCTAATTATCAGGTTCAAGGCGCGCAATTTCCCAGAGTGCCAGAGAAACCGTCGCGGACCAGTATATAGACTATTGGTTCCTGACTGATATTAACGGCGTCAATTTTCCGTCAAAGAAACTTCCCGGAAAGAAAATGATAAGCTTTCGATACAGGTTTAATAGCTGGTTTGTCACAGGATAGAAACGTTGCATTTAAGCACAAGACAACTACAAAACTAAATGTTGTCAGATCGGACGTTAAACTATCCGCAACCAACCACGATTAAGACCATGACATTATCAAAAATTTCATAATTCTTCCCATGACCACCCATTCCCGGGCTCAGGATCGCGTCACCCATCACGTAACCTCTCTGAGCCATACCCAAGCCAGTGGCGAAGTCGGGGGTTTGACTGCTGCCTAAGTTGCTCCCGTGATCTATCAACACACCAACTTCCAGTGCTAGGCGGGCACCATTTCACGTAGTCTGGTATTGGTGGATGTGGAGCTTGTGGCGCTCTAAATGAATGATGTCTACCTGGATTGAAACAAGAGCGCAGCGCCGTAGTGTTACGTTATTGTAAAAGCAGAGGAATCATACCCGACGCTTATACATTTACACCCACACACATAGACAAGTACCGCGATACCGGTATATCTGTTCACCATGTATCAGTAGCTTGCTCACTCAAGATAGTATATATAACTCTGATACATGTAATCTCAATACAGTTGATAACTATCCCGGTGCTGAGAATAGCGATATTTTAAGCGCTAAGTACGTAAGCCGTCGCCAACACGTCAAGGAAAGTCGATATCAGCCACAGCTGCCTACATTACGCGCAAGCTCTCGGTGTGCGACAAGACACCGCCAACCCGAGATTTAAGCTTCCTTCGCAGATCCGCGTAATACGAATATGTGCGCTGCCGACCGCATTCATCGATTCGTCGCAGGAACCCGTGCGCTGCCGTGCGACGTATCTTCTTTTACTTAGAGCATGGGATGATCACGGCTACTCGCAAGAGGGAAAAACGTCCGAGATATCGCAACACTTTGTACATGATAATTCTGATATGATATACACCTGCAGGCAATGGCTGCCTGTGTCGTAGTACATACATAAATACGGTCTGTGAATATATATGTGCGAAGTAATGAGTGATGCCGATGCATTTGGTCGTCGGAGTAGCTTTCCGGGGGGACGCTGGTATGGATCTTATGCGTGATAAGTTGTGTACAAGTAAATAGTAGCCTAAGACAGTGATCTAGCGTACAATACTATTCTGGCTCGGGTCGTATTGCTTGAGTGTATGAATCTGGCCCGTTGCCTAGGCCTTGGTCTTCTGCCTTGGCGTCAAGTAGACGCCGAGAGGCACTCTGTCCCAAAGGGTACTGTAGCACATACAGTCAGTCTTTATCGCTGTTCCGAATGTGACATGTAAATGATCTCGTGTGATAAACGGCTTGAGGGGCTCGATCCGTCATCACAAGGGGGTCTTCGAGTTCTAAAATGCAACACTCGCGAGAATAGAATAAATGATTACTCACTAGGTCTTCTGTCTCTTAATCCAATCCGCCGACCCATCATCAAGCTTCAAGTCAAAATCGAAGATAATGCGAGCCAGGATGAGGCGCATCTCAGCGTAGGCAAGACTATTCAGGGGCCGATGAGTAAGCTGCGTTGTAGTGCATATGCGCGGCGGAGAAGAGCCTTACTTTCGTCCAATACAATTCCGAGGGCCAACACTGAAGGCTTGTAGTGCATCGAGCTTATTACCGGCTTCGAGAGCCTCCTCGCTGCTGCCGAGGAACCGCTCGGGCTTGAATTCCCACGGATCAGCCCAGTTCTCCTTGCTGTGGTTTGCTGACCACTGCTGAACTTCCACCATTGTCTGTGTTATTTTGTGAGCATGTATGATATGAATCTTGTTCAATACTATTTTTGAATACTCACGCCCTCGGGTGTATAATGGCCTGCGATCTGGGCACCCCCTTTCGGCACCTTGCGCACCAAGCCGGCCGTCACGGGAGGGTACATACGGAGCGTCTCGTTGAGGATCGCGAGCATGTACTTGAGACTACCAACAGTGTTGATGTTGATCTGACTAGAAGACTCAAAGGACGATCGGACTTCGTGCTTGAGCTTCTCCAGGATCTCGGGATGAGCAAGCAGAAGGTATGTAGCGCCAGAGAGCGTTGTTGCTGTCGTTTCGGAGCCTGCGAGGACTAGAATAAATGCGGTCGCTGATAGTTTATCGAAAGATAAATTCTGCAGCGGGTGGTTTAATTAGAGGGTTTGTTAAACAGTACGGTTTACGGAGGGAAGCACGTACCCATTCCTGGCGCCGCTTCACAAGACCCTCGAACAAGTCGTCACGAGATTTTTCCTATCGGGAAAACGAAGTCAGCAATCGTCCTTCGTGGCAAAGAATTGGCTCAGTTCCAAGAGACTCCCAGATCTAGCACGAGCAAATCGCATTCAAGAACTAGACTATCGTTGGAACCGAGAAAAAACAGTTTAAAAGTACTCACCATCGCCAGTCGCGATTTTAACATCTCGTCGGTGTATTTGCGCACTTGTTTAATGGAAAAGCTGCCGACATGGAACAGAAGTTGTACGAGCTCACTCAGCCCGACATACGTCATGGCTACCGTCACGGCGCCGCCCCTGATGCTCTTGAAGATGAAATCGATCCACGGGTGATAGCTCGCGTTCTCCAGACATCTGAAGGACTGGCCAAAAACAAGAGAGCCCACGATATCGAATGTCGTCCAGTTATACCATGCCTCGAGATTCAGCTTCTTGCTTCCATCATCACATACTTGGTGGAGGCGCTCGATAAGGAGATCAATATAGCGAGCGATCTCGGGCTCTTGCTGCCTCATTGACGCATCTGAGAAGCCGTGTGAGAGAGCACGACGGAACCGAGAGTGCTCTTCGCGGTCTGCATTGATGATAGAGGTAGGAATACTTCGGATTGTCCTGTTGAATTGGGAGGCCTTGATCATCTCATTTGCTGTGAAACATACGTGTTAGTTATTTTAACGTTGACACCGCATTATCATGATAGTTGACGCAGCCTGCCACAGGGACACAAGACGCCATCCCGTCTCCTGACATTAAAAGGGGTATTAGACCTACTATGAATATCACTCCCAACACGATGTCCATATATGTCCTTGAATGCCTTTACATCTACAAAGGAGAGATGATTTGGCCCAATCCTCACAACCGAACCATATCGATCATGATGCTGTTGGGTGCTTCGGGCCTCCACCCCGATGCTGTGTTGGATAGCCCATGGGAGCCCGGACGCTCTTTGGAGTAAGGGTCCGGGAAATTTCCGGAGTGGGTGGAGATAGATGTTATAGATGACAGTACCCGCCTGCCATATAAATGCCTATATATCTTGTCAGTAACCTGTAGCTATTGATACCTTATTCTCACATCAGCCCTGCTCGGGATAATTGTAGTCTTACCGCCGCTAAGGCGACTAGCGCATATATTCCAATGCTAGGCTTCTCTAGCCACGCTGTAGCTGTGTTTGCGGTCATAGTCTTAGAATTACTATGGTGGATTGTATCGATGTGTTAGGCTAATAGTTAGAGTAGAAATAGCATCTACCTCGTTAGCCATTTATTGCAATCGAAAATGCATGTCTTAGGTCAACGGGCAGTCGGCATAATCTTCGGGTCCGTAATCGTAACAGCGTCACACATGGTGAACGGAAATAGGACTGGTAGCAGCAACCCGGCTAGCCACAACCCTGTCTCGATATGTAAGGGCAGAAGTAAGGGCGTGTATGTACCGTATTCGTACTCTACACTAGGTACGGTACTCATATTGGTTCGGTCACAAGCACAAATGCCGTGGGCGCGGTGGAGACGGCCCAGCCAGACTGTAAAGAGTCGGTGACGTTGCCAGATCCCGAGCATGCCCGGAATTCCGTGAAACAACGCAAATACATTGATGTCGTGTTTACAAATTGGGTTTGCGATATGGATAGATTCACGGCGTGACATAATATCGTCCCTGAAAGACGTTTTGGGACACTCGGGGCGTCGTTTACTAATTGACAGATCAATCATTTGTAGAGTGTACGGAGTACCTTCGCGTCATTTCAGATACCTAGGCGCCCGCCACTGAGTGCTTAGGTCTTGGCCTCGAACCATCCGTGACGATAGCATTGGACCGTCACCGCTGAGGTGGAGCAGTGGTGTGAATGGACAGTGGCATGTGAATGGAGGGGAAATTGCACAAAGACGTCGGAACTAGGGATAGCCGAGCCAGCTCGAAAGACGTTATGTAGGATAAAGAGGACGATCGATTATGGTGTTCATTTCAACGTTCGTTTCAACATAGTACTAGCATGGCATATGCCTCTGGCGTTAAAATATCTAGACTTCTAGAAGTAAATAGACAGCACAGATGTCCTATTGATCATGCACATGATATCCGCATTATTGATCCGGTAAACTGTTTCTTCGCCCTGCACACGGCAGTGGCTTGATGGAACGAGCGATTACACAGTCCTTCATTCCCGCCAAGCAACATTGACAAATGGTATAGACACCAAGCCTCCGGCTTCGACCATCGTAAATTGAATCATGCTGAACTACTTCCCCTTTCCATCAGTGGCCTTCGTGGACGAGCCTACCAGACTATCTGCCATAGCATCAGCAGTCGCTGCTTTCAGTCTTTCGGCATCTTCCAACTTGATCTCTCTACTGCCGCCCTTCGATTCCTTCTCGTCTTCGCTGTCTCCTAAACTGAAAGGATCGTTCTCGACAATCGGACTAGGCTCCACCGTCGACAATGGCTGCCATTTGCTCTGCTTGCCGGGAGGAGGACTGGTGGTATTCTCTTTCGGGGGGATCTTTGGCGATGCGTCGTAAGGGCTAATGTCATCTACGTTTTCTCTGAACGCGACCTTACGACCCTCAGATCTGGTAGGATTGGCGCCTGGAAGTGGTTTATTGAGATTCGGGCTGTTGAATGTGGGATCCTGAACTGGTCCTAAACTCTGATTAGCCACAGCTGCCGACAAGATAGCAAACTGGCACGTACTACCGTCAGGATTTAGTCTCATTCTGGAGAAGTCATCGCCCAAGACCTGTGGATCCGCATCATAGCGGTGGTAGTCGGCGCTTTGGCGACTGGCCTCGCCGCTTCTCCTACCTGGTCCGCCGTGGGGATGATTTTTGGAGGGCTGTGATTCGTCTTCATCTGAATTGTATTCACCGTCGATCTTCTTCTTCAGGTTGGTGAACCATGAATTGACTTTTGTCTGTGTTTCGAGGAACCCCTTTCGAATATTTTCCGTGATGACTGGGAGATCATCGTCGATGAAGTTAGGTTCGCGATCGTACGCCTCGTTAGGATTCCCCTGGCGTCGGTATTGGCCGCCGGGGCCGCGATTCATAGTCCTCGCCTCGTAAGCGCCAACGTTGTCGTAGTGTTCGGCAAGTTGACGGGCATAGAGCTCATCTGCCTCCATCTGAGAGAGAGGCGCGCGGTTCGTTGGGCGAGGCGGCTTCGGCGGAGGGGCGGCCTCTCGTGGAGGGTCGTTTTGTACGGCATCGGGGTCACTCATGCCTTATCACTATTAGCCTCTGACCCGACGGTGTCCTCAGCAACACTGGGTTCCCTACCAAGGAGCGCGTTGAAAGCGGGGTCAATCTGGCCGCCACTCGCGGCGAGCACTGCCTTGATGACAGTTGCGTCTATGCTCGGGAAGGCTTCCTTGAGGATCTGCTCGTTCTTCTGCTGGGTAGTGAGAGGGCGCGGCGGCTGCGCGGGCGCCGTCTCCTCGGCGGGTCCTGTTGTTGCGCTGGGCGCAGGGGCGGTTGTCGCCGAGGTGTTAAGCACACCTGTCTCGGGTACGTCGTCGTCGTCCATCTCGAAGGGGCGCACGGTGGTTGGCGACTCAGGCGCGGCTCCTGGCGAGGTTGGATTGTCTTTGGGCTTGCTCTACAAAGAAAGCGTATCCTGTTAACATTTGCGAGCAAACAAGCACTAGCTACGTCCGTAGAGATAAGGCGTTTGGAGGGGCAGACTGGATCTATGCCCAGGATGGAATAATGCAGCGTCGGTAATTGGGAACTCACCAAGTCAGGCGGGGCGGCCATGTCGTTGAGTCTCAGTTGTACTTCGTAATTATCGTGAAGATAAGGAAAATAATATTTTGTATGAGTTTTTAGGAATTGCGTCTTACGAAAACTTTCTGTTGCTAGATACGGCGATGTGGGCTTTGTATGCAGCTACCTCTCCTCTGCAGTGGTAGACTAATGTATAGGAAGTTTTGGGAACCAAGGCGGGCATGCATGTGGAAGGTGACGTGGAGGGGCAACCGTTCCATGCGACGAAAGCTGTGACGCAGCTCCTTGCCTGCGCCACACGGTAGTTTATTCTTAACATGGCTTGTTGCCTTGCCCCACCTCAATTGTCTTGTCTTGGCGGGTACCTAATCTTAGGTCAGCATAGGTTGTGTCGCCGAGGAAGTAATTACTAAGTCCCAACCTACATTATTTGAAGGTGCCTGCGGTAAGTTGTAGAAATGGATACGATTTTGCTCTATTCAATGTATGTCAAGCCTTCTTGCACGATAGACAACATATAAAGTCATCTTGATAGCTGAGTCGTAACCATGGCCGATTTCAATCTTGGGTCGAGCTTTATTCCAGCTCTGCATAAGCCTGCGGCGCTCCTTCCCATTGCCAAGCACCACGACAATCTGCTCTATCTCATTGAGACGTTCCCGGTTACGATTGTTGTTGGCCAGACCGGCTCGGGTAAGACGACACAGATTCCCCAATTTCTCGAGCATGCAGGCTGGTGCGCAGAGGGGAAGCTAATTGGTATTACGCAGGTACGTTACGTCTGCTCGTCCGAACTATTTATGGCCCTGTGTTTCTAACTGTTTATAGCCCCGGCGAGTAGCTGCCACGACCGTTGCTATTCGAGTAGCCGAAGAGTATGGCTGTGAGGTGGGCAAGGAAATCGGCTATTCTATCCGCTTTGAAGATGCCACCTCTGCTGCTACACGTATCAAGTTCTGCACAGACGGACTCCTCATTCGCGAAGCCCTAGTGGATCCTTTGCTCTCTCGTTACTCCGTCATAATGGTTGATGAAGCTCATGAGAGGTCTATCAGTACTGATATCCTTCTTGGACTCTTGAAGAAAATCCGGAAGCGTAGGCCCGAGCTTCGCATAATCATCAGCAGCGCCACACTCCAAGCCGAAGAGTTCTTAAACTTTTTCTCCGAACCCTCTGACAGCGAGCAGCCCACGGGCAACACGGCCAACCCAATCGGTACCATAATCAGTCTCGAAGGTAGGACGTATCCTATCGATGTGTTGTATCTGGAATCACCAGCTGAAGACTATGTTGAAAAGGCGGTCTCTACTGTCTTCGAGATCCATAATTCGGAGCCGGATGGAGATATTCTCATTTTCCTTACTGGCAGAGAAGAAATCGACACAGCCGTTCAGTCGATCGCTGATCGATCAATTAATCTTCCATCTGGGTCGAAATCACTGCTTCCCCTCCCCCTTTACGCGGGGTTGACGACAGAGCAGCAGATGTATGTGTTTGATGCAACCCCCGAAAATACACGGAAGGTCATAATCAGCACCAATATTGCCGAAGCATCCGTTACAATTGATGGAGTTGTCTATGTCGTCGACTCAGGTTTTGTAAAACTAAGAGCCTTCGACCCTCGCACTGGTATCGACGCCCTGACAGCCACACCGGTATCCAAAGCTTCCGCAGCACAGCGAGCAGGCAGAGCCGGTCGCACGAAGCCAGGGAAATGCTTCCGCCTCTTCACTGAAGATGCTTATCAATCTCTCCCTGATACCAATCCTCCAGAAATCCAAAGGTCAGATCTTGCGCCTTTCATACTTCAACTTAAAGCTCTCGGGATTGATAACGTCATTCGGTTCGACTATCTCACACCGCCACCTGCTGAGCTTATGATCAAAGCGACAGAGCTGCTATTCTCCCTAGGTGCCCTTGACGAATACGCGAAGCTCACACGGCCGCTGGGCATGCGAATGGCAGAACTTTCTGTTGAGCCGATGATGGCAAAGACACTCTTGACCGCGGCGTCCTTCGGCTGTATAAATGAGATTCTTACTATAGCGGCAATGACAAGCCTTGGTGGTACTGTGTGGGTTCAACAGGATGGTGGCAAGAAAGAAGTTGAGTCTGCCAGGCGTAAATTCGCCGCGGAAGAGGGAGACCACCTAACGCTTCTCAACGTCTACCAAGCCTTTGTGACAAAAGGAAAGAAGGAGTCCAAATTCTGTCATGAGAATCATCTCAATTTCAAAGCATTGACTCGAGCCATCAGTATACGCAGGCAACTACAACGCTATTTGGAGCGATTCGGCATATCTGTAGACGACAACCCAAAAGCACATCCCGAGGGTGTAGCGGACCGGGTTCGCAGATGCCTTACGTCAGGCTACTTTGCACATGCTGCGAAAATGCAGCCCGACGGAAGCTTTCGGAATGTCGAAGGTGGAACGGTGCTCCATGCTCACCCCAGCTCCTTGATGTTCAATCGAAAAGCTGATTGGGTTATTTTTCACGAAGTTATGGAAACAGGCAACAAGACTTTCATCCGCGACATTACCAAAATAGAGAAGACCTGGCTACTCGAATACTCATCCGGATTCTATCAGGCCAAAACATCTCTGGGTGGCGCACAAGCTTAGTTTGGATGGACGGTATGGATGGTGAAGTTACCGACGGGAGCAACAGAGAAAATGGTGATCGATTGAGTTTACCTGGCTGAAGCCTGGTCCGGTCAGTTCAAACCGGTGAATCCTTGTTTTCAACAACACGAACAGCAAACATCGGGATTGATAAAGAGCTGCAACAACTGACGAATATGCGAACGTGTGCTATTGGTTCCTGTCGTTACGATGCATTACACTAGATATTAATTGGTCAAGGGCCACAGAACCAATGACGTCTTTAATCTGGCATTGAGGTACCGAGTGATTGGTTTGTGTAAACTTGCTCCCGCTGAATAATATCACGACACGAAAATACTTTTGCTAATTGAGACAGCAGCTTCTCAGACTACGCGACTCATCGCCACGTATCGGTTAAGCTTGGCATAAATATGATTTATGCCCTGAGACTCTTACGCGATGTCTCAGCTATGGGGCCTTTATACTTCTTAGCTCTGTACATCGAGGATACCGGAGCAGGTAACCGGTGAAGCCGTGATATCTGCACATAATTAGCATGGCCCGATCATGGCTTTGGCACTAGGGGTTTCTATCTAGTACTGTGCCCACTCTACTAGGTATGTCCGGAGCGAAGAGCCCTGTTCCCGGATCGGTCTTACCTACGGAGTAGATTTTACGCTACTATCGCAGATGAGCGAATGTTCTTAAAAGAAGGCTGTGTTCAGGCTGAATTGCATTCACCTTTGTACTAGTTTACTAAAAAATTATTTGCTCAATACACTACATACAATGTAGCACCTACTAGAACTCGCAGTGTAGTGTAAGTCTGCCTGCTCTTGGGTAGTTTCAACAGATGATCCATGCCCTCACTAAGATGCAGCGTAGGATTGCACGTTCCTGCATTAGCTCCCTTCCAACGCTGCAAATCTTCCAAGACTGTGGTGCTAAATCGGCCACATTGTAGCATTGCTGTACAGTGCAAAAGAAAATGCAGCACTTGCCATCAGTGGGCTACTTCGCAGTGTACTGTATGTACATAATTACGTCCAGAGCGGATTCGGGGCTTGCAGGGTTAGGGTGCGTAGACAGTGCTCATAAATGGGTGGAGTCTTGGAATTTGAATCCATTCGCCTACTGATATCCAAGTACCCACACCCCCTTCACTCATTTCCCCTTTATTAGCTTCTCATTCGCAGGCTAGTTTCTCTGCTCTCTCCACGGTGGCAGCGGAACAAGGGACGGGACTGGGTCTGAGGTTCGAGGTACTTGCGACAAACTCTCTCCTTGGTCTCCGTTGCCTTTTCTTTCTCTTTCTTGTCCTTCCTTCCACCACCTCGTCCTTCGGAAAGTCCAGCAGTCCTTCGACAATAGGCCACCATACCTAACTGCCTGCCAGCGGGCGTGCCATTCTTTCAACCTAACTTTCGAGTCGTTCATTTTTTGAGAATTGCCCTAGCCGCTCCCTCTATCTCAGCGTCAGCTATCCTACCGACCCATACGCCCGACACATCGAGAAGTGAATTTTGGTTCGAATACTACGGCATATAATATAACGACATTGACGATCCAATAAACCGTAATATAGGGTGTTTTTGTTTCTGGCCCGGATTCCGACATTGTACATTGGATATTACGTTGTGTGAAAGCCCTGGTGTGCGCGTGTGGCCGCTCAACCGTCCCCGTCTCCTTAATTCGGCCTCTTGGGTGAAGCCACGGCAATGGCTCACCGACATATTCATGGCCATGGCCACCACATACATTTCCGGCGCTCACCACTCCAGGTAGAAGACACGGACCAACTACAGGGTCTGGATTTGGGGTCTCCTGAAATACTCCAGCCGGGTGATCATGTTCTCCAAGTCGTGGCGCGAGCCAGCAACTCGGACGAAAAGCCCACGAGTGACTCTAATACCACTACAATCGTTGTTAGCGTCGTGTTAGTACATTCAGAAGGCTATTCAATATATTATGTTAGCTGACAAATTCTCAGAATTCCTCTGGTGGCCGCGCTTATCGGTTTGGCATATTTCGCTCGCAAGGGTGTGATGAGGCGGAGACGTGAAGAGGCAGCAAACAAATTCAAGTCAATGGACTTCGGCTTGCAGGATACGGCGCTCCCGCCAAGCAACAAGAGAAAAAGCGCCTTCTTCAACAGAGAAAAGGATATTACTCATAAAACTCAGCTGTCGATGGATATGAACCTCTCGAGTCCTTATCTCCTTCCCCCTAATCTGCATAATTCGAGGGAATCATTTAATTCACTTACAAAGACGCTGCATCAGAACGATGACCCCTATCGGTCCGTTGCAGACTACGCTGGTAGTGATGTCGGTTCAATGCGATCCTTCAAGCGAGGACCCGGAGGCAGGGCGTCATCTATCTACACCTCCAGGACGCGTCCCAGTGCCGACATTGGTCGCTCCCAAGGCGATGTACCGGGATCTCCTTTGAAATCGCCGCTGCCTGTTGCCCAACCTATGACTCTACCTCAGGGCCATGAAGACGAGGCACCATCTGTTCCCGCCAAGAATGAGTTCCGATTTGTTGACGATGGGCCTGGAATCGCACAAGTCCCGGAGATCCAAGAGCCCGCGGCTGTCGCTACTACACTCCCTCGCAAGCCTGTAACCTATAACTCACGCCCTTCATCTATAGAACCGAAGGAGGGGCCCCAGCCCATGGTTGCAGAGATTGTCAACGCGAGTGCCGCGTCGACTCCGGGTGAAACGAACAGTCATGTCATTCCCGATGACCTAGGCATCATGAATCGTCATATGTCTCAAGCATCATCCGTTTCCCATAACTCTGAGTCCAGAGCCATGCCCGCCGTTGTCCGACCACCACGCAAGGAGTCAATGCCTGTCATTAATCCCCCGAGTGTCATTGAAGAGCATCACAGTTATGCTGATAACCTGCACTTCGAAGACAACCAGTTCAGCTCATCGCGAGACCAAGATGAGCTCCACATGTCGGACAACCATGAGCAGGTATACCCGCATGGAACTGGCTTAGGGGTGCCTGATCAAGACAACCGGAGATTATCGGTTGGTCTCCGACCCTTGCCTCCGGATGACTTCCTTGAATCTGAGGACCCTGAATTCCGGGCCAACCGCATTCGTTCGTTCTATAAGGAATACTTCGACGATAGCAAGCCTGATCAGAGTCGTCCTCCTATGCCGCAGCAGCAAGGAGGTTACTATGAGGACTATGATGCGGGCTATATGGGCGAAGCTGCCTACTTCGATCCTGAAACGAATGCGTTCGTCATGCCCTACGCTCAGCCTGTCACACGCCGTGCTATGACACCTCCCCCGAACAATCGACGTCCAATGCCCGGACCCAGACAACGTGGTCCGCCAGGCCCCCGTGGACCCCAAGGACCTCCTATGCCTGGTGGCCCTCCGGGAAGGCCAAGGGCTGGATCAACTATGTCAGGACGCGGGTGGGGTCCCAGAAGCCCGCGGCCAGGATCGTCAGCCTCAAACCCTCGTTTTGGTGGACAGCCAAAGAAAAATCTGCCCCCTCCTGCTGCTCTCGCCACGCTACCAACCCCCTCCAAGCTGAAAGATGATTCATTTGCTCTAATGGGCGCAATTGATTTTGCACCCCCTCCCACGTTTAAAGAACATGCAGCCGGTCGATCACAGAGTCCTCTCGGTGAACGCGTACCATACCGAGTAAATACGCCTGTTCATTCGCCGCTGGTCAGCGCGTTCGACGACACGCCGGCCCTTCCTAGCCCGTGAGTCTTCCATTTACCCTATCGCAAGGATGACACTAACATTTGCCCAGACACTTGCTACGTAAATCTAGTACATTCACTGGCCTCGATTTCGCTCCACCGCGTCGGTTTAAGGATCCTGAAGCGATGAGCGAGACGGGCAGTGTTCGCAGTATGCATAGCGGCATATCCGGAGTTGGTCTGAACGCACTCCGCTCTGGTGCTGGACGAGTCAGCCGCCTACCTGGCGACACTGTCTTCACACAAGCGGCCATGAGCACCACGTTGAAACCGAACTGGGGCATGCGCGACTAGTCTAATTCTCTATCGCGTTTCACGGCACGACTAGACCGTCTCGGCCCATTAGAGACAGCCATGTCACTCTCTGGTTATAATACATAGCATCACGGCGCGCGGTAGGAGTTGATATAGAATAGGATCGGCTAAAAACTGGGAACTAGAATGTTGGAAGCAGCCGATTGGTCTAACCAACATTTCGATATATACTGTATTTGTTAATGCTTTTATTCTTCTCTACCTTTCGAACCAAGGGGGTTCAGGAGTTTCTCACAATCTGGACACCATTCACGAACCAGCTACCATCCACTGTGGTGCTTCATTTTTCTTGGCATGACGGGCTTATTTGGTCGAGTATAGAGGAATCTAGGGCCAAGCGAGCATTTGTCATTTGCAAAGATTGGAGGCACTTTCTGTTTCATTTACCGCGAGCCACCCGCCCACCTCAAGCTACGGGTTGGATAACAACAGAGGCTGATTATTCAATCAATTGAATAAAGCATTTGACCACAATTGTATTTGGATGGCATGTACCATTTTCACGTGCATGTCTTTTAGTTAAAAAGATAGAACAAAAATAAGTAACAGCTTAGGTCGGCTGAATCATGTCCGGACAGTCCGGCCAGTGGTCCGGTCCGCATACCAGATATTTGGTGTATGCTCCGTACAACGTCCCTGACTAGTCGGTTAGGCCGTCTTTCCAAAACTTTTTGGCGCTTTTGCCATGCGATGGACATGGCCTGTGAAGAATGGCATTTTGACACGAGCACAACGGCGGCGTGCGTCTCGCACAGCAGGCTTTTTTGCCTCAGACATGATCCAGATAACATTGGTGCGGCATATCTGGTTTAGGTAGGTACATAATTATTACTCCATACTCGCTGCTTAGCAATTCAGATCAAGAAAACCTGGCACACGCGCCAACATTGGAAGCCTACAATGTACTTTTGGAGAAATTTATTAATAGATGCTCTCATATATGCATATATAATGTAGGTAATCCTTAACATCTAGCACCTAACTTTCTACTATTGGCGGACCGGGAATAAGCTGTATTCTGTCTATACTATTATCTCTTACCTGCGTTACTTATCTACACGAGTCGTGTTTGTCTCAGAGGGCCTAGAAGCCTGCGATGCTTCTGCTGTAGAGTAGGGTCGCAACTCAGCAGTTGATTTGCTGGGACTAGTTATGCGAACCCGAGTCGGTTGCATTGCATACATGCATACTTATCCTAGCGCTCTTTTCTCCTCTTCTCTTTTATTCGTACGTATCGTGAGGCTATGGAGGCTATACCAGAAACGCTAGGTGGAATACTTATGAGAGAGCGGAGCCTGGGCCCAAACGTACATACATACATGGGTCTGGGGTCAAGTATTTACGGATGCCTCGGTCCTTTTGACATAGGGTATGTATGTAACGTGATGGGAGATGGATGGAAGAAACCTTCGGAGACTAAATTGTTAGTGACGGTTCAAAGAGATCTTATATTTTATAGAAGTCTTGAATCTCGATCGTATCTCCTGATGTTTGCGGGCGTTTCTTGTTATCAAGTTGCGGCTATCTCGATCAAAGGATGCGGAGCATACGCGTGCGTTTCATAGGCCTGTGCTGCCGCAGTTGGCCCCGTTGAACCGTTTTCTTACGGCTACCTAGCATGGCCCAGTTTCTTACATGCCTTACGAAGTACACTAAAGTACGTCACGTAAGCACCGTGGGAAGAAAAAAACAGGCGGTTTCAAAGAATGCATTTTAGCGTCATCATCCGGTGGGGTCAATTGATGTGCTAAATTCCAGCTCATTAAACCCCAATAATTATGAAGAAGAAAAAGGGACGAAAAGAAAGTTCAAAACTCTGCTGCCGGCACCTAATGTGATAGGTAGAATTTCAGTATCGCCGGCTTTTAATGGCGGTCGGAAACGGAAAGCAAAAAAGGAACCAGCAGGGCAAATTTCAACGCAACGAATCGCGGCGCGGCAATTGAATATGGTGGCTTCGGCTGCTGCCCTTTCCTACGGTAGGCTTGGCTGTCTAGATACCGTTTTAGCTATTATTGCATGCTTATTCGCCGCGAGGCAGTGCTGTGCAGTGTGCCATCCAACACAACAGCCATTTGGCTTGTTTTATTGCTGCGTCGTGGACTGTGATGGCGACATGGGCTCATGGTGATTTGTTGGTGTCTATCCGGCACAATGGACATCTCAATACCGCCGACGGGTCTGCAACCTTCCTTTCCACGAGCACAGACTGCGTGGATAACGAACCTGGAAACGTCGAGATAAAGCGTGCTTCTAAGCCTCGACAGCCATCATCTTACCGAAATCTGTTATTGACGCAGTAGTGAATATGTACCCATGTCCGATATAATAATGAGTCTGATGGTGTAAGTTCGACGTGTTGGACTGACGCGGCTACGAGTTCGCTTGCGCTTTAACCTTAAAAACGGTGTTACCTCGAAAATGGACGGCTTTCAACTTCAAAGCTCACATGTGAATCAAGACTTACATAGATAGAGTATTGCAGTTTTGTTCTCGGTCGGCCGTTGGGGGCGGACAGGGTCTGGACTGAGAGTGCTAGTGGTGATGAAACGAAACATTGGAAATATATACATGCAGGCCTTACTCCGTATCACGGAGGCTTTTATCTGATGCTAAAACATCCAATTGTTTGCAGCAACTGTATGTTGCGCTGCGGCTGTCTTCTGCACCACAGAGGCACGACATATATTTAGATACAGCACCGTCATGTACAGTACAGCCTCAATATCGAGCCCAGAACCCAGCCTATGCCCACCTCTGACTTATTAAGGTTCATTCACCTTGATATCGATACCTGACGAGATCTGATCTGCCAGTTATTGCCATCTGGCATCTTAGCATCATCAGCTTCCGCCTCGATGGTAGTGTACCTCCCCTAGCAAGCGCTAGTGTTCTAGCACGGAAACAGACAGTGGAGTTGATCGGGGCAAATTTCATGAATCCAAGATTGGCTGCGAATGATTGGCTAGCATTCTCGCTGTCGGACCTGGCTACTCAAGACCTCTTCTGTAACGCCAGGTACCCAACCAACCATCTTTTCCTAACTTCCCATTTTCTTCTGCCAACTTTAGTGCACGGTAGCCACTGTAATTAAGATCGTACAGACTTTCTTGGCCAGAGATTATCTGCCGGTACACTTCTTTCATTGTCTCTAATTAATATTTTGTTTCATTCATACCACTACAAACTGTCTCGCCCCAGGTTGAGGTAGCTAGCCGGTGTGTTGTCATCATCGTCGGTAGGTCACCATCTCTCCACTCTCGTCTCGTGTTCTCTCTCGTTCCCCAGCAGGTCGGAAAAGATCAGCAACTGGGCACAAACATTGGGGAGTGGACTGGCTGGCTGGTGGTAGCAAATACCTGCTTCCCTCTAGGTTCTGCTCTAGGTGGCCAGGTAGGCACGGGCCGGGCGACACATCAGACACGAGAGAAGTAGCGACTCCGCCACGATACAGCTGTGCATTGCATTAGCCTCCCTCCGTCTGGCCATTGTCTGCCATCGGTTGCGCTGCACGGCGCTGCACTCCACCCTACCCTACCTACCGTCTCTGCTACCGTCTTTCCATCGCCCTCAACTGTATCCCGTCCAGCACTTTGCTGCAACCAGTACACTCCGTACTGCTGCAACCATTCTGCGACACCACATCCCCGTGGCGAAGACGCATTCTTCTCTTGTTATTGACTCCTCACCTATTATCGATTGGCCTCATTGTTTTATCCTGCTCTGCATTGCTCGGCTCTAATTACCGTGCTAGAATCCATCTACCTATTCTACCTACTCGCACCATCCATCCATCATTCTACTCATTCTTTCTTGTATCGCCATCTATGGCTTCCTAGCCACGTCTCGCCTCCATCAAACCATTTTTCTCTTGACATTCAATTGTCGGTTTGTCCTCATTCCGCGGCATACATCGGGCATCTGAGCCGTTGCCTCTCTCAGGGCCAGCCCCTTTAATAAGGTGCGCGGCAATATCTCTGTTTGCTCAATTCAATGTAGAGCTTACCATTCTCGCGCCGCATCCTCAATTCGTGTCTTCGTCTGATGTCTTATCTGCATGCGATGTTTTGGTCTCACAGCCTTGGGCATCACTCATACTCCAGTCAACAGCCCGACTGTTACGCAACACACTCTGCTTCATTGCATGTCTCATTTGTGCGCCCTCGTGTTGCCAGGACACATGCTCACCATCCCTGGATTTCAATTTACTTTACAGCTCAATGAAAGCTCGACCCCATTCGCGCTAACACAATGTGCTTGGATAGGCAACATTGGAAGTGGAAGGTCCGAGGTTAAAAGCGCTGCTTCATAATGTCGAACACTACTACACCGACCGACCCTACCTCAAGCGGGCCCGCGCCGCCGAGTTCTAGCACCGACAGCACCTCTTCGTCTAGTCCGCCTCCGACTACGAGCGACCCGCCGACGTCCTCAACACCACCTCCAACTTCTACGAGTTCCACCACATCCACACCACCACCGACTAGTTCTACAACTTCGTCAACACCGACGCCGACATCGACACCGCCCCCGACATCAAGCTCTTCGTCGTCGACTTCCTCTAGCACTACCTCTTCGTCAACTGAGACATCGACCTCATCTTCATCTTCCAGCTCGAGCACAACCACTCAATCTTCGACGAGCGCGCCCACTAGTAGCTCCACATCTACATCCAGCTCTGATAATGGCTCCACGGAAACGACTACTATTACCTCAGTTGCGGGGGTCCCAACTGCTAGCATGACTACGAGCGCCTCTTCATCGACTGGTACTCCAAGCTTGAATTCCGGAGGAGGCGGTGGCTCGGGGGGCGCTTTGCCACAACCAGCAACCATCGCCGTTGCTGTCGTTGTTCCTGTCGTTGGCGTAGGATTGATAGTCCTGGCTGGTTTGTGGTTCTGGAGAAGACGCAGGCAGCGCAAGGACGCCGAAGAGGAGCGGAGGAAAGAAGTGGAAGACTATTCTTACAACCCGAACCACGACCCTACTGTCCCCAATGTTGGCGGGGCAGGAGCATACGAGATGAAGGGCGATGCATCTTCGGGTTATCGCGGCTGGGGATCAACTACACTTGCAGGCGGCTCTACAGGTCGCAAAGCTTCGACGACCATGTCTGGTGGTGGTGCAGGTACTGCTTATTCCGATGGAACCTCTGGGGCACGAAGAGATATGTCTGACGCGAGATCAGGTGAACCTTTGATGAGCGACGGATCGCGCTCTCCCGAAGGCGAGATCTTGGGTGCCATGGGTCCCTCCTCGGCTGATAATCGTGGCGCCAACGTTCACCGGGGTCCTTCCAATGCATCATCCTCATATAGCGCGGCAGGGAGGTCGGATGGCTCTGGCGAAGGTGCTACATACGGAAGCGCTGGATACTATGATCAGTATGGCGCCAGCAACCCCTATAGCGACCCATACACCGATAATCCCAACGGCCCTGTTCAACCAGTGATTCGCGACAACCCAGCCCGACGCAATACCCGGATTGAAAATCCCTCTCACTACCCGCAGCAAAGTGCCGGGATCTCCCAGAACTTTTAGTCCTGGACAAGCATCTTGACCAAGGATTCAAGCAAGACGAAAAGACAAAAAAACCTGCTATGATGCACTTCATTGAGTCTTACGTCTGATACACAAAATTTCAATTTGATCTTCAAACACTGTCCATACCGCTATGCAAAAGTCGCGATATTTGCAACAACTATTCGCCAAACATATACCGGTGGCTTACAACAGAACGACCGTGGCGGCGGTTCCATTCCGGGCCTTCTGGGTTGCACATAAGAAGAAGACCAGAGTTTTGATCTGGAGCCTCTGGTATCACTCCGACCTCTCTTTTCATACCCTATCAACAGATGTAAGGGTTGTCCTTAATCATGAGCTGGCGTTGGATGGAGCGGATTCATCTATCTACATAGTCCTTGTTTGGACCTTAGTGTTCCAACGACATATACTAATACTTTCCTTGTTTTTGTGTGGTTGGAGATATATGGAAAAGAAACAATCGGCAAGAGGGGTTTGTAGATAGGATCGAGGTGTCGTTAGATACCTGAGGGAGGAAGGCGTGCTAGGATTTTTCGGTCAGAGTTGTAAGGTGTGGTGATAGTGGCAGCAGCGGTGATGAATCGAAACATAGCGGCGAGAATCTGCTTACCAGTTGTCCAACATACTTGGATGATGTACCGTACATACATACAAATACAAGCTTTTTTTACATGTCAATTTACGAAATCTACTTGTGCATAGGGAGATTAGTGTGTTTAGTAGGACATGTGTTAATCCGACCAATGATGGTATGAGAAGCTCATGTGTAAGTGAAATCGTTTCATCATTTAAATCATCCGCTAATATGCTCGAGTTCTATATACATATGATCCTGATCCTGATCCTCCACGCCATGCAGTGTATATACATCTATATACATATGCTAAAGGGTATAAACGCAATGGGCGCCAAACGTGCCCGTGTGTATATCTATAAAATCAAAGCTCATTTTCATTTCATGTTTTGTTCGTGATCGGTATTAGATCTTGAATTGGGTTGTGGCCTGATTGAGTCAGGAAGAGAAGGGGTGGCAGCTTCATCCCTCGTGCCTTCTTCAGGGGGTCGGTCTGGGTTTGGGGCAAACATGTTGGTTGCTTGAGCCTAGCTATTGAGAAGCGGTAAGGATAGCCTGTCATTCATCGCCTTGTATGCTGTTCTAATTCGCCGACAACAGCAGTAAGGGTCCACGGCCCCTTTTGCGGTGCCCGGTGACTGACTGGCCGCAGACGGGTCTGGTCTCAGGCCGACGGCTCATTACAACTCTCGATTTTGGCTGAGGTAAGAACCGAGAATGTGAGGCTCTCCGTATTCGCAGCCGATATATCGACCCACGTTCCGCAGAATCTCACTCTCATCATGCCCACTGCCTCAAGACGTGAGCACGCGATGCGCGAACCGTGATGTGAACCTCGCAACACCACAACTCGCGCTCACAGCTTCGCCCGAGCAAGCACCTTCTTCTTCTCAGGCGCAAAGCTAGTCGACCCATTCCCGTGTCCCTCACTAAGCACAACCCGCGGCCACCAGTACTCGCACTCAGCCTTCTCGCGGGTGGTCAGCGCGACGCTCACCGCCGGCATGCCGGGACTGTGCGTGCCGCGGGAGCCCATCTGCTCATCATTTCCGTCGCCGAACAGCGCCAGGCGACCAGCATCGCTATTACCCGCGGAGGAACCGAACGGGCTGGTGTACTGCGGCCACGTGAAGTTTGCTTTCGCGCCCGAGTGCGACAGGTTCGGGTCCCCCGTGGCCGCGAACCGCGTCCACGCCCCCGTCATCGCGTCCGCGGTGGCCAGGAGCCCGGGGTACTTCCCGATCACGTCCATGTGGTGCGTCACGACGGGCGTCTCGTCGGCGTGGTCGGCGGCGCCGTACGCCGCGGACCGCGCCGCGTAGTGGTACACGTAAACCGGCGCAGCGCCCGCCGCGGTCGAGGCCAGGGTGGCGGTCTGCAGGACCGGGCAGATGTACGCGTAATGCGCGTATGCGTCGTCTAAGCGCCAGAACTCGAGGCCGAACTTCGTCGACTGCTGCTCGTTGGCGTACAGCGCGTTGCCCTCGCTGGTGCTCACTCTCGGGTACAGAGTGTCGAGCTTCGCGACGTCTGTTTTGTTGAGCGCCGGGATGATGGACGTCATCAGGTTTTGCACGGCAGTCGCATTGTTCTCGTTTTTCGGGACGAAGGTGGCGCCTTCGTTGGTGTTGAAGCCCGTTAGTATCGGGATCCGGAGCACGTTGCCCTTACGCCAGGAGTTGATGGGCAAATCAGGGACCACGCCTCCTGGGCCGTCGATGACGGGTTGGAAGGGCCATCGAAGACTTCCAGACCATTTCCTCCACATCTCTTGCGCGGCTGTCACGAGAGTTGAGTACGATAGATCACGCAGCTTGTCCATGAGCTCATCGTCGGGAGTTCCCTGAATACCACATAGCGACAAGAATTCCTCGAACTGCTGCTCGTGGAGAGGATGGTCGGGGACGAACACGGCGCGCGCAGTGGCGGCACCAGATTCAATGATCGCTTTTTGAAAGGGAGGTGGCGCAGAGATGAGCTTATTTGCGGGTGAGTAGGATATCAGGTGGTGTCCGATCTGTATGCGTTGTGTCAGTTCCAGATTCTCGGTAGGTTTATACTTGACGCACGCAGGAGCAGGGTACAGGGGATCAATGAACTGGGACATGTCTTACCGAGTGAGAACCAGCACTCAGCCCCATAATCGTGACATTATCAGGATCACCACCAATATTGGGGAGATTGGTCCTCATCCACTCGAAGAAGAATTGCTGGTCCTTCAATCCGAGGTTCAGCAGGCCTTGCTTCGCCGTCAGGGCACTCGGCAAGAATCCGAACGGGCCGACGCGATAGTTAAAGCTTATTCCCACGATGGGCGAGTCCGCAAAGGCCACAAAGCTGGACATATCCCTCTCTTTGCCGCTGCCCATATTGAAGCCACCACCGTGGACATAGACTACGACGGGCAATTTCTTGCTATCTACACCGAGCCGCTTCTCTTCGGCGGCAATGGCTGCCGCATCATCGCCGAAATGCGGGCGGTAGATATTCGCATTGAGGCAGTCTTCACCATGCTCGGGCGTATTAGGTTTCCCCTGCGGACATACATTGCCATACTTCAGAGCGTGATAGACTTTACCCGGTTGGGCTTCGATCTTGACAGCCTGCGGCGGCTGGAAGCGGTTCTTGCCTGTAGTAGTGTCGGCGTACGGGACGCCCAGGAATTGCTGGACGGCGCGCGGCGACGAGGCACTGGGGCCGACGACCTGGCCCAGATACTCGCCCTGGGTCAGGGTGATGTTGCACGTTTGCTGCACCATTGGGTCAGCTTTTAGATGATAGCGAGATCGAGAACGGAAGCGCGCCAGTTGTTAGTAGCGACGAATAAAAGCCGCAGAAAGGACACACAGTAAAAGAAAGGGCAGAAGAGGAAGGATTGAAGCTTGGAGCGAGGGCGGCCGATATGGAGAAGTAGTCGGCAGTTTAGAACAAGACCATCGGCAATTCGCCCCGTTTAACAAGCATATTCAATTGAATAGCCGGCATTGTTGCTCGGCCAATGGCAGAATTGAATGCATGGAAATAGGCCGGGCAGAAGCCTCAAGTAATAATAGGAACAGGAAAAACAAAAGTAAAGAAAATGAATTGGAAGTAAACAGATAAATAAATGAACAAAATAGTCATACCTTGAAGAGGGTGTCAAGTCCTCCAGATGAATGGCGAGTCAGCAGTGTGGACAGCAATATGATGGTTATGGTGCCGAAAATGACGAGACCGAACAGAACCCAGCGAATGGGCCGCCGTCTCCGCCTGAGTGCGGGCGCACTCGGCGATGTGAGCCTCTGGTATGCGGGCTCGTTGGACCCCAACATATCGGGAGTTTTGTTGGCCTCGGCGTCGGCGCCGTCAGTGCTACCGACGTTTGTGCTGCTGCTGCTGTTGCTGCTGTCGCCGACGTGGTTGGCATTGGCAGCTACCGGTAGGCGATCGCGCTGCGGGAGGAGAGCGCGCGGTGGCCATGATGGCAGCTTGAGTCGCAGCGCATCCTTCATGCCGACCTGCACCAGCAAGCAAACCTAACCTAAACCACCTAAACCCCTAGGAGGGTGCTGAGCTCAGTAGAGCGTCTTGGCGTTGTGGAATCTCTTGGCAAATCGCCTTGTAAGTGAACAGCTCTCGGGACACTGGAGATCGACAGGAGTTTTGGCCTGGGCGAGAAGCTTGGCAACACTGAATAGAAAAAAGAGATCGCTTGGCGGTGTTCAAATGATGATATAGTTGATAATCTGATAGGTAAATATGCGTACGACAGACAACATCGAAAGTTTTTGGCTTCACAGGATCCGATGACTTATTATGGCGTTTCGAAGACCTGGATCGCTTTTTCTCTGTTTAATTGCCCCTTTCTATATCCTACAAAGCCTGCCTTGTGTTGATAATGCTTGGTGAAAAAAAGGTGTCGAATTCCATTCACACACAACCAAAAGGAGAAAGAATGAAAGAGTTGATCATGAGAACAATCACTCAGGCAGGTGCTACAATGGCTTCGAGGGAACGGGAAAATAAGCAGTGATATACTCCGTGTGCTCTCTGTGCCTGGGTCCCTTATCATTTAAGTTCGGACCAAGGGCCAGACTTGATGAGACTGTGACGCTGCGAGGGTGACAGGCGGGTAGACAGAGGTACCGTACCTTCTTAACCGCTGCCTGCTCAACCTTCATCTGTCACCCCTAGCGATTCCCGTACTTACTGACCTTCCCAGGTCTGTAGCCAATGATGGCTAGAGGGCTGAGGCCAACAGGGCATGCTGGCACTTGTACAATACCTACATGCACGCTATCTATACTTAGTAGGCACCGTGTCTGCTCCCTGGTGCAGCTAGGACGCGCCTACTTGCCCAGAAGTAGATAGTGTACCGCGATCGAACGCTTATAATAGCGCACTAGATACCTACCTTACGGTCCGCGGACAACAGCCAACCCAACTCGGTGTATTAGTGACTGCCTGCTATGACATAACGTATAGGTAGAGCACAGACTATCGACCGTTACCTCCATCTGACAAGTAGTCGTTTTCCAAGGTCCGTCTCTGCATCTGCTCATTCAGGCTATCCAGATCTCTGTCGTACGAAGTTGAAAAATGGTAAGTTGGTGCATATGATGTATGTAGCTTGGGCTGCATTTGTGGATGGATAGCAGCTGCAGCTTATCACTAGTGTATTCTTAAATGGTAGATACTTCGGCGTTTCGAAGGACACTGCAGGATACATTCAAATACCTTCAGATCGTCCTTAATAATTCGCTATTAGGCGTGCAGAGCAAGGTAGCAATCCTGTTTCTCCCGGTACCTGACCCACGTGGGCTGTGTTGTGTTGGTTACACAACACTACGGGCCCGGCGCGTCTGCACCATAGTATCTGTGTAGATCTGCAAGTCGGTTATTCGCCTATGAAGAAATATTATTTTACTATGAAACCATACCTAAAATGGGCAAAGACAGTGGGGCCAACCCATACACCTTTGCACTCACCTATTTTGTATGGGAAGTGGAGTGCTCAGCTAGGAGCTATTGTCTCGACCTATCTTGCGAGCTGTTGATCAATCAAGCATCGCATTATGTACCAATTTATAGTGTAAAACGCGATGCCTGATTCTGGTCACCACTTCTATCAGCGTCAGCTAGCCGTGCTACATACCTAGGCAGATTTGCAACTATCGCAGTCATTGCAAAGTCGCGCTGCAAGCCTGCGCGAGCTTTATTGCGAAGCTCCTGTCGCGAAGCCTCTGCGGCGAGCGGCGAGCCTTTGTCGCGAGTCTGCACTTCGAGCTTTCGCTGCAGGTAAGCCTTCGTTTCGAACTCGCAATGTGAGCGCGTTCTGAAGCCTCAAAAATAAATGCTAGTTTTCCGCCGGTAACTCCACTTCCCATACAAATTAGGTGTATTCAAGGGTACGTGGAGTAATAGCTCTGTTCGTTGCCGAATTGGGTATGGTTTCATAGTAAAATAATATTTCTTCATAGGCGAATAACCGACTTGGTAGATCTGCGAGAAGCTCGAACTGTTTCGTTCTGGTTTGTTTTCTCTCCTCCCGCCTATCCACCTTGCGTTACCTGTTCCGTCCTGCGGGAAGCTAAAAGCTATTTGCCATCGAACAAGTAGGTTTCACTGGGTAAGGGATGACCGTCAAACAGCCACTGAAACAAGTGGCTTGCAATTGCGCTTGTAGGTAATTATTTGGAAGGGCACCTATGAGATTGCGCCACTGTCCGGTGGCTCGCTGTCGGGACCACCCGGCGATCAAGAATTACCATTACACATGTGCTCAAGAGCCGGTACCGTAGTAATCAGCAAGCAGTTGCTACGCCGCACACAACCGCAGATGAGAAGCAAAGCCGCCGAGATGTGCATGAGTCAGATCGTCTAGACCCCGACGGCCATATTACCTACATCATGGTATGTAACCCTACCGCAAGCGAGTATGCTCGCCCAGCCTGTGAAGCTATCGTCAGTCCGCAAAAGACACACGAGCAGTTATACAGCCTGTCCATTTATCGTCGTTTTGAGTCCGCTTTTCCCTCGTTCATCCAATGATTGACATTATGTTTCCCCACGTGTACAATGACGTGCCCACGCTCTACTGAGAGCCCAAGCCTTTTCTCTCCGCCATTACTCGTTGCTATACGGAAAACTCGAGATGCGGCTGTGATTAAAAAGGCGGAACTTGGCAGCACCGTATGCACCTTGCCGTACACTAGGTACTACCACGCTACTATCAGAAATATAACTCCAACCGTCGCACCTTCAGACCGTTTTCGTCGACAATCGGCTTTATTCATCATCCGTCGTGCACATCAAGAAAGTCCATAATTGCCGATATTGGAAGTGGCCTGACTAGTAACGTTAACTCGGACATCTCGGGAGAGCTTGCAACACAGCCACCGGCCTAGCTTGCTTCTTACCAAGCGCGGCATCACACACTCTCATCTGTGGTTCTCAACTCATAGCAAGATGCACAAAACATTTAACGAGAAGTTGGGATTGGCCCTCACACCGTGACTACCACCACATCAGCGCAGAACCTCTCACTCTGTTGGCCCGCTAGAGCTAAAGGGTTCGAGCTAATCCGAGCAGATATTCGTGTTTAGCATGTCCACCGTGGTGTTCACGGCTGCGTATGGCAGGCCTCCAATTGGGGAAAACACCAGCACAGACGCATGTGTAGCCCAGCCAAGAACTCCAGGCTGCCACTTTATAACTTTCCCAATGAAGAACGGTGATGATAAGCGGGCACCTCGGCAAATTCTTCGGCGGCGGTGCTAGCCAGAGCTGCTCTACAAGAGCCCATTCATATTCTAGCCGAGATGTGATTCTTTATTATTCGAAGCTGTAGAGAGTCGTCACGTGAAGCCAGGTTCATGCCATGCTCGCGATGTCTCATCCCGACGCGTTCGTACCAGGGCTTGTCGACAGGACCCAACTCAGACCCGCCGTGTCTTTCGACCATAACGAGTGCGGAAATACTCGCAAGGCGCCCGCCAGGTCTCACCGCCAGCAAATAGGTAGGACATCCCAGGCGATAACGATCAACGCCACGTAGGTCACCAACCAAAGCTTAGCTTCAGCCATCAGCAGTAGCATCAGTATGCCAGCAGGAGATCGCGCGATATTGGTCATAATTCTGGTCATGATTCAGGTACACTAATTACAGTAGATTGCGGTACCTAGACCCGTCTTCGCCCGCATATCTGGATGATGTCAGAGATCTGCACCGGAAATAAAGTATGTTGGTTGGCGACTCAGCTTCGATTCAGTCTAGAGACGAGATGTTGGCGCCAGATATTAACGTAAATAGCATTATGTCAATTGCTTTTGATGTTGCAGAGCCAACACAGCCAAGAATACACTTCCCCTGATACTGCAGGTGGGCCGCGGATCAGCCCGAGGGTAAGGTTTGTCACGTCGTTCGGGTCAGACCCTCTGTAAAGAGTCGACGACTTACAAATCAGTCTAGGAATTCTTTTAGAGTAGAGTAGAGAGCGGCAAGACACAAGTACAGTAGGTAATTCAATCCATATTTTATGCTAAGATAAAGAAAAAACGTACTTTGTAGTTGTCCGTTGAAGCCTACTTACCTACTGATGACGAAAGAATCAACCAGTCAGTCCAGTAGAAATGTAGAAGTAAAAGAACCTCGACGCTATTGGTCAAGCACCCCTGTCCAAGATGCAGTGCTTACAGTGCGCAGTGTTTCTCATACTGTATAGCCTTATGCATCATCGTCACCACCAAAGCTAAGCTTCACACTTTTGCATCGAATTCACAGCACCGGACAGGTCGATAACCGCGCGCATAACACCAACCAGCGCCACTGGTGTCAATCGACCTCCACTCAATCGAACCTGGCATCTCAAGGCACAAACAGGCACCCGGAAATAAAAGTGAAAAAAAAAAAAAAAAAATGCCGTCCTCAGCACCCCTCGCCAGAACCGCCGCGCGAGCGCTATGCCTACTCGTCCTCGCAGCATCGTACGCATCAGCAGCGACCGTGCGCCTGAGCGTACCAGCATCAGCACAGATCCCGAACCCAGCAGCCCTACCAGCATCAACGCACGCGACGCTGACGGCGCTGGGGCATTCGTACGGGGCGCCGCTGACCGTCGACAACGCCTTCGTCTTCCGCAACGTCTCGCCGGGTTCCTACCTCGCCGACGTGCACTGCGGCACGCACGGCTTCGCGCCCCTGCGCGTCGACGTGCTTTCTATCGCTTCTGGGGCTGATAAGAACGGCAACATTAAGAGTAGTGGGAGTGGGGATGGGGATGGGGAGGGAGATGGGGATGTGCGGCTGCGCGTCTGGGAGACGTTCCGGGGAAATGACTGGGCGAATACCGGCGAGGAGATCCGGCCAGAGGTGAATGCCGCCGGCGTTAGTGCGTTCCCTGTTAAGGTCCTCGGGAACAAGGTGTATTATACGGAGAGGGGATCTTGTAAGTCTTTGTTTCTACTTGCGCTGCCCATTGAAAGAGAAAGAGGAAGAAGGGGAAAGCGATTGTGAATGAACGAAGCAGAAAATACTAACAGTGAATACCACCAAACCACAGTCAACGTCTTGAGTATCCTCAAGAACCCCATGATTCTCATGGGTCTGGTCAGCTTGGCCCTCTTCGTCGGCATGCCTAAATTAGTCGAGAATAGTACGTCCTCCCCATTCCCTTTTTTTCCCTCTCAGCCTCAACCAATCACCTCCCCAACCACCAAAAAAAGGATAACTTTGTTACTAATATATGTCCCGTCCCACGAACAGTGGATCCCGAAATGCGCGCCGAGTTCGAAGAGCAATCCAAGAAGAACCCCATGAACAGCCTGATGGGCGGTCCACAGCCGGGCAGCAACCCCATGGGCAACTTCGACATGGCCGGATTCCTAGCCGGCCAAGGGAGTGGTAGCGGCAGCAAAGAGGAACCCGCGACGAGCTCTGGGAATGGGGGAAAGAAGGGCGGGAAGAGGTGATGGGGGTTTCCGCGCTTGAGCTTGCGAGAAATGGAAAGAGGCTGTGTGTAATTAGAATGTATGAATAAATTGTGGTTTTGGGCATACCACGATCAAATGAATCTAAACGAATTTGAACAAACAGCCTCACCTTGTGCATCTATGGTGCTAGAATTGTATTACACTCACGCTATCATAACTTGCCCTTTCGTCCTCTGATGTTCGGACAACTATGGCGTTTAACCAAGTTCGAAGTGCTACCAAAGGACTGAATTGAGGGGGTGAGCTTATAATCACACCACGGACTACAACATATTTCCATCATTTCCGTCACTGCCACCGTAGTCAATACGCTCCACTATCTTTACGTTAATATTAGCGCTCTGTATTCTAGACGACTTCGGCTTACTTTCGCGATGAGACGCTTCAGACTTGCTCCGGGTCCCCTTATGTGCCTGTATTCTACATCAAGTAGATATGAATTCACGAGATAGAGTAGTAGGAACAAGTAAGTTAGTAAATCTACTCAGTAAATCCCCACTGGTGTTCCTCGATGAAGATGATGCTTTAATATAGCCCCCAGCATCTCTTTGATCTTGTTTTCAATATACCTATATATATTTTGGTCTTCATTCCCCATCCGTGATACTTATATAGAGAATCATAAACGATCATAAAGCCACGTGCTGTCCCGTTGAAGGGGAGAAGACAGACAATTGTCTAAAATATGTACTACATTTAATCCGTTTACGAGGCTCAGGTCATCAGTTTCCCAGATATCTGTCACGATAAAATAAATTTCAGAGTCCACTTCATAGCGCAGCTTAATGGATATACTAAAATTACATGAAAAATCTAGTCACCATCGATATTTCGCAAAAGCACTTGAACATCACAGCTGATCCCAGTAGAAGAAAAGGTGAATAGGGGTAAAAAGGACAGGCTCATATTCACGTAAAAGGGAAAAAAAACCATTAATCATAACCTTCACATGCCCATACGCTTGATACAAATTAAAACTTCCTCTTCTAGCCCTTGAACTATTCCTCCATCCACCCCCTTTCTTGGCAACAGTCCTAGTTCCTGTCAGGGACGAACTCAATTAACTAGACTGAACTCTGCCCGGCCAAAGCAAGCTCATTAACCTCAAAGTCCCTTGCAGACACCTCTATGCATATGTAGACTTCGCGCCACGGAACCGGATCGTACTTGATATTCCCTAGACCTAATGTTGACGTTTATTCATGCACTCATACACTCATCCATCCCCATTCTGTCCCTCTTCATCCTCTTGCTTACCATTTACTCATCCGCCCTACCCTCCTGCTCCCTATCCTCCTCCTACCCTCCTACCCTCCTGTCCTTCTATTGACCACCCCCTATCTTCTCAAAGAGCTCCAGCCTTAGAAATCCCCACCATCAAAGTCCCCACCGTCCTGGCCATCATTATACCCATCAGCATACGCCTCCTGCTGATTATCGTCAATAGCGTCAGCAATCAGCGCGCCCCCAATAAGACCCGCGCCGAGCCCCAGCGCCGCACCCCCAGCGGTACCCAGACCACCGCCCGATTTCCGCGGAGGCTGGCCATAGCCACCACTTCCACCATACGGCGGCTGCCCGTACCCGCCACCATACGGACCCGGCGAGGGGCCGCCATAGCCATACCCACCTTGCTGCTGGCCGTAACCACCACCGCCGCCATAATACCCCTGCTGGGGCGGCGGCGAGTTGCCGTATCCGTAGCCCTGTTGCTGGCCATAACCCTGCTGCTGTTGTCCATACCCCTGTTGACCGTAGCCGCCGCCGCCGTGGTTTCCATAGGAGTCGTGCTGCTTATTCTTGCTCCCGAAGAACTTGCCCAGCAGGCCTCTGGACTTATCCGCGGCGCCCGCTGCCCCACCAACACCACCCATTCCGCTACTACCGCGCGGGGGCAGCTGGTCCGGGAACGGACTATTGCTGCCAGAGCCATGAGGGCCAGAAGAAGAACTGCTGTTCATGTACGACGCCGCAGCTCCACCACCACCACCGCCGTGCTGCGAGCGCGCGTTCTCCTCGTCCTGGAGCTGGCGCGCGAGACGTGCGTCTGCATCCTCATCGTTGTGCGATGACCCGCGTGCGGAATCTTCGTGCGCGAAGGGATTCGTCTTCTTGTCGCTGCCATAAGTGGCATTGCTGCCGCCGGCGGTGTAGCCTGGCGGCGGGCCCGCGGGCGAGTCGGAGTTCGGGTCGACGGCGGGCGCGGTGGGTTTCTCCCACTGCGATTTCTTGGTGTATGTGTTGACGTAGAACCTGTGGTTGTTGTTGCGCCGCGGGCGTGCGTGTTAGCCAAGCCTCCTAGGAGATGCAGGGTTCAATGGCGGGGCAGGATTTCGATATGCGTGAGACAGCTCGGCTCTCTTCTCGTGAGTATGAGCACGCCTCGTGGAGGCCGAGAGACAAATCCCATAGGGGATTGGGGGTTAGGATTAGGATGAGGATGAGGATTGGGGATGTGAAATGTGAAATGTGGTGATGAAACACGTACCATTCATTGTACTGGGCATTCCAACGCGCAATCCAGCCTTCGGGGACCTTGGGCGGCGGAGGGCCCGCGGGAGCATCGAAGTCTGCCATACTGCAAAGAGTAGGGATTGTAGTTGTAATGCAGGTGAAATAGGTGAAGTTGGTTTCTAGGTAAATAAGGGCAAGCCCAAGGGACTTATGCGCCTGTCCTGATGGGCGGGAAAGGATGAAGATGGGAATTCTAGAAGCCGGATGCCGGATGCTTTGATGCTGGTGGTTTGGAGGGGTGGGTGGGACAGGTTGCGAGCCAGCTCTCTGGCTAACCCGAATTGGGTCCTAGATTTGGGATGTGGTGTAACGTCGGTGGTCTAAGAAGGAGGGGTCGATGCTATAACTAGCAGCGCTATAAATATCACGCCAATGGCGGCCTAGGAATTATCTACAGACAGTAGCTAAACCCGGTACAGTGGTTCAGCTTGTTTAAGCAGGTAGCGACTGGGAAGTTTTTAGGGGGTTTGAAAAGACACCGACTTCGATGGGCAAACGGAATGTCTAGGTAATGTACACATTGAAGGTCATGAAATGGAACAAATAAATACAACACTGTTAAACAGGGCTGCCTAGTCATTCTGAAGGCGAAGAGAATCCTCTAGATACGACGGCTGCGTTCGTGATGTGATCGGTGGCGTCGTGAGGCCGCTGGGGGCTGGCAGCATAGCCCCCTTATTCAGAGGGCCATACTTACCCACCTTAGCGTCAGCTGTTTCTGTCACTGTTTCGCCCCTAATGACCGCGTCGTAGCCCGTAACCCGTAGGTGCCTGTAGATTTCCCCTTTAGGTACCAATTTAGTGGTTTTATTACCCCCCGTGCTGAGGCCTCCTACAGTGCAAACAACCATGACCAGTGCATTTGTTTCCTCTCAACATTTTTGATGCCATCCTGGTAACCCCTCCTGACGAGCCGAGCCGCGCTGCCACGTACTGTGCGTGCTTAATTCCGTTGCTGTTTGTCATAGACTGTGGCTGAGACCACCATGACAACACGCAGAATCTGGTCGGATCTGGATTTGGAATTTCACGTGCTTGTTTCCTCGCTGCAAAATCTACTAACCTAAATTACTAGGTAGGTTGCATCTTGCGCCGGCACGTTTGTTATCCGTATGAGCACGGCAAAGGGAAATCGTGAATACCTAATATCGCATCGCGTTATATCAGGATTTACAACACTTTAAGGGCATCTCATCTTGTTATATCAAGATGTCCTGTAATGTTTCAATCTAATGACGAACATCTAGTCTAGAACTTTTAAGGCGGAAGCGTAACCTACTCCCAACCCGACGTAACGAACGAGTCCAATATTGCCCCTTAAACCCAGATACTAATTCCAAGACTTTTTTCTAACCTTTTGTGATTTATCCCGTCTAATGATTCAGTCTGCCATACCTCTCCCTTCTTCAACTCTAGTTCTCTGTAAAAATATTAAGACCCTAATTAATCTCCAGTATAGAAAACCTAGTATCGTGAGAAGCTGCCTATATGGCTAGCTCTATAAGCGAATTAGCCAGCGCCATGAAATATTTACCACGGCAGCACAGTCATAGTAGATAAAGTAGTACTACCGGCGGGAGTAGAAGGAGGTGTTGGTGCCAGCTTCTGTCTCGCTGGAGCAGCAGAGGTGCCATTCGCTATGACTATGTTCTGGCCCCCAGCACTTACACCAGCCGAAGTCTGTGTAGCCGCAACTGTGGTTGAAGCGGGCTGCGGAGCCGGAGGACCAGCAGCCGCGGCTTGCTTGCGAAACCGGCTATATGCCTCCGCGGAGGGGTTTCTATATGCCTCTGCGGCGGGGTTTGTCGAAGAGGCCCGGGAGGAGGCGCGAGAGGATGATGCAGAGGAGATGGAAGAGGACGGAGCCGCAAGAGGCGGCGCCGTGACCCACTCGCGGAGCGTCATCTTGTGCAGCCGCTCGTGCTCCTTGTCGAGCATTTCGTTGTGCAGTCGCACCTTTTCCGCGCGTGCTTGGGACTTTTGGAGTCGCTGGAGTCGCTCCTCGTTCAGGCGTTGGTGGTGTCGCCTGTACTCCTCGGTATACTTGCGGACCATCTCCTCCCGCGTCTCGAACTCGTCCATGTGCGCCCGCTGCTCTTCCGGGGTTATACCGGTGTAGGCGCTCTTGACGCGCGCGGCCTTTTGCGCGAGGAGGTCCTGGAGATGCTGCCCCTGTTGTTGGCCATAGTTCAAAGCATGAGTAGATTGAGATACCTGGGGATGAGGCGACGGCGACGGCGACGCAAAGCGCACGCTTCTGCCTTTCTGCTCGCATGGGCTGTTGGGAGGCGGCCCGGGCGACTCCTTTGGGGAAGTAGTACCTTGTTGGAGGACTGCGGCCTCGGCTGCTACCTTTTGAGGCTGGCTGGGTGCCGGCGATGGGGCCGGAGCGGGAGCTGGAGCGGGAGCTGGGGCGGGAGCTGGGGCTGGGGCTGGGGCTGGGGCTGGGGCTGGGGTTGGAGCGGAAGCTTGAGCCGGAGCCGGAGCCGGAGCTGGAGAGGGAGCTGGGGCTGGGGCTGGGGCTGGAGCAGGAGCTTGAGTCGGAGCCGGAGCCGGAGCTTGAGTCGGAGCTTGAATCGGAGCCGGAGCCGGTGCTGGTGATGAAGGCTTTATCGTCTTGTTATCTTCATCTGGGCTGGCTGGGCTGGTCTGTTGGTTATTTATCTGTCTGTGGCCCGTCTCTCTAGGATTCAGACACACCCACTCATTGTCGATAAGTGTCTCAGTGGTGGTCTCGTCTTCGGTGTCGTAATATAAATCTTCTATCATGGGAGATAACACGATGAGTTAGTAATGGATGCGTTTGGAAATCCAAAGCCACTTGTTCTCACGCTTATGACCATTCCCGTGGTAGTCTGAGGCTGCAGCGTCGTCTCATGCCCGAAGATGACGATATACGCAGGCAAAAAGCGTATCGATCCAGCGGGCAGGGATCTGGGTTAGGATGAAGGCAAAGAGATGGTGCACATCACCTCGGTAGGAACGCGCAAACCTTACGTCCTCCGGCCGAAGGACCGATGTGACTGGATTAAGATATGAACGCCGGATGGAAAACTTTGAACCGGAGACGAAAAAAAAAGAAGAAAAAAACTAAAAGTGGCCACAATACACAACTGCAGGTGGGGAAATCTAGGTAATGGGCGGAAGATCATGCACGAAATTCATGATTATGAGCAAGTACACGTACCGATGCCATTCCAGTCTATGCTAATAGACTCTCTGTCTGATGACACACCATCCCATTTGTTGACCTCTGATGCATCTGTACACCCCTCATCTACAGTGGAGGCGGTCTGGGATTCATCGATAGGTTGTGTCGGTATATTTGATTCACCAGTGACGGTCGTATGTGCCTGTGTCGTCTCTCGTACGGCTCTGGGAATCTCGCAGTCTGCGCCAGTGCTTGTCTCAGGCTCCGAGCCAGCCCCTGGAGCCGTCTTCACGGGGCCAGGCCCCCGTATGGAGCACGCGTTCTGAATACTTTGATATAGGCACGGGGGCGGCATGTTTGGGCCTCGGGATGGGATGGGGAATGAAAATTGGAATTGAATAACAGAAAATGGACAGAAAAAGCCCAACAGGGGCCTACGACTAAATGAAAGTGGTCAGGAGAAGGGCTGGGCTGAGCATAAGAAACACAGAACCGGACTCCAAGGTGATGGGACTTTTAAATACCCAGCCCGAGTCTTGGTCATCATGTCTTTTAAACTCGCGCCTGGGAAGTGTGGGAAACCTTGATAACCCAGGGGTTCAACCTTGCATGCTTCATTGAGTTGATGTGAAGATTGTGTGTATTGTGGTTTGTGAACGCTAAAGATGCCGCAAAACTGTCTACTATGCGAATTGATTCGTGTCCAATCTGACTGGAACCATCCAGCCCACTGCTGCCAATCTGACGATAATTCCAAGTTGCGCTTACCACTCTATTCTGAACCCTGTTCGTGGGAATGTCTCATGCACAAGGGGCTACCTGATATCCCTCATACAATATCTCTGTCGTATCTCCTGTCCTCAAATAGCTTTGCGGCTTCGATGCAGTACGTGGCACGCTCTAGTTTCCGCTCACTGGCATAGCAGATAAGTACGCCATCGAGGATGCCAGAGAGGATGCCTTCCATAGCCCCCAAGACTCCCCATCCGATCATACTGGCTACGATTCCCACCACGTAGGCATAAGCGCTTCCCTTTATGCTTGGGCTGTCCGGGATCTGCACTCGCAACTGACGGGCGGTCATCACCCAAGCTGCAAATCCAAGGGCAGTTGACATAACAAAACGTGCGGCGTGAAGCAGAAGCTTGGCCATTCTGTACGGTATGAGGGAAGCTGTCTGATTTCGCTGCGAGAAGGCGCTTGGCGTGAGCGTAGTCGTGGGTCCCGTGGCTAAGAACTGTATCCTACTCAGTTGGGAAGCCGATTCCATCAAAGGAAGGGAATGGATCGAGGCATATGTTATAGCTAATGGGTTGGTGAGCACTGTAACCGGGCGTGGCGCCAGTCTCCACCCTATCATTTCGAAGATACCGGAAATGCGCCTCGGAAGCACAAGTATGGGTAGTCGAACGGCTAGAGATAACAGAGTTGAGGCGCAAATCGTGCCGAATACTGTCGTAGTGGAGTGCCCTAAGGCTCCTTTGACAATATCGTTTGACGATGCAAGTGTTTGCAGGTTCCGATGGAAATACCAGTTAGACACCGTGCCTGCGGTTGTAGCTCGAACAACTCCACTCAAGACGGAGAGTGTCCAGATGTACATCAGGAAGAAAAATATAGCGAGCCACCAGGTCGCAGTGCCAATAACAAATGCTGTCAGTTTGCTCGAGAAGTAACCTCCCAAGAAGATGCGGGTGAACATCCAGAGCCACACCCAGGTCCATCCGACAACAAAACCGAGTGTGCCAAAGCCTAGCAACACAAGTGCCGGGTTAGCAGTGAGTATACGACTGGAAAAGTCCAGCATATCAACGGCCCTATGGACTTCGTGCCGCCCCTTGTACAGGACCCAGACCCATACTATCGAGAAAATCCCAGGGATGATAGCGGCGTATCTCATGACAACATCCTGAAGACGTGATCCATGATCCGGTCCTTGAAAACTGGAAATCATGGGATACAGGGAGAACGAGAAAAGAACGATGGGAACACCGAAGAGGATCAATAGCACTAGCGGCTGTATGAAGGACTTGAGTGCTGCCATCCAAACCAGCGCAACCACAACCGACACAAGCGTATCGACCGCCAGTAGGTAGGAGGACGATTTGAGTGTTGTGTATACAGTATCACCAATCTTCTTGACTGGAGTGGAAGTGTGTAGCCATACCAGCACGAAAGTTGCAATGAGCGAGGCGAAAGCGATTAGGTAGAGCCAAGCGAAAAATTGATCGTGCACGAAAATTTCGCCATACATCCGTGGTTGTGGAGGAGCTGGAACGTCGCTAGACTGCCCGCCTATCTCGTCTCCATCCTCATCCTCGTCTTCTTCAGCAATCGCCTGGCGCATGATGCGGTGATCGCGCTCGAGGTTTGCATGCGCTCTACCAGCCGCATTCTTGGAGCTCTCTTTTGCGGGGTTGAACTGCTGAAATGCAGGTGGCGACGAATCTGTTGGTGTTTCCAGAAGGAGGTCCTCCGGTACTGAGTTGCTCATGATGGTGGACTCCAGCCCGACATCCACCATCTTGCCATCCTCGCTGCCCGAGTTCTGTCGCGTGCTCTTTTGCCCACCCGCTGTAGGTAGCTCTTCCCTTGGTTTCCGCTTGGCTTGTCGATCCTTGAAGCTTGACTCGCCATTCCAGCTGCTCTTGATCCCTTTAGAATGATCCCGGTCTTCGTAGGGCCTAGTATCGCGTTCCCCGCTTTGGTCTAGTGATGCCCGACTTGCGTCATTCTCCGAAGCAGAGCTGTCCTCCATGCGACTCGACACAAAAACACGCCGCGAATGCTGCAGAGCACGAAAATCGGCAGCCTCCCGAACATCGTCTTCATCCTCGTCGTCCCGAAATTCGTTTAAGGCGCTATGGAATAGCGGCGCGTCGGGAGCGGTGTGATATCGAGAGGCAAGTCCACCGAATCTGGACTGCGACGGTTGGTAAGGATTTCCCAAGCGTGACTGGTAAGGATGCCGGGTAGATGCTCTCGAGAATCTCGAGGGCGCATCGGACTGTTGTCGGCTCGGGGCGTCGCTGCCGTCCACCGGTGCTCCCAAATTGGAGAGGCGGGACTGTGACTGTGAGAGGAAACGGGAGGCATCTGTACAGATAGAGTATCAGTGTCTTAAGTATACCATTAGGGAGTACTAAAGCTAGGCTGGGAAGCTTCTCGGCGAAACAACCTACATTCGGAAAACATGGTGGTCTGTGTGTACAGATGCTAGAGCTGAGAGGCTCTAGCAGATACAGGTATTAGAGAGTTGGGCAGGAGGCGGGTCGGTTGCCCGTTCGACCGCCCAGTAAATCAGCCAGTCACCTAGCTGGAGGCGCGATCGGTTGGTTGATGAATCAACTCGGACTGTTGGTGATGCCCAGCAAGACAAGCCGACTATGCGACCAGTATCGTGAAGTAGAAATCACACGATGCAAAGACGGCCGCTTTGTAACTTTACTGGTGGGTTTGAAATTATATCTTGAATGGTATGAGTTCGATATACGTTGTTGAGTAGTAGTACCAGACTGTTGAGGCACGGATGGGAGTACTGTGGATGAAGACTGTTTGCGAGGTTTAAGGAAGAAAGTTGGTTAGATCGCTGGGACAAGCACTTAGGAAGCCGTAAACCAGCGTTCGGATACCGCCTAGGCAGTACGAACCCTGCACGGACTATACGGATGATAACAGCACCTGGGCAGTGACCACCGATGAATGATGCACGTCAGGCCGCGGGTACGGCGAGTTCAGCTTGGTTTAGTCACAGGTACAAGTGGGGGTGCTCACATGCGAGTACGGAAGCGGACAAGGTCCAGTAAATACAGAAGAGACGCCTAGGTACCCAAGTGCCTACGCCACCTACAGTAGCGCCGGTAGTGTACTGAGGTACTTACTGTCAGTGTCGTGAACCCGCCTTAGTGCCCGCCTGAAATAAGTGCCTATGCGATATTAGGCACTTTTGGCCCGCTGATATCAGTCACCTATTTACCACGTGCTTCAAATGTGTGATGCTGGCAAAATGAGTAGCTAAAAGCCAGGCCTGGGACAACCTATGACTTGGCGTCTCTATTTAAGCTGACGTGTGGGATAAGTCTTACTGTGTTTATCTCATAAAACCGAGGGTTTCAACGTCGGTCTAATGTGAAGTGTTAAAGAGTAAAGGTACCTTCTTACTACGCACCAGTACCGGCTTCCTAGGAAGTCGCTCATTCAAGTGGAACCACAGGTGCTCCGGCTGTACGAAGTATGTGGATGCACATGTACCTAGGTGCAAAGAGATGTTTGCTGTCAACTAAGGAGGTTTTTTAGAGCTCATCTACTAGAAATTTAGCATAGGAGAAAATCTCTTTATCAAGGTTGTTTGCGAACAAACATTCGGGTTAAATTCTTGCAATGTACTCCGTACGGAGATGTAAGAGTAGAATTTGAGCATCCTATCCAGGCTATCCCTACAAAGGTAAATTCTCAGGTTCTGGAGGTACCAGTAGATAGGTAATAACGCGAATGAGCCATGAGGTCATCGGCTTTTATCGATTCCGAGTCTTACGTAACTTCCCCATCGTATTGAATAATATGATTAAAGAACCAAATGATTTTCCGCTACTGTACTCCGTACCTAACTGTAAGTTTCTCTGCCGCTCTGGGGAACCTGGAGCTACCTACTCATTTCGGAACACACATCCATCTAGCTCCATGCCTAAAACTTACTTATCTAGGTTACCTAACTAAGATTGCCTATCATCTCAGCCCACGACAACAGCTCCCCACGTCTGACAACGTCTCTCTAAACCTTTGAACAACACTTGCTCCAGAACGCAACCAATACCTCTACTTCTTGTGGCCTTCGAACCCTTCCAACCGCCCTTGTCTCAGGAATAATACTGTATAATACGACACAAAGATTAGGCTGCGGGTTACTTTTGCCAACTGCGCTGGAATCCTTGTAGACGTTCTTGCTACAAAAGCAGCTTTTTTGTCGCTTGCCCTCGGGCCATAGTAGAACCAGCAAACCTGTTATTCCCGCATATTCAAGACACAAGGACCAGGCTTGCACCGAAGCGAGCAAGGCCAGACGTCCTACGCCCTCGCCTCTTCACCTCGAACCGAACGTACGCCCAGGCTCAGTCTCGATCCACCCGACATTATCACCCACCACCACCACCCAATATAATGTCTTCTCCGCCGTGGAATTATATAGCCAAGCTTGTGTGCATCGGAGATTCAGGCTGCGGCAAGTCGTCACTGACGATTCGGCTGTGCGAAGGGCGGTTCAGTCCCCAGCACGACGTGACCATCGGCGTCGAGTTTGGATCGAGAATCGTGCCCGTCGGCCCGCCCCATTCAAAGAAAGCATCGAAGTCTCTCCCATCGACCCTAAGGCCACAGGATTCGTTATCAACAGTACCGATCACCTCAAGTGATGGCAATACTTCCACCGCCGACGACGAGCAGAAGCATATGAAGCTGAGTCTCTGGGACACAGCGGGACAAGAAATATAGTAAGTGTCTTGCGAACATAGTGATGTATTTATGAAGAGCTATGCAATATGCCCTTCCCAGCCCAGCCCAGCCCTCTTGCCAACTTGTAACATATTCGCTCGCGTCTAAACCTAATCCTTGCCCCGAGTCTCAACAATTAACGACACTAACTAACCTACTCGGCTGCAGCAAATCCGTTACTCGTAGCTACTTTCGGGGCGCGTCTGGCGCATTGCTCGTATTCGATATCACACGGCGAGCGACCTTCGTCCACGCGACTGACTGGCTGAACGACCTGCGGGCGATCGCCGAGCCCGACATCGTCGTGATTCTAGTGGGCAACAAACTGGACTGCGTACAGTCAGAGACGGCCGGTGGCGGCGACGACGAAGCCGACAAGCGCGAGGTGACGTTCGCCGAGGCACAAGAGTGGGCGCACAAGAACGGCGTGCTGCAGTACGTCGAGACGAGCGCCAAGAGCGGCGAGAACGTCGAGGCCGCGTTCATGCGTGTTGCCGAGCGCATCTTCGAGAACATCAACGCGGGCAAATACGACCTCAACGACCGCCGGTCCGGCGTGAAGGGCCCCGGCCCCGGCACGGCGGCTGCGCGCGGCGTCAAGCTCACAAATAATGACGGAAAGAGCTCTTCGGGCGGAGTCTGCTGCTGAGTGATATATGAGAGGTCTAACGAAGAAAGCGCTGTAAGAAACGGCGTGTTTAAATAATGTAATACAAGAGACGGGAAGATGTTGATAGCGAGGCTCCGGGATACCCTTATTCGACCGTGGCCGCTATTACAGATGGATCATACGGGCTTGAAGTTGGCTCTGGTTCAAGATAAGGCTCTGAGCCTTCGGCATTGTACATATAGCAACACACAACACACACAGGAAGAGACGGTACACACACGATACACGCATTTTGGTCATGATACCCTGAGTCATAATGTCTGCTGGCTACCTTTACCTGGGTATCTAGCATTTGAGAGACGGCGGAAGAGGAAGTGGAGGAGGGCGCAAGAGGTCTTTGCGCTACGGTAGACAGAAAGAGAGAGAGCAAGCGAGGTGATAATGAAACCAATTTACTGTACTACACCTTTGTGCTCCTCGCCCGCTTCATTATATACGCGAATCCCGGAATGTATGATGCGATTTTTAACTGAATTCACTGAACCCGAGTAGACCGGCGGTTAACCGCTAATAGCTAGGTCATGATGGATGGGCAAAAAAAGGCGACATTTATGACTGCCTTGGCATTCTCTCATCCCTATACGCGAGTAGACGATGAAATCTTATACTTTTGGCTCATAATCTTGAGTCCGTAGGTTAGCTATTAAGTTTATATAGGAGATTTTAGTAATCTACGAAACGTTTTTCGGCCCAAGGGCCGTTACGAGTTTGCTGAGAGAATGCAGGTATTATTTGATAGTAAGGAGATAGAAAGTTTCTCCCAGATCTTCCCTATCTCTATTTCGCCTTCGCATTTTGTGTCATTCATATGAGAGAGGTAGAGAGAGGTGAGAGGAGAAGGAGACGTTTTTCGAGTTACTGATTAATGCTGTTTACCAATAACACTTCTATTTGACCCCTAATTCACACCTTGCCCGTGAACTCCCTACATCCCTTTGCCCGTCTCCCATCCATCCATTCCATGCAGAGATGTATTCTTTGGGATAATCCACACCCCAAGTTTTTATCTTAGATCATTATTACATTGGCGAATGTGAAAACATTATAATGCAGTTTTAGCAGCCAAGACGCGGAGACGAGATCGAAGAAAATTACACTCTCCCCGCCTACATTTTTCGCCACCCTCCTAGCAGATCATTCCGTCATGCGATGTAATGACAACCCCTTTGCGCTTGGATACGGACAGAGAGGACCAGAGAAGTTTTCTTCGCCCGAAAATTCACGCAAAGGAAAACTTTCATCTTCCACTACTGCCGGTATATCGTAGCCCTCTAACGATACGTTAAGGCGCGTGCTCTAGTCTGAGATTCGCCAAGTATCGAGCCACTTCATGTACTTATACTGCTGGTTGTTGCCAGTCATGCCCCAGCAGATGGGGATGAAATAAATGTAGAGACCGATGATGATGGCATATAGAACGCTGTAGATGCTCCACTGTATCGTCTTCTGTTGTTTCCTGAGCGTAAAGTCGATAAGAAAGCCCAACGAAAGTATGGCAAAGTAGAGTGCTGGGTAGTAATGGTGTACGTAAGTCACACGAGCCATGACCACAAACGGGAGATAATGAAGGAACCACCCTAGAACAGGATAGAGGCCAGCGTAATGGATCTGGTCAATCTCGTCTTGCGATAGATCTTTAAAACCTCTCTGCCATCTGAGAGTGTACCAGACGGTGACTAGGCCGACCAGACCAAGAGAAACTGTCGAGACCCAGTAGACGAATGGGTTGCCCAACAGGAAATACTTGACAATCTTGTCGTCCCAACCACACATGCGTAGACCGACATTAAGGATCGGCCACTGCCACCACTGAGACGCAAGATCGTCTTGCTTGTCGGGATCTGGGACGAGAGCGTTGTTCGATGTCATCATAGCCACATTCAGGTGGATGAAATCATGAAGGAACGGCGACTTGTATTTGCCAGGGTCTCCAGGAGGAACTGTGGGATCAATTAGCATGATGTTCTTGGGCTAGTAGACAGCAACTTACGTTTCTCATTCGTATGAGCCTCTATGTTCCAGTGAGTGAAAGTATCTCTTGGGTTGTTCTTCTTGTCGCAGGTGACTTCAATTTGTTTAAAACCCCACTGGGGAAGATTGACGTTGGCGGCTCGAAGGTAACATCCCATTACTGCGTTTCTTAGTCGGAATGCTGTAGTTAGCGTCCGAAGCTTGCTCTTGTCGCGCGAGGCCACATCTTTGACTATTTCGAGTTTCCAGTGGTCCTTGTCATCGCCGACCGTCAAATTTCCGTAACAGGAGACTTCTTTCTGGCCTTTAGAGACGGGTGCTGCAATGTCGTGGCTGTGAAGATTGCGACCAGTCTGGGCATGGATCAAGCGGACAGTGTCACCGTTAGCAATAAGGTGAGGTTCCGACTCAGGAGTCCAATCGGAGACTGAGCGGTTAGGATAAAACCACCACTCGTTGTTGGCATCTTTATGGTGATAGCATGTAACTTGTTGCTGAGAGGAGCCCTCGGGATAGGCTAAGCTAAGGTCAGCAGATTTTCAAGTCTCATGAGGGATATACATACTTTGGACATGGCTGTGAAGAAGACCCCCACCGTAGCCCATATTCTTTATAGTCACCTTGGAGCCCCAGGCCACTTCTAGAGGCGAGTTCCGGCCGATTTCGCTGTCCTCAAGGTTCGCTTGGAACAGCGAACTCATCTGGGCATCGCCAGGACCGCTCCTGGTCAGGATGGCGAAATGAAGGGCAAAGGAAAACAAGTAGACCAAGAAGGGAATGACAATAAGGCCGACTGCACGAGCACTGAGATGGGCGGCAAGGACCGGATAGGACATTTTTGTGTTGCCGAACTTGTTCCAAAGATCTTCGATGGTGTACAAGCCAACCATTGCGGTCACGAAAAGCCCAACGAGTTTGATACTGCAGACAAAGCCGAGACTGAGCCCGGTCATAAACAGCCAGAAGAACCACTCGGGCTCAAAGCTGTACTTCTGTTGACGGTGGAACTTAGACCAACAAAAGACTGTGGCGACAGTACCGAACAGAAGCATCGAGTCGAGGAGGATGAAACGGCTGATTGTCGTGTACGAGTTTTCGCAAAGAACCATCAGGGTGACGAGCCAGACGGCGGGGCGCTTCAGGTTCAGCTCGGCGGCAGTGTAGTAGGCCAGGGGCACGCATAGTATTCCCCAGAAGGCGTTGAAAGCTCGCATAAAGGTGTAGTCTAACTCGGCGGGGTACGTTTCGCCAGACTTGAATTCGAAGGATCCGTTATAGCCAGCCAGTACACCAGAGAGACCAACGAGAATCTTGCCGAGCGGAGGATGGCTAGCTAGTGTCAACTATGTATTTCAATCGAATGGGTAGAGTCGTGAGACTAACACATCGAAGAACAATTCACGTTTGATGTAGTGTGACCCGAATTTACCAAAGCTATATCGAGAGAGGATTGATCAGCCTTGGCAACGAAAGCAACGAGGGGTCGTGGGAGCGCGTACTGGGCTTCCTGTTGCGAAGTTGTTAGCGGCTATGGATAGAAACCAGCAGAAAGAAGAGCGAGGTGGTCTCGGACTTACATCCCAAGTGACAATCGGGCTGAGGCCAATCTTCCACAAGCGGGTGAAGCAGGCGAGGATGGTGAAGATTAGAGGAGCAATGATGAACTCCCACTCGTCGAGAATCTGGAGCACTGAAGGAGCCTGGGAGGGACAGCAAGTTAATACGCGGGCTGTACATCTACTCGCCATGCTCCACGCACCTTTTTCGCTCCGTATATCTTGACCTCGTCGGGTTGCGGCCGCGGTGTGACCGCTCCAGCTGCCGCGGAGCTCGGTACATTTCGTCGGCGGGCCGCGTCGCCGCTGAGGTCGGCGCCGGAGGCGACTACGGCGGACTTTTCCGCCATTCGGGTTGCTGTTTAGTGGTGAATAAGAGATGAATTGGAAACTGGCCGATCTGATTAGACAGCAGCTGCGCTAGGTGGGCATGAAAGTCTCAAAAAAAGCTATGGAGAAAGAGGCGAACGAAGGTTAGACGAATCGAACAAAGGTCAAAGGGTTCTGGACAGATCATAGATTGATCATAATATGCCCTTCCCCCAGAAAGAATAGATTAAGGAGACGTAGGCAACGTAGGTAGATTTTCGACTGATGTCGAATGATGAAATAGGAGCAGGAGTGGCCAAGAGACCCAGGCTGAAGATTATCTACATACGAGTAGGTCGTGTTTATGGGAAGGTATCTAATTTAGGACATTGCAGATGGCCCCATTTTACAGTGGGCCTTCCGCACCTTACTTCCAAAGCTGGCGCAATGGAACCGCATACTCACCCGAGTAGAGCGATAATAAACGGCGCTAGCAAGGGAGACATTGCATTTGTCGATGCATATGCACATTCGCATGATCTTGTTGGGCCCGGGCAGCCAACGTGAGAGGGCCCAAAGGGGTAATACAGGCCACCTGGCCACGTACTTCTCAGCAAATAGTTGCAAAGTAGACGAGCATGTAAGTGGAATTGCACCTATCACATGGGGGATGCTACATTGGGGGCTGTTTCACGGGTGTATGAGCACACACATGCAGGCAGCACGCCCCTTATGTACGCAATATATTAAGTCGTCTCTATAATTACTTAAGTATTGGGCATGTCTCTTGGATCTCCATATTGCGCTGTGGTCTTTGGTAATTGTGTTACACTCTTGGCTGTCATTCAAGACCTAACTAGCTAATTATGCAAAATTGGTAATTAAGTCACATTTCAGAGCCAATAATGGCACCGTATCTAGAATTCCAATCCAACCGGCTCATGCGATCACGAGACTTGAACCTAACCGGACCCGTGAGTCCCGGAACGCCACCATCGTCTATATAGGGGAAATTTCTATCGTTCTGTGTCATATGTCAGTGAGACTAGGCGTTTATCAATGATTTAGTCGTCCTGCTGGTCCAGTGCAGTATATCTTGTGCCACCTGCGGGACTGCTACTTGAGCCGCGGGTCTGTCCAACCATCCTATTCAACCATTCACCCACGCGGCCCCGAGAGTTACGGCTCTCAGATCGCAATCGTGGCGTTGGTTTCCCATCGACAACATTGACCACCGGTGGGTCAATATCCATCGGGGGGATATCTGCGTCTGACCCAAGCGGTCGTCCTCGAAGGTCGAGCGAGGGGACAGGAGATCCAGCTCGAACGAATGAGCCGGTTTCCGATCTAACGCCAGGAGTCCCAATTGCTGTGCTAGCATCTCCGAACAAAGAATCCATATCCTCTAATCGTACACCACAAGTTTCGGGGTATATGAAGTACACTGCCGAACATTTAGTATGCAAGCTCGGAGTTGAGGGCTATTGAAGAACTTACCGACAACGAAACTGACCACGCAGAAGAACGCATGAAGCAGGTAAAGCCGCCATTTGATCCATTCCTGAAGGATGGGAGTCATTTCTCCAACAAGCCAATTGAAAGCCCAATTGGAAGCAGTGGACAGACTAGCGCCTTTGGATCGGATGCTGAGCGGAAGAATCTCGGGCGGGTAAAGCCAAGGAATCGGCCCCCACGAGTATCCAAACGCAGCGTTGTATATCATCACAAATACAACAACCAATGTAGGCGTAGACGCTATATCTAGACGTATGAAATATGACACTAGCGAGAGTGATATGGCCATAGCAATCGCGCCGGTCAGAAGGATGACTCGACGACCCCAGCGGTCCACTATATACCAAGGGGGGATGGTAGAGAGTAGGTAAGTGATGCCGTTGATGCCAGTCATCTTGATTGCGTCGTGGCCTGTCCAGCCTGCTGACTCGAAGACATAAGGTGCGTAATAAGAGATGACGTTGATCCCGTTGAGCTGGGCGAGGGCCTGGGCCGACATGGCAATGAATACTCGCGTCTTGTAGCGACGGAACATCTCTCCGTATGATCGTTCGCCTTCCATGCGTTGGAGCAGAACGTTCATTTTGATCTCACGATACTCGTCCCTAGCTCTTGTGTTATGGATATCGCCTTCGCCATAAAGGTTAGCAATAACGACAATGCCCTCCTCATCGTGATCGTTATCAAGCAACCACCTAAGGATCAGTTAATACAACACCATAGAAGGGTGACGGAAGAGAGTGCTTGCCTCGGTGACTCGACAATGATTAGGCTTCCCAGACCTAGCAGAGCACCCATTACACATTGCATTAGGAGAGGAATGCGCCAAGATAAGTCGCTCTCTATGTAGCCGCAAAAATAATCCACCCATATCGATGTAGTATAGCCAATAATGTTCCCAGAAAACTCAATGCAAGCAAGTTTGCCTCGGTTGTGAGGAGGCGAGATCTCGGACTGGTAGACAGGAACGATTGTCGATAACGAACCTACACCCAGACCCGCAATGATTCTGCCCAGCATCATCATGGGCATATTAGTAGCAGAGGTTTGAAGAGCACCCCCAACGAAGAAGATCATCGAGCCATAGAGAATGGTCTTGCGCCGACCAATTATATCGCCAACCCGCCCGACAACTAGCGAAGAGATGAAAGCACCAATCTCCAAGATGGCAACCATAGTGCCTATTTCGGCCTTGGAAGGATGATTGAAATAGTTTCTGAAGTACGGGCCGCTAATCGATCGGTGTGGTCAGTTTCAGAAATCCTCTCAGCCGACGCTGACCCTGAAGAAGACGTACGTGATAATACCCGACATGACGCCCTGGTCATATCCGAACAGGAACACACCCAAAGATACGAATATGCTCGTAAAATAGCTGTACTAGGTTAGCAATGGCTCACTGACACGTGCTTGGTGTCGTGGAACGTACATGAGGGCCTTGCCCGTGAAACCGTTTATCCCCGTGCCCGGCATGACGGCGGCTATGCAACGTTCTCCTCGGGATATGTGGCGCGGAGGGACGTCGGGGATCCGGATGGCCTCTTTATCAACGAGGCCCGAGTTGGAGGTGGAGCGCGAGTACCTGCGCTCGTCGACCGAACGCTTGAACTTGACGCGTTTGCTGTGCTTGGGATGGCGCCTTAGGACGCCAGAGACGAGGTCGTCGTGGAGCGAGGTGTCAGCGAGGCTCTTGCGCAAGGGGTCCTCTTCATTGGCTAGTTGCTCGGCGAGGTCGCCTGTGTCGGTCCACGAATCCGAGTCGGCGGAGTCGGCTGAGTCGTCGGACCGACGCTCGTGAGAGAGGCGATGCCGGTGGTCGTCAAGCAGCGACGTCGACTGGCTGTGATCTGGACGCGATGATAATGTACGAAGGGGGATGTTGGAGGGAAGACGGTTAGGGGTTGGGGGAGGAATTTTCGGAAAGATGGCGCTGTTAAGCAGCAGCGCCTGCCCGCAACAATATGAATGCTGAAAGGGAGGAGGTCGGAAGAGAAGGGAGTGGAGAGCAACGGCGTTGGCGTTCTAAGACTGCCCGGAATCTGGAGAAGCAATCAGCTGTCGTCAACCGGGCCCGATGACCATCATGGTGCAGCGAGGGTGGGACGGTCGGTGACTTGGAACTTGTCCACAGTAAGTGTCTACATACAGGAGAGGCACGACAAAGTACGTTACGTTCTAGCAGCAACTAGTAGTGTAGGTACAGTGTTTAAACATGCACGATGTATGTATGGTACATATATGCGCCCAGCACCAATAAATTCTCAAAGCATACAAGGGAAAAGCAGCACAGCACTGGATACGTGAACCAAAAAAAGAGTGACTCAGTTATAGTGTCAGGAGAAAAAAGCCACCTTCACACAGTTGCGAATAGGAGGGGGCTGATCTGGAGTTGATGGAGGAGGAGAGATGGAAAAAGAGAGGAAATGATTACCAGAGGTTCGGCATTCTAGGGATGGTGCTGAGCGAAACTGTGGTGTAGCAGGGAGCTACAGCCCGACCTACAGCATATGCTCCCTCCTACAAACAATTGAGCCAGCGCAGTAGGGGGTGCCATTGTGCATCCAGCACCACCATACGAGAAGATAAGTAAGAAAGGATAACGATGGCTATAAACTGTGTGGGCCTAGCCCGTCAGCTATTGTTCTAAATCTAGTAATGACTTTCTAGTCAATCCCAGCCATGATTCTAATAAATCGGCTGATAACAAGGAAGTACCATGGTACACAAGCTACTTAAAAATCATGTCCGCGGGATACGCGACAACGACACAGTACGGAGTACAGGACATACAGATTAGGTATGTCTAACTGAGAGTATAAAGAAGGTAGCCAGCCACTTTCCTGGGCGAAGCCAATATCAATACAATCAGGGCTGCCATATATTTATGCTACCTGCTCCATAGTGTAGGACAGATGTTATCATGTTACCACTCGTCACGCTACCTACCACGCATACATGTTAAAGCACTAATAATGCGACCACCCTTAGCGTGCCTGCCTACAGCAGGTAGGTATCGTTGCCGACTTAGCCTTGGAGGATTCAAAGTCTTTCTTGGTACATGTCATTGCGTCATAGCATCACTTGCGATTTGGCGGCCAAATACTACATATTTACCAATCCTCGCAAATGCTATTGTAGTGCAAGCTGAGATCGATGTGTACCGCCTCATTTTACGGCAAAGGCATAGATGCTGTTGGACATCGTAGTTGCGGCGCTCTGTAATGTAACCACACTGACAACGTTCACACTCAAGAATTGCCCGAGGCCATGGCCTTGGTCTGGACTCTGCTCTGGTCGCGAGCATCATGTGCGCAGTGGACCTACCACACCTCCGTATCCACCCCTTTCGAAATCGAGGTTGCGTTTCGCAGCCTGACCTGTACAGTACTTCGTACCTATTCAAATATCTTACGTCATGTCACTTATCCAGTTTGCCTTGTCACGAGATATTCTTGGGCGACAACTTGCCTGCTGTCTAGAAAGTGTTGCTTTCGCCTGTTGTGGGTAATAGACATGTGGCTATGAAGGTATGCACATGTAGTTAGCATGGAGACCAGATACCTGCCGAGCCCTATGCCATCCTCCTCAGCTTCGCTTAACTTGATCACTATTCGCGGACTATTTAAGAGCAAGAGAGCCTATCTGCTCCAGATCTTCAGGTAGCTCATAGCTACTTACCTAACCTTAGGCACTATCTTCGTATACCTACCAAATGAAGTTGGCGATATCTCGCAGTCCAGATACACGTCGGTTGCACGCGTAGAAGCGGCATCCGCTAGTAGAAAGGGGTTGCCCTCATCCGCAATGAAAAGGGCATTGACGCGAATTTTGGAATTCTTCCAGGAATTTGCCTACATTTGGCAGTTAACCCGGCTCGGTATAGATGGTCTTAGGATAGCCGGAGGCAAGTATTGCAGCTTTACTGGACGTTGCTCTATTCATTGTCTTGTCTCGACTATAATTTAAATAAAGCAGTATTATTGAATGGTGTGACTGTTGTAATTGCTGGCAACGAGGCGAAGTTTCTCTGCTCAGTTCCACAACAGAAATACCGCGAAGTCTTTATGCATAGGTAGTTAATCGCTATCCAAACCACGGTGTACTCCAAGTAACACAGAAGGCAAGTCATGCCTTCAGGATCCACTGAAACTTGCCTCCTGAGAGTAGTAGCCTGTAAAGACTTGCGAACTTGAAAAAAAAGAAAAGAAAAGCTAACAGACAGCGAAGAGACATGCATAAATGATAATATGGTTGTGGCCTGAACAACAGACTGAGCTTCTGGCCTGAGCATCCCCAATTACGTGAGGGATTTCACTACGAAATAAACGTATGTTTCATGTCTCGCGAGTAGGATGTAACACGTGGGATATTATGGAATAGAGTCGGGCTGAAGCTCTCGCTGAGTTTGTTTTTTCCTCTCGTCTTTATCCCAGCACTCGCACTCATGCTGATGTTAGCTATTAATTCGGGATGCAGCCATTGATACGGAGTAGATCTAGACATATCTTAGAAACCATTGATAACCGCAAACAGCAGTATGGCTGGTTGCTGAAACATGCCTAAATCTCAATTCGAGTCAAACAGGTTAAGTATTTGAACACTAAAAGTGGTGTCTATGCGCGTCTTTAGCGCGGTCCTGGCTAAGGCGAGTACTTTGCCATTCTTAGACTTCGTACGGGCGAGAGTGGGTCCGTTCATTTAAAGACCAGCCACTCAGACGCAATCCTCTAGCAATCCCAGCCTACCGCCAGCAAGTGTTGCACTGGAGGCGGGCCCAATCTCAAACTTGGTCAGGTACCTTAGCTCCGCAGAATCGCCATAACAACCACCGGCTGCACCCAACCCCCCAGCTCTCTCCTTTTACGCCTCTTATGCAAGAAACACCGCTTGCACTCCTCCATCCACACCCATTGCGGTCGGGACAACGAAAGCGAGTATCGAAGACGACCTAGACGGACATCTCCCGGAGAGCATAGAAGTTGAAGGGGGATCGGGAAGAAGGAAGCGCATTCGATTGAACGACCTACGTATACGACGGGTACCAACACTGCCATTTCCGAAGCGTTAGTCTGCGAATCATCAACAAAGTCGAAAGCCTATATAGCGCTTGGCATGTAGAGCGGCAGCAAATAGATTGAGATCGATTTGCTCGTTTGCGCACGCTGCCATTCACTGCTGGCTACGTTCTCGCCCTCTTTAGGACTCGATTGCGATACATCCAATCCAACCCGCGATACTCCACAACTCGCCATTGATCCAGCGGGCCTTTTGCCCGGTCGCGTTTTCAGATGGGGAGCACCAAGTTTGGGAATTTCGAGGTGCGCATCGAACTCAGTTCCTGGCACTCACATGGACCTGCAGAACTAACGGGCACGCGCTTGCGATGCATAGGACTTTTGCAAAGACTCGACACTTCCCGTTTGTAATGTACGTACACGTCGGCGAAGATGGCGAGCAGTCGATGGTGTTAACATAGCATTGTTAGGTTCTCACGAAAAGTCACAATCAAGTGGGCGATTGGGGTGGATGTGTGTTAAAAGGGATTCCACTGAAAAATGGGGAACACTTGGGTAACCTCGGTGCGTATCTATTCGACGATTGCACAAAATCTGATCGTAGCTAACAAGATAATAGGCTCAATTCTGCTATGCGGCATTGCCATTGCAGTTGCAGCATTTCTGCTGTTCCAGTCCGAAAAGAAAAGAGCTGCCGTTGGTCGAAGGTACGAGAGATGTGTTCCATGATTCACCGAACAGATGCTCACACGTGTACAGAGAGATGCAGCTTTTCTTGCTTGGGTATATAATCATTGAGATAGCGGAAATTTTCACAGTTGGCGAGTTTCCTCTGTCCTCTACGGTTCGCATTGTACGTCTTCCTGATTAGACCCAAGAATCCACATTGAAAACTAACAGACACTGGAGGCCTTCACAGGAATTCATATCGGCATGATTATTGCGACGACTTGGGTCCTTCTCATGAATGCCGTTGTTGGATTTCAGCTCCTAGATGATGGAACTCCTTTATCCTTGGGACTAATCGTGATCTCTGCCGCCGTCCTTTTTATTGGGACTGGTTATATCACCTTGGACACGGGGTTCAATTGGACTGGTGAATTTGAGAAGAGCTACCTTGCGCCCAACCGGCACATTGCCCTCTATGTTCTCTACCAGCTGGTACCTCTCATCTTCCTAGTGGCGTTCTACGTCCTAGAAGCTGTACTGGTCTTGCGTATTCTGGGAGAGGTGCGGCCAATGGCGTACTTGACAGGCGCAGCGGTTCTCTTTGCGCTTGGCCAGATATTTAATTACGTCGTCAGCCCATATATCTGCAACGGTACGGCCGGCAAGATTGACGGGGCACTCTTCGAAACCCTCTTCACCCTGCTTGCCGTAGTCATGGTATGGATCTTCTGGTCGAGCATTACCGAGGACGACTGGCCTACCGCTGTAGCACCCACAGGCTACGCGTAATTTTCTTATCACTCATTTCACACGGCGGCGGAGTTCAGGTCTAGCAGCATACCCGTTTGTTTTTTCTGGGTCTAATGGCATGTTCTGTAAAGAACCAGCCCACCCCACCAAAAGCAAGCACCATTCACGTTTTTACATCGAAATCTAATTTGCCCATACAGCGTATCTATCTGTTGGCATTAAATCAAGGGTTGGAGAGGCCGCGGCTGGATGCGCAACACAAAGCAATTTTAGTCACGGAAGGAGGATACGGACGAAGCATGATTCAATTATACCCCGAGACGCACAACTAATGTATATGACGTTGTATGATAGAACCACGAAAGGTACATGCGGTATAGTTCAACTTGCATAAAGGAGATATACACAATCAATTGAGTTCATCATACCCTCCTACCAGGTTACACACAAGCAGAGTGAACGCTAGAATCGAAACGTACCGGTATATTTACCTAATGTATGGAAGTGTTATCTAGGTAACTTCAATAATTGAATGGTTGGATAAGTAGCTGCTCAACCTACTGTACCGGTATTCTTTATATTCAAGCAGGGAAGTTAGTTAGTTATTCGTCAAGGAAGATTTACTGTTTACGGAGTGTAAAACCAGCTTGATACGGCGAAAAAATCGATAATCCCCTATAAATTCTCTTGCCCACACCTGATTCATTTGAAATATATATATATATATATATATATACAGTCTCTACGAGCTTTATTATCGCGGCCGCTGAAGCTTGAGGTTTGTAAAGCAACCAAGAAGTTAGCCAAAGCTTGTTTTGCAAAACTGCGCGCTGCGTGTTGTTCCGCCTTCGCGCGAGTATTTATCACAGGCCTGCACCGCAAGTCTCTGCTGCAAAGCCTGTACGGACTTTTGCTGAAAGTCCTTTATTTGAAGCCTCCGCCGAAACCGACGCTACGGGCTTAATAAATATGTCCCTGACAACGAATACTATTAGTACAAAGTAATTAGTTTCCAACTGGTAGCGTCATTTCTTATATAAAATAAGTGAGTATAAGGGTGCCATCAACAATTAATATTTCTTCATAGACGGACAACCTCCCTCTCACCCACATGAGGTAGGCGGCTCCTTTAAAGCAGGTACATTCAGTACATACCGGTAGGTACAGTACTGTACCTAACTGTACATACATACTGCTCCGTCATAGTGGGGCCCTTAGTGATCGTACCGCGATCTGCCAGCACTTTAATTGGATAGCGCAAAATTATAGCGCCCGCGAGTAGGCACTACCTAGTCCACAAGGCTGTGATGCTGAGCAGCACCTTCCCGTACCTAACATTTTCCACAGCTTGGCCCTTCTTTCCGCGGCATGGTCTTGCTCTATTTGTTTTGTTTTTGTTCACTCTCGATCGCAGAATTTGTTCTCCTACTACTACGAAGCCAAAAGCTTGTCTCGTTCCCGAATCTTTCGATCATAAATGTCGCCACCCTGACCCTTTGGCCTCGCTGCCTAGCTCTCTCCCTTCAGCCACTGATCAAGACATCCAAGATATCGATGCGCGCAGATTGTCCAGAGTGGCAGAAGGATCTACAGCTAGCCACGACGGCAACGAACAATTACAGCATCCTCTCATTTAATTAGCCCACGAACATCTCTCTTACAGCACAGCCAATATGGCAGACTCAGATGGAGACTACCAGGCGGATGACGCCTCTGAGGACGAATTCGGAGACCACCAAGTCACGTCGGGCACGCCGGCCGGCTCACGGACCCGGACCCGGACAGACAAGTTAAAGAAAGGCAGTCGAAAGGGCGGCAAGGCAGCATGGGAAGATCTCCAACGGTCGTGGGACGCAGTCGTCGAAGGTGCAGATGGAACACTCGCAGGCACCATTGAAGGCCTCGCCGAGGCGCAGAAACGCGCCCGGTTGCTTAAAGACACGACACCTCTGCAGCGCGGTATCATCCGGCACCTAGTCTTGGTCTTGGACATGTCCTTCGCCATGCTCGAGAAAGACCTGCTGCCCAGCCGCCACCAGCTTAGCACCGCCTATGCCTCGGAGTTTGTACGCGAGTACTTCGAGCAGAATCCCATCTCGCAGCTGGCAATCATCGGCATGCGTGACGGCATCGCAGTGCGGATCAGTGATATGGGCGGGAACCCGGAGGACCATCTCGAGAAGCTCCAGGCATGTGTCAAGCAGGATCCCCAAGGGAACCCGAGTTTGCAGAATGCGCTGGAGATGTGCCGCGGCGCTCTATTGTACGTCCCACCCGGTAGGGCGGTTACTCTGCGGAGACCATCTACTGACTGTGTGTGATTCCTACAGCCACACCCCTTCTCACGGCACGCGCGAAGTTCTGATCGTGTACGGGGCACTTATGTCCAGCGACCCCGGGGACATCCACGACACGCTGCATTCGCTTATCAAGGACCGGATACGCGTGTCAATTGTAGGGCTTGCGGCTCAAGTAGCTATCTGCGAGGAGCTGTGCTCGAAGACGAACGGGGGTGACACCTCGAGCTACAACATCGCCCTAGACGAGCATAACTTCCGAGACCTACTCCTCGAAATCACAACACCGCCAGTCACGCGCACGACGGAGCAGAGTAATGCGAGTTTGCTCATGATGGGATTCCCATCGCGTACTCTTGCCGCGCCCGAGACCACAAATTACTGCGCCTGCCATCATAGACCAACGCGCGAAGGCTACCAGTGCACGCGGTGTGGTGTCCGTGTGTGTCGGCTACCAGCGGAATGTCCTGGGTGCGGGCTGACCCTTATCCTCTCCACCCACTTGGCGCGGTCGTACCACCACCTATTCCCACTACGGAACTGGGCCGAGGTGCCGTGGTCCGAAGCGAAGCGCTCCAAATCTTGCTATTCGTGCCTGAGCCTCTTCCCAGACGTGCCAGGGCGAAACAGCAGCGGCGGCAACGCCAAGACGCAAGACAAGCCCGACCGGCCTACCGTCAAGGGCCTTAGCGAATCCGGCCGCTATGCATGCGAGGTATGCCACAACCATTTTTGCATAGACTGCGACGTATACACGCATGAAGTCTTGCATAATTGTCCCGGATGCCAGAGCGATACGAGAGGGGCCATGCAGGCCGCCGCCGAGGCGAACGGCACAGCGATGGAAGTTGACTCGTAGATACCTCCTAGCGGATTGGTTCTCATTGAAACACTAAGCCGACACCACCACACCTCGGATGAACTGGATGCAAGATAGCATAGCATGATAACGCGCCACACGTTTTCGATACTGATCTGGAAAGTAATTGCCACTAGATTGGGGGCAAATAAAAGCAAGCATTTGAACGGCAAGGGGCATAGTCACGGCGTTTAGGGGGAATCTACACATTTGCTTGTTTCTTCGCTCACGATGTATAGAGCGTTAGGAGAGATACATACAATACAATATGCACGCATGGCACATGTACACAGACTAGAGAGATGGATCAGGAAACTTCAATGCATGCATGCGTTGTTGGCATTTGGCTCACAAAACGGTGTAGTTTGAAGAAGAGGAAATCTCTAGGTAGAACAAAATACCAGGAGACTTGATGATATGATTTGACTTCGAGTTTTATTTATTCAATCTGTTCCGAACGGAACGCTCTCTGTGCCTCATTATCTATACTATGAACGACTGTGTAAGGCATGTAGTTATATTCCCCCGCTCGTGAAAAAACAAATTCGTGTCTCGTTGCTGGCTTGCTTGCATGGTAATTATGATTACAAGAAAAGTCTGGTTCTTCTTCGTAGCATACCCGTGGCGCACATGCGCCTGAGGCTCTGCTCTCTCGCCGTCATTATAACATCCCTTTTTGGATGGTCATGCTATCCTCAATTCGGTTTTTTATTGTTTTTTGTTGCGGTGTTTTTTGAGTCTTCAGAAATCAATCTTGCATATCGGAACATCGCATGGCATCAATGCTCTCTCCGTGTCGGTCATTTACAAGTTGCCTCTCTCGGCCTGCTCGCGCTCGATGGACTCGAAGAGGCTCTTGAAGTTGCCGGCGCCGAAGCCCTCGAAGTCGTGGCGCTCGATGATCTCGATGAAGACGGTGGGGCGGTCCATAAGCGGCTTGGTGAAGAGCTGGAGGAGGTACCCGGCCTCATCGTAGTCGATGAGGATGCTCAGGCGCTCGAGGGTGTCGAGGTCCTGCCCCAGCTCCCAGGAGCGCTTGTCCGTCTTCAGGCGCTGGCGCAGCGTATCGTAATACGTAGGGGGGACGGAGATGAACTCGACGCCGCGGGCGCGCATGGCGGCGACGCACGAAACGATGTCGTCAGTCAGCAGCGCCACGTGCTGCACGCCGGCGCCGGAATTAAACACCACGAACTCCTCGATCTGCGACTTCTTCTTCCCGGCCGCGGGCTCGTTGATGGGCATCTTGACCACCGCGTTGGCGCTGCTCATCACGATGCTGTTGAGCGCCGAGAACTCGGTGCAGATGGTCTTGTCGTCGACGCTCCAGAACCGGTGGAACGACAGGCACCGCTCGTAGAAATCGCACGCCGCCACCATCTCGTTCCAGTCCTGGTTGCCCACGCAGTGGTCGATGCGCACGAGGTCGATGGCCGGCAGCGCCACCGACGACGGCGCCGGGTCTCGTGCCACGAAGCCCGGTAGGAATGCCCCTGTGTAGCCCTGTCGCGAGATGAGGGTGTGTGTGGTGTCTCCGTATGTGCGAACGACAGCCGTCATGACATCGCCTTCTTTCTTGTCGCCGCGGAACACTCGCGGTGGTTGTACTGAGATAGCAATGCCGTCGGCCCCTGCTATGGCACGGTTATAGACTGCTTTGACGTCGTCGACGGCAAAGGCGACATCTTTTACGGCATCGCCGTGACGCTCGAGGTGCTCGTGCATGTCTTTGAGCAGGGCCAGCTCATCATCGGATATGCGCTCCTCGGCCGGCAGGTATGCGTGGGACCGTATTGGTGATGTGAATACGAAGCGGACTTCATTGTTGGCGACAACATATGATGTGAAGTACCGACTTCCTGTTTCTAGGCCCCTATATGCGACTGTGCGGAACCCGAATAGAGTGTTGCAATAAGAAGCGGCTTGCTTTGCATTGCCTACCCACCAGGTGATATGGTCATAACCCTGGAACTCCGGAACGCCGGCTTGCACGGCGTACTCGTCGGCATGGGATGGTAGTGCCGTTGAAAATCGCGGTGGAGGGGAGTCTGTGATGGCTGAGGGAGCCATGGCAGGTCGAACATGTAAGTTAAGTCAGAAGTACAGGAATATAAAGGAGTGACAGTTGAGCTCAATCTAGAAACACATTGGGTATCAACCGTAAAACTTTTTCGAATATCAGTAAAGTACAGGATGACCAGGGAAGACTAGTCGGACTGATTTATATACAATGCAATAGAAAGGCATGAACGGCATGATATCCGGTGCAACCATTCAATATCTGATCTCCGAGGGCTCGCATGACTCCTGGCTAGTTGCCCCGGGACGGCGGATAACGAGGGGAAGCAAGGGGACGGCTTGAATTCCGCGCGCTAATCCCGCTGTCAAACGTCGGATGAGGCCGGCTCTGGGGAAACACGAAGAGCCGTCGAACCTTGAAAGCAAGGCAAGAGAGAGCTGGCATCCCCGGAGCGCAAGTAATAGCAGGCTGAGGAAGTGTGGCCAGGTACATCCGGCCAAAGCCGGCACTGGCCAATAGCATGACAAAGACGTCAGTGAGCCGAAAGTAGCCGCTTTAGTCAGGGAACATCACTGCCAGTCAAATCGGAAATGATCATTAGTCAGGTAACTCTTGACACCGAGTCAAGGCATGCTGCATGCTCAAGGTAATGTTGCTTGTCAGATAGTGCTCACTCCCTTGCTCCGACGCCACCCATTACCCCCCACTGGTGGCATTGGACGGGTACAGCAGGCGACCTAATGCTTTCCGTCGTGGGGAACAAGCCGATGGGATGCTGCGGTAACTGCTAGCCCTATTACGCATACATGATTCGTACCGAGGGGAGGCTTCGTCTCGGTTCCTAAAGAGACAAGTTATCCCCCATCCTTAGGTAGCCTTACCCCGTCCCATCCGTACAAATCACATGATTCTTCAACACTCTCGCGCAATCTACCACTTCAAATCATCAAATTCAACTGAACTGAACCCTTCAATTCTTAGCCGACGGCTAGTAATAACCCTCTCGGTAAACATAGACAGTCTCACCTCACCAAAATCGTCAATAGCTCCACCATGGCTCAAGATACTCTCAGCCGTCGCGACTTAAACGTTTTGGAGAAGATGAAAGACCCGGAGACTAACCCGACGATGGCGGTAATAATCGATTCGAACTTGCCTAAAGATCCCAACGTCGTTGATACATCTGTATACGAGCGTGTTTCTCAGAAAGAACGAGACATCGTCGTGAACATCCAGGAATTGGAACTGGGACTTGCTGGGCTCAGGCCTTCAACTTCGAAAGAGCCAATCAGTGACTATCGAAGATGCATCGAAGAGTTGGGGCAGCTCATTTCGGAGAATCCTCGATACGCCAGTGCTCGGAACAACAGAGCACAAGCCCTAAGGAGGCTGTATGGCGATGCTATTCTACCGGGACAGCCTGATTCCAAAGCATTGATACGCGATGCTGATAAAAATGATATGTCTCAAGCCGCTTTGACGGTGTTGGCAGATCTCGACGAAGCGATTTCCCTCTTGACGCCGAATTCCCCCTTTGCCCCTATCTCGCCAGTAGCAGGCAAGACCCTATCACAGGCCCACACGCAACGAGCTGCGATTTATTATATGACGAGCAAATCAATCAGCTCGAATGCGCCCGTTTCCCTTGGCGGGCGCAAAGAAGAAGAGTGGACGAAGCTTGATTTCGAAGGTGCAGCGTCCCGAGATTTTGCTCTGGGAGGGAGATATGGCAATGAAATTGCGAAAGGGCTGGCTGTGAGCACCAACCCAACGGCAAAACTTTGCGGCCAGATCGTGCGTGAAGCAATGAAGAAGGAATACGGACCAGCTTTTGCGCAATGAGTTTTTGACTTCGAAAGCGTCGACTTCGAAACAGTCGTGTAATTAAGTAGCGGTATACCCAATATCGGCAGAGCTCAAACGCCTGCTATGACAATGAATTCGTTCTATAGTGTCCTTGTTTCTATTTGATGCGATTTTGCCATATTTAAATCAAGATCGAACCGTTAGGTCAAGCCTGTAATACTGGTGGGCTGCATGATGTACTCTTTCGATGGCCGGTAAACCCATTTTTGCACGATCGGCTGCGAACAAAGTCCGAACCAGAGCTATGAATCAGCTCAAAGGTAGTCGTCCTGATTGCCGCATATTTGCTCGCATTGGTCGAGCTGGGCTTACACATGGCTCGTCGGTGGGAATACCGTGGTGGTCTCAATGGTTTAATTTGGCAAACATTCTCAGGCGGCTTGCGGCACTTGTTAGCTTCAAGGTAGACATAACATCTTGTTGCAATAAAGCTCTGCATTAGATCTATACCTTTTGGCAGATTCCAAGGTCTGTTGCCGGGTTTTGCCCTTTTCTTTCTCCTCACGATTGATCCTGAGCCCAGCAGCACTCAATCCAATCACAACAGCAAAAATAGGATCTGCTACCCGCGAGATTATATAGGTTGGGGGTGCCATATCCTATGAATCAAGTAGATATTATTAATTTCAAATAAGTAAGAGAGTCCGAGACTGGGGCAAAAGGATTGAAAGCGGAGATGTCTGCGTAAACAGGTTGCGACAACATCAACATCAAAGCAGCTAGATTTCGATGCGACGGGACAGTTTGGGTGAGGGCAAAGGTGGGGTGGGTGGAGCTGGAATTGGCTCAACCCGGTGTTTCGTTTGCAATCTTTAAAGCAATAATTCGGATGGTTATGCTTTTATGGGGCTTAACCACTATGCCAAAAAGCAAATGCATTTAAATGAAATTCTCGGCAAGCCCACCGCACACCAGAATTTCTGTGGGAACCCACAACCAGGCAAAATCTCGGCCAATTGCACCCACCACCAATTTCGCAACCCGAAGCTCCCATCTTTCCTCGCCCTTCACGACGACGCTCAGACTAACCGCAACATCACCACAGCGAACTGAAAATGAAGTTCCTCAAGGTTGGCCGAGTTGCCATAATCACCCGGGGCCGCTATGCCGGCAAGAAGGTACGTCTGGCACTCATCGCAATTCCACCAAGACACACAACACGGCGAAATGGAAATTTTGGACCGATGGGAAAATTGTCGACAATCAGTATAGATTTGTTTGGCCTGGTCAGCGGAAGACAGCGACAACGCCACGAATATCGCCATCTATCGTCAATAATTCGCATCATTTGCATCAATCCCGTATCATCGTCAATTCGGAGACGTACATTGGTTTTCTAACATGATTCTTTTCCTTTTTAGGTCGTCATCATCCAGCCCGTCGACAGCGGTAACAAGGCACACCCCTTCGGCCATGCTCTGGTAGCCGGCATCGAGCGATACCCCTCCAAGGTCACACGGCGCATGTCGAAGACGCGTCAAGAGAAGCGGTCCAAGATCAAGCCCTTCGTCAAGGCCATCAATTACAACCACCTGATGCCCACGCGATACACCCTAGAACTAGAAGGACTGAAGGGTGCCCTGACGGCCGATACCTTCAAGGAGGTTAGCCAGCGTGAAGACGCCAAGAAGAGCGTCAAGAAAGTTCTCGAGGAGCGGTACACCAGCGGCAAGAACAGATGGTTCTTCACTCCTCTCCGTACGTCTCCCTACCCGGTTGCTATTCGACGCGACTCTTTCGTCCACCTAGCACCTCTACAATACCTCTTATACAGAAACTATGGCTGACATCAATATCGCGCACAGGATTTTAAGCTTATCTACCATCTCTGCGTCGTCTGACTTCCGCGCGTTCGGTCTTTTTCGGTGAAGGGGGAAAAGCAGGGAAATTCGGAGAAGGGTTCGGTTCTGGTCTGGGATGTACAATCGCATGCATCGCAAATGGCAATTGCATTTAGGGACAACAAACAAAAAAAGAGAAACTAAAAACTTCACCACCTGTGTCCCTCTACTATGCTTCTGCCGAAATCCTGCCTAATGAGAAACGATGATATACCCTCTGTAAGAGAGAAATAAGCATAGCACCGACGCTAAACAGCATGAACAAAGATGATAGACAGGCTGGAAATCTCGATCTCACTCGTCTCCGTCCTGTGCGATATCTACATGTGATCACCTATCGTCAAGAGATGCCATCTCCCGCATGCGTAGCCTAGCAGAGACCTCCACTGTGTCCATCAATTCGAATCTGTGTTGCCGTGCATGACCAATTTCAACCTCGGATTCTCCGAACCGTCGGGCACAAGCGCCCATCAAAGTCGTGTCCAGCCTCGTGCCCCCATGTAGCCGCTTAAAGCATCGTGTTCGGAGTAAGAATTTACATGAGCATGGTGTAGGATTTTCCTGGTTCGTAGCAATCTCATCATTCGAGCAAAGTGCTATCCGTATCGGAGACAAGCTTTTGCCCTTTCTGGCTCTATGATTAAGCACGTTGAATCTTCGGGTGGCATGTACTTTAGGGGACGTGTGGGAGGATCAAATGAATACTGTTACATTAAATCGGGACTAGCCTCTTATCGTTTATTGTTCGTCATCAGATCTAATTCTTCCTACAGTTTGAAAATACATGAGTCTTGCAACCAACCATATCCCTGGACGTGACTCCATTTCGCCGTTCTATAGCTCGCGCATGCTGTGATCATGCCCGTCCCGGTGCCAACCCCCGGGCTATATTGATTGATAAAAATGCGACGTCTCAAGTAATTATCGTGAAGCCTGCTGCGATGGGCCGCAGAAACGATACTGGGAAACGACTTCATTCAGACCAATTGCCCTCTCGGTCTCCGCGGCCGAGTTTTCATTAGCTTTGGGCCGACATTATTGCTGGTACCAAAATGCCGTAGCTAGATTGACAGAAGCGATGAAGAGTCGCTGTCCTATGAGGAGGACACACCCAGTTTGTCTGCAGCACTGCTTATGTACTGGGATGGATCATACTCTGGGGCGTAGGTGGGAGCTAGACCGCCGAACAAGAGAAAGATTATTAGTATGACACCACCAACGATGGCCACCTTGCGAAGAGCAGGGCGATTAGAGCCAAATTCAGCCCATTGACGGCCAGCTTCGCCAGCGTATCCCTTAAGGGCTTCCCCTCCAAGCTTGTAGTATATCATACCACTCAAAGCGATGCTGTAACCGAAAGCCTGGAGTCCTGAAATAGGCGTAGCCCAGATAGCCATGGAAGCCAAAACCAGCAGAACATCCTTGAGAACACCGCAAAGAGTCATCACGACAGCGGATGTCTTGCCAATCTAGAGCAGGAAATTAGTTAGGATGTCGGTCGAGAGAGAATATTGTTCGACTCACCAGGAAGACAACGGAAACATTAAGAAGAAAAGCGCAAAGACCGTTCAGGAAGAACGTCGGAAGGCCGACACCGTAGACCTCACTCAAAGATACTCGTGGTACTTCCCAGATGAGAGCAACCACACCGTTCATGGCTGCGCAGATAGGCGCAAAGTAATAAAGCGAGACCAAGGGGTCCATCTTGTACTCGGCGGAGCTGAGTAAAGCCTGAACCAGGTTAAGTCGGATAGCTTCGAACAAGACACCACCAAGCTGGTATAAGAAGCCGATCCAAACAAACTTGATCTCGCCGAACGTTGCGATAACAACACCAACGACGATAGCCGAGACATTCGCAAGCTGCTTAAGATTCACTGGAGCAATGCCCATTGCCCAGCTCGACAAAAGGACAGCGACCGGGGTAGTGGCCTGTCATAATGTAAGTTTTTCGGTGGCCATCCAAGTTTCACCTTCTGTTTTCGCGTACCTTGATCATCTGGATGAAAGCAACACTAAGGTATAGATAGGTCAAGTTTCCGCAAATGAGACTCAAGCTGAAGAAGACGCCGATGGGAACGATGGCGCGCAAATAGACGCGCCCCGTCATCTTCACAGACTTGCGACCATCGAGTAGCGAGGTATAACGGGCCATCAGCTGGGTGGCAACAGTCGCGAAAGACAAGTGGTAGGTCGTCAGGATAACCGGATAACCTAGGAATGGTCAGACTCTCGCGCACCAAAAGAATTCGGTATGACCGTCGCTTACGGAAGTTAAGACTGTCGAGAATCCATTTGTTGAACAGAATGACCGAAGACGAAAGACTAATCCAGGCGCTGTATCAAGGGTCGGTCGCGATCAGCAAATAGCTACGAATTGTAGATTGTCGCGGGTCGAACATACACAACATAGAGCGCCGGATGGAAGGTTGGCTTCGGCGGTTGCGGCTTGCTGGCGACGGCAGCATCAGTCGCGGTCGTCGGCAGCAGAGGGCCTTTAGCCTCTCGCGGGCTCTCCCCGGATACGCGGCTCTTCTCGTCAGCCATTTCGATACAGACCTAGAAGTGGGAGCTAGGTAGGTGGAGGTGGTAGAAAAGGAAGAGGACGAAGTGAAACAAAGATGCTCGCCGGAGGTAAGGAATGAGTGACAAGGCGATGAAATGTAAATGCTGATGCAGGTTACAAAGGCTGTCGTGGCGAGAGGGTAGGTAGCGCTGGACGAGAGAAAGTCAGTTAGCCAAGAAGCAGCGAGTTAGCTTACTTAGTGTGCTCCGTAGGCAAGTAGGCTGGTGGCTATTCATAGGGGCTGGTACCTGTATACAGTAGGCAGTGCCTATTCCAGGTAGGTACTTCGTACAGCCCACTCAAAGTGCGTAATATACTAAAAAAGTCTTGAGCGGGTGTTAACAAGGATGCACAGTGCAAATAGCCATTTGTTGCTGCAGGCCCGCTGTCTTGAATATTCCCGTCTCCAACATGGTTTAGCCTTGATCCTATCTATCTATCTACGAAGTACATATGTAGTGTAGTGTAAGCCAGTACTTTCGTAAGATAGATACCTACATGTGTATGCAAGGGGTGAAGACCAGTAGGTAAAGTTGTGTAGGCAGATACTTGCCTAGAAACCAACCCCGATCTAAATGAGATACCGGCAGCCAACCGGTAATAGGTACTACACTGTATTCAGCCACCACACTTCATTGCAGCACATCCTGAATCGGGCTATAAAAGCAGCCTATGGGAGAGCCTAGGCAAACCTCGTGTATGTCAGTGCGTTCAACCAACCTACCTGCCGCCAGATGCCTACGCTACAAATAAGCAACACTCAATGGGTGACTCGGAGCAGACAAGCAACGTAGGTACGGATTGGTGCAGAGTTTTGCAGACAGACGTCTTGAGGTATATTTGTGTCCTCGCTACGCAGACATTTCATAAATGTTGCTGATATTCTGTATCCTATGATATTAGGTACTTAGGTTAGGTACATACATGTAGTTTGTTCCTGAATCATACCTCAAATGGAGTACCTATTGTCAACTAGTGAACACTGAGTAATAGCTGTATATACTTACATATGTAGGTAGTATGTGGGTAAGCCCTCTGGAGTTCTGTCTTGATATGCGCTTTTAGGTACAGGAACCTAGAAATCCTGAGCATAAAGGTATGACGTAGGTCAGTGTTTCAAATAAGAGCCTCCTCTAGTCCCTGCACATACATTGGCTGACCGAAACAGCGCCATCCGCGCGGTTGACAATTTGACAATAGCAAGTACCGACCACTGCATCGAATTCTAGGCTCTAGCGAGAGAAAGTAATTAACAGACAAACCATTTACAACTATCATGCTACTTATCTATACTATATGTCAAAGTAGTAATCATTTACTTGTTGGCCGAGCCGACCTTTGGATTCACGAACAAGCTTTGGGAGGCAAGCTGTCCTGTAATCTCGCCAAACCAGACAGCCGGCGCTTTTTGTGATAACTCGGCCCGGCCATCGCTCTGTCGTACTCAGGCTTCATGCTGTGCCCTAGAGCCTGCTTGGGGCTGTGCAGTGGGCGAGTGTGCTTGTGTAATACGATATTTCCAGCTCCTGCCTCGATGCAGAGTCCGTTCCTACGCTTCCTCTTGCTTCAACTAATACATCTCTGGATGGTGACTTGTTTGCCTGTGTACTTATCCGTCCGGTCGCCAGGCGCTGATCGTGTCTTACATGTATGCACACATAATGATAATATGTACTACCGGTACTGTACGTTCCCAATGGATATTCCTATTGTGTCGACTGTTTGCCAGATCCGAATCTGTTTGCTCCCCATAGGCCGGCTTGGCATACCAGAATTGGAAACACAGTGCATGTTGAATGCTTCGGGTGTAACCTTGTATGGGCCGGCTGTTGGTTGTTAGCGGTGGAGTTCTGAAGAGGTATCAAACTGAAACGGCCACATTCATCTTGTCCTGTGGATCTTGGGGGCTTCAATTCTTATCCACGTCAGAGCCCACGTAGGTATTTATAGAGCCAGTGACCACCAGCAAGTGTGGAACCGGTTAAGCAAAGTTGAAGCCGAATTCGAAAGTGCAGTTCAATTCTATACCATGAACGGCTCATTTAGCCATGAAATGAGTTCAGAACTGCGATGATCTCCTGGAGCCTTTCATTGTCTGTCTGTGACTGGTAATTGTAAATGCAGATACATAAATATTTGAGTGAACGGATAGTGCGTTAACTACGGCAAGGATTCTTGCATCATCGCATCGTCGGTGCCATCTCATCTGCCGTGCCACTAATATCGCTAAACGACCAAACTTTGATAATAAGTGGTGAGCTCTGGAGATCACGATAGGGACAAGAAAATCCAGAGGTAATTAACAACATAGATACACGTACTCCGTAGGTCAGTAAGCTTTGATATGATTTGATTGTAGAATGAGACAAGGGCTTGTATGATAACCTGATAAGGGCTCTGATGATCGATGCCACCATGTGAATACCTATTTGTTCAATGCCAGCCTATCAAGTGCTTCCAAATGCACATCTAGTGTATGTGCCACACCAAGCGTCCAAATTTACAAAATTGCAATTTCGATAATTAGACCCCATCCAAAGGTTGCAGTCCAACACTGCAATAATTACAGCAATTGCCAGGAAGTTAGGTACACCCCGGTCCCGAAGCAGCAGCACTGGTTACTTAGACATATGAGACGGGGTACAGAATACTATACTACGATGTACGGAGCACGCTGCCTAGACAATGCATGTATGTACACTAGTTGATAATGATAGTGTATCCGCAACCCATGTGCATGACTGGTGCGCTTTCGACCAAGATCAAGATGAAGAATACTAGTGCTTTGGCGGCGTACGATCTAATATAATAGCCAGGGCAGTGCCGTGTCGAGCGAGCTATGTACATACATACAGTACATACAAGGTGCATTACGAAGTACATGCCTAAACTAAACTGCTCATTGCTAGGAACCGTCCTGTTGAGAAGTCTGTCTTGTTGATCTAGAGACTTGAAGCCAAGTTGTCTTGATGCACCACCCCAATGGAGATGGTGCAGTGTTGACGCGTATAACAACTCATGTATAAATGCCTCTTAATTTTAAAATTATGAAATTGCTCCGGTGATGCGATCTCCGTTACACTCCTATCACACAAGAGAGACATAGCATGCCTACGGAGTAGCTGAGCAGGTATCCCGTACGTTGTTGGCGGTGTGTGATAACACCCCTTGATTATTTGTTTCCACAATTCTACGATCCCCTCCCCCCTTTTTTCCTTGGGTATCCATGTCCCCTGACTAGCTTCGTAGTGCCTCAGAAGATCCTATCTCAGAGAGGGGTACTTGATTGATACATGCCTTGGTAATGGCAGAGCCCATTACTTACTCATTGATTGATCATTAGGTATTGAAGGCGAAAACATGAAAAAAATGTTGCCCTTTCATCTACATGGTGAATGGAACACATGAGCACAAGCGAGATAGAGTCGATGTCAAATACCGGTACTCAATATCTACAAAACAAAATTTTCGCTGCTACAGTACTTCGTACACTGCACTAGATTTCCAATACCTGGTACTGACCTACATGTAGGTAGCAATGATGAGCCATTGGTACGGGAAGTGTAAGATCGCATCCTAAATAAGTAAGTGGTCTTAGAATCTTGCCACATTGAGTAAGTTATGATAGTTAGAACCAAGTGTCTAGGTAAAAATACCTACGAAGTACACTTTTACTTCTTGTCATCGGACCACAGCACTGACCGTAGGTTAGGTGTTCAAGCGAAATGGTGGTACTTGGAGGGTATCTTACCTTATGTAGCCAGACACACCGAGCCCAACTGTAACCATATCACAACGAGATAGATATAGTAAACACTGACCAATGCAAAATTCATGTTGAAATTGGTGGCGTTAGCTAGATGTAAGGAACAGAGAATGTACGTAGTATTATGCTGTACCTCGAGGTAGCGTAGCAGCAAAGTTGTAGGCAGGTTCAAAGAAAATTAAATTACTTGGGTGTGATTAGACACCCTTCACGACTGGCCATCGGTCCCTAGCGTAGACTAAGATAGCTGCCCCACATAATTTTTCAATGGACGAGGGTCTGCCCCTCCCCCCGTTGCCCCCCCAAGCGCCCCAAAAAGAGCTCCTTCTCCCCCTTCGCACAAGAATGTTGATTCTTCCAATGCTCAACCTCCTCCCTCTTTTCCTGATTATACAATTGTATAGAGAAGCAGACGCTTAGACCTTAGACTTGAAACACCATGGCATCAGAAAACGTCGACGTCCTCATCATTGGCATGGGCCCTACGGGCCTGGGAGCAGCCAAACGCCTGAACCAGCTCGTATGCTTCACACACCGCCTCCTGAGATTGAGAAGGTTGAACCTGTAGCTGGGGCTAATTTTTCAATAGGATACTCTGTCCTGGCTCATTGTTGACTCGGGCGAAAAGGCTGGAGGTCTGGCATCGACAGATGTTACGCCTGAGGGTTTCGTACGTATGAGCTTGCCGCGCCGTGCAAACAGCTGCTAACATGATTTTCTTCAGTTGTACGACGTTGGGTGAGTAATTCCGCTGCACGTACCCGCCACGTTCTATAAGCAATCGCCACGACAGTCGGAGAAGCAAGCTCTTTGGATATATTGAGCTATGTGATGGACAGGACAGGACTGGACAGGACAGGACACTCGTGCTATGGAATCAACCGCTAATTCAACCGATTCTACAGTGGCCACGTTATCTTTTCACACTATAAATACTTTGACGACTGTATCGACGAGGCGCTACCGAAGGACGATGACTGGTCTACCCACCAGCGTATCTCTTACGTCCGTTATAAGGGCCTCTGGGTCCCATACCCTTTCCAGAACAACATTTCTATGTTGCCCAAGGATGACCAGGCCAAATGCCTGGACGGCGTAATCGATGCCGCTTTGGAAGCCCGCGTTGCCACATCGAAACCCAAGGACTTCGATGAGTGGATCGTGCGCATGATGGGTCAGGGCATTGCCGACATTTTCATGCGACCATACAACTACAAAGTCTGGGCCGTACCCACAACGAAGGTCTGTCCTTATATACTGAATATGCATTTATTATGCCGTTAACATGACACCTAGATGCAATGCCAATGGCTTGGTGAGCGCGTTGCGGCGCCCGATGTCAAGCTCGTCGTAAAGAATACTGTTCTTGGCAAAGTCGCCGGAAATTGGGGCCCCAATGCTACCTTCCGCTTCCCTACCCGCGACGGTACTGGAGGTATCTGGATTGCTGTTGCCAACACGCTACCCGACGAGAAGAAGCGATTTGGCAAGAAGGGCCAGGTCACCAAAGTTGATGCTACGAAGAAGATTGTCACGATGGCCGACGGAACAACGATCGGCTATAACAAACTCATTTCAACGATGAATGTAGACCAATTGGTAGAGAAGATGGGCAACCAAGAGCTCGTTTCACTCAGCAAGGGTCTCTACTACTCTTCAACCCACGTTATTGGTGTTGGTATCCGCGGCGAGCGTCCCGAACGTATCGGTGATAAGTGCTGGGTAAGTCGTTTACCGTAAACATCAGCAATCCTTATGCTCACGAATTATAAAGCTCTATTTCCCCGAAGATAACTGCCCCTTCTACCGCGCCACCATATTCTCCAACTACTCGCAGTACAACCAGCCTCAGGCCGATGTTAAGCTGCCCACCATCTCTATTGCCAATGGCAGCAAGCCTTCGAGCAGCACGCCCAAGGAGGGCCCCTACTGGTCCATCATGCTGGAGGTTTCCCAGTCTAGCATGAAGCCTGTGGATGAAGCCAACCTGTTGAAAGACTGTATCCAAGGCCTTGTCAATACCGAGATGGTCAAGCCAGATGACGAGATTGTCTCAACATACCACAGAAAGTTTGATCATGGATACCCCACACCGAGCCTCGAGCGAGAAGGCGTGTTGAAGCAGCTCCTTCCCAAGCTGCAAGATCTTGATATCTGGTCCCGTGGCCGCTTCGGCAGCTGGAGGTACGAGGTCGGTAACCAGGATCATTCCTTCATGCTTGGCGTAGAGGCTGCGGACAACATCGCTACTGGCGCTGTTGAGCTGACGCTCAACTACCCTGACTTTGTCAACACTCGACAGAACAGTGAGCGTCGCCTGGATCAGGGCCCTCTGTCGGCCAAGAAGCTTCCTTCGCGGGCAAAGTAGATGCTCGGGTGCATGGAATGATTTAATGAGCATGGTCACCCGGGCCAGTGTTTGAATGAGCACTCTGCATGACGTCGACGAGTTGTATGGAATTTAATACGGCATTTGGCTGGGATACGAAGCGAGAGTAGACAAGATATCTGGTTTTCTTGGTTGGAACTTCGCAAAGAGCCTTTGAGAGGTAACATAGTGCGCAGTCCTGCATCGGTAGACAAGATTTGAAAAAAGAATAGATATAGAGTCGCAGTACTTGAGACCAATTCCCTTATCCATAAAAGGCTGTGTTAAATGTAAACCGTCGAGAACTCATTGTTCCCACACTAGGAAATTTCCACGACTGCTACTTTGAGGTCGTGTTTTACCTAGGCGCGAATCACAGGTCGAGATACAACCTGGAATCTGCGACCGTTCATATTGAGATATGCTTATGGAAATGGAATCCCTCTTGTTGGCGGCGTGATGAACTACTCATTGGATGCTTTCTAGCTCTACGGTCGAAATAGCTAGAGACTAGATACAGTAGATACAGTAGACAGGCTCTAAAATATTTGCACACCTTGGTGGTGACAGGTCAAGATCTGTGGCGAAAGTGCATGCTTCGAGCCTTATGCGTAACTCAAAATTAGGTACCGGGTACATAGTATACATGCTGTACGACTGTAGCACCTGGAACCCCTGTCGCCCCTCCTACGTCATTATATATTCGCCTGCCGTAGTATGTACAGTACCTATCTCCTACTCATGAATTGGGTCTGTGGTCCCTCGACTAGACCACCACCGCGGTAGGACCGCCTACTGGTGTAAGGCGTATAAATTTTGGGAGGGCTCTACTGGGACAGCGTTTTAAAATGTAGTAGCCTCCTCAGTATGTAATGGAGCCGTGGAGGGTCGTGGCTACCTTTGTCCATCTTAATGTAATGTGTACTTCGTAATCTGGATATTATCTCTAGCCAGTATCAGTACATAGGTATGTGTTATGCGGAACCGCGATGAGACATACATATTTACAGTTCGTCGGGCAAAAAATCGGCAGAGGGAAATGAAATATTAGCGATACAATAGTTTTTATCACATACTTTTATAAGTTGTCTCGTTACTTCCATTTTCCGTCATTACTGTCGTACGATTTAGGTACCAAGATTGTAGGTACATGAGCAAGGCCCGCATCACCCGTACCAAAAAAGCCAAGCAGCCAATGAAAAAGCGAACTGGGTCCGCATCACTTTATGCCTAGGCGGACTAGCTCTGTCTCGGGTGCAGCAATTGCCTAGGTACTACTAGCATGAGTGGCGGCGGCAGCGGCAGCAGCAGCGCAGGATCGATCCTTGAACTCGACTTCCAGTCGAACGGTCTGCGACTTTTGGTCTGGAGTTGCTAACGCCCATGACCCACGACCGTGACAGGGAAACTTCGGCCTTCCACGAGACAACGGCCAACATGAGGAGCGTTGTGCTATCAGCATCGTCAGCACCGTGACCTGTGCGACTTCGACCTTCAACCTTGACCTCGACCTCGAACCCGGAACCCGAACACATCCCTATAGCGCATCCTCCACCGCCATCCTACCGTATCTGTACTCCATATCTCTCTCAGTCCAGCCCGCCAGTGCAGCGCGCCAGCCATCCGACCATCCAACTATTCAACTAGCTAGCCAGGCCGCCCCAGCTTCGCACTTTAGGTCTTCTCCTATGCCTCCTCGCGGCCCACGATGATGGACGGGCCTGCCGCCGTGCCGGACGAGCAGCTCGATCCGCCGGCCCGCATCTTCGAGCGGCTGCGACAGCTGGCCGGGTACTCGTGGGACGAGACCTGCCGGCCTCTGCACTCGACCTATGACAACTGGTACTTGCTCTCCCGATCGGTTGCCGTTACCGTTACCGTTGCCGTTACCGTTTGCCTTTGCCGTTACCGTTTGCCTTTGCACTGCTCCATTCTGCTGGCCCGCCGAAATCGAAGCGAGCTGTAGCTAATCTCCCGCATCGTCCAACAGGCACTTTTTCGGCACGCGCTTCGTCTCGCACTACTCGACCAGCGCCACGACGCCCATGCAGGCGCTACAAAGCGCCGCCACCTTCTCGAAACTCAGTCCGAACCGTACGCTCCCTTTCGAGCCGCCGCTCTTCCTCGCGCCCCGCAGCGATACCCGAAGCGACGGCAATACCAGCGAAAATCCCGCCACATCGCCTGCTGCCGTCTCTGCCGCCTCGGCCGCTTCCACTTCGGCCGTCGACACGCCATTTACCCCGACCGAGCAGCCCGTCATCGCTCGCGTCTCCTACCATGTCCTGCGTGAAGAGAGGGCGTACCAGACTGCCCGGAGTCTGGTTGCCGCTGCTGACCCCGACGGCCTGCACAACGCAAAACCCATCGACTTGGTCCGCCTCAGCCCCCAGCCAGGCGATCGCGGCCCTATTGTCGTTGCTATTTACGAACACCTCGGCCCGAACTACCTCTTCCGAGTCCTCGACCTGGGCCCCGCGTTTTACCATGGCAGGAAGGTGGACGGGCGGCTTGAGGTACATCGGCAGGAAGAGTTCACTATCGAACCACCTATTAGTCTCGTGCATTTCCTCGACTTCGCCATTGGCGCAACTCAGTGCTTGGAGCTTCTGCACCACCGCCATGGAATGGTACACGGCGAGATCAGGGCCGACGCTTTTCACTACAATATACAAACCAACCAGGTCAAGCTCGTCAGTTTTGGCTCTGGCGTTCGCTCTTTCGAACATGGGCTTACGAGTACGGGATGGTCTACGCTGTCGAAAGAGCTGGGGGCGAAGAACAAGCTCGTTTATATTAGCCCAGAACAAACGGGGCGAATGCCCGCTGAGCCGGATACTCGAACTGACATCTATTCGTTAGGCGTTCTCTTCTGGATGCTTCTCACCCAACAGTCCGTATTCACAGGTGCCTCGCCTCTCGACATCGTACAGTGTGTGCTCGGCCGCCGGATACCTCTGGTATCAAACGTCAGGAATGATGTCCCCGACGCTATCGGGCGCATCATCCAGAAATGCACATCCAAGCGTATTCCGGATCGGTACAATTCCGCCAGCGGTCTTCGATACGATCTGCAATCTGTTCAGAAATTGCTGGAGGCTGGGGACCAAGAGGCTTTGAAGAAATGGGTCGTTGCTTCGAAAGACGTCTCGTCTTATTTCATGCTCCCCACGACTATGGTGGGACGTGATAAAGAGAAAGAGATAATCGTCGGCATTATCGAACGCGTATCGAGGTCCCAAAGTTTGGCCAAAAATTTACATAGCTCGCATTTTTCAGAAATGTCTGCCCGTGCCAGCGACCTGCTCGACACGATCGACGCGTCTAGTGAGGGTGAACTTTCTGCTGAAGGTAAAAATATGCTAAGTAGTTCATTTCCACCTACCAACTCGTCAGGCATACCGCTTCCTCGGCACAATGGTCATCACTCTTCGATTGGAACCAATTCCCAGGCTGTTTCAGAAGACACCGTCTCGTCGGGGATTGCGGCGAAATCGCCCTCCTCTGCTGCGAGTCGATCATCAAAAGTTTGGGAAAGGCGTCCGTCGGTATTTGCCGAAGCCAAGAGCGGGACGGATAATGTTAGTGAACGGCAGTCTTCGACTATACCTACGGCCAGCGAGGCTTCAAGCAGACTCTCGAAACAAATAGGCGCATCCAAATACCGGAGGCGAGGTTACTGCGAAATTGTAGCGATCGAAGGAGCTGGGGGCCTCGGAAAGAGCTTTCTTGTGCAGCAGGTTCTTGTAGAGGCAAAGAGAAGAGGATACTGCGCAACCGCCAAGTTTGATAGTGCCAGGCGCACAGCATTTGCACCGCTCCTGAAACTGACGTCATCGTTATTTCGACAAGTTTGGGGCGAGAGGAATACCGACACGTCTCTGCATATCAGCCTCAGGAATTACGTTCGGCCTTTGTGGCCAAGTCTTCATCAGATACTTGGACTTCCCGAGTTTCTCTTCGGCCCGCCGGAGTCCATCATCGCAAGACCGGCGTCCTCCACACCAAGCTCTGCCAGCGGGCGCAGCAGTTTCCTAGCTCCGAGAAGACGAGGCTCTTCTGGAAGTTCGCCAGCAAGCTCTCTGCCGCGCAGTCCTCATACACCTTCGCAAAGTTCGCACGATTACGTACGCGGTGGCGCCTCCACCAAGACGATCCGCTTGATGAATACATTTCTCGACATTCTCAGAATCTTTACAACGCATCATTTCATCTGCTTGTGTCTCGACGATCTGCAATTCGCCGATGATGAGTCGATGGAACTAATCACTCAAGTGATTGCCGCGAGACTAAAGATGGTTCTCATCGTAACGTATCGCCCGGAAGAATTAGCCCCAGAAAAGTTACGCAAGGCACTGCACCCGGTAGATACCTCCGAAGGTATGATGATTTTCTGATGTAAGGAGACCTCACGCTTCGAACTAACGATTTATAGAAACCTCCAACCCCAATTCCTCCAAGGTGACTAGAGTCGTCCTGTCGCCCTTGACCGAAGACGAGATTGCCCGTTATGTTGGGTATACACTTTGCCGTTCTCCAGAAGATATAGCGCCTTTGGCACTTCTTCTTCAATCGAAATCCGCGGGGAATCCGTTCTACTTACGGGAAATGTTATACGCATGTTATCGTCAGAAATGCATTTGGTACGACTACCATGAGAGTCGCTGGCTCTACGATTTGGACCGCCTCTTTGAGCAATTCAAGAGTGAGCATGGCTATGCCGCTTTGGACAATGACTTTATTACCCGGAGATTGAATGAATTACCGACAGCCTCACGTTGGATTTTGGCCTGGGCAGCGCTGTTGGGCAATTCTTTTTCATTCAACCTAGTTTGTCAACTCATGAGTGGCGAATTTGGTCTCATTGATGATGACTGTGTGGATTCCGACGGAATCAAACAGCAGACCGTGTTCTCGAAGCGAGAAGCTGTGGCAGGTTTACAAGCAGCCGTCAATGCGTGTATCGTTATCCAAGGAGAAACCGATGATCGATTTCGGTTTGCTCATGATAGATATGTTCAAGCGGCAGCAGTGAGTTACTCTATCTTCTTTGGTAGCCCTCGTCTCGACTTCTTCGAACCTTCTAGCGACGCAGGGGAGCCACAATAGATCTTCGCTAACAGTATAGAACTTACAGTCTCTAAAAGAGTGCAATATTCGAAGCATGCATTTCATCATAGCGCAATCCCTTATGACGCACTTCGGGCCCGGGATGCGGGCAAAAGATAACACTGCTTCCCATATCTGCGAGTCCGTTGACATGATCAATCGACGAGTCAGTACCCGCTACACATTTCGAAAGTATCTGATGGAGTGTGCGGCAGCGGCCGTTGAAAATGGGGCCAAACCGACAGCAGTCAAATACTACCGCCGTGCCATCTCGCTTCTACAGTCAGATCCTTGGACTGAAGGACAAGACGACGTACACTACGACGAAACCCTTCAGCTGCATCTACGAGCCGCTGAGTGTTACGTTTATATGGGCAACCATGAAGCTGCTCAAGAGCTAACAGATACTGTATCTAAAAGGGCCACGACTGCTGATGATAAAGCAGCAGCAGCATTATTGCACTCCCGTATTCAGTTCCAAAGTGGCGACGCAGTCGCGGCTCTGTCTACATTGAAGAGGAGTTTGCATCAATTGGGCGTCCCTTTCGACCCCCAGCCGACGTACGAGAAATGCGATCATACGTTTTTAGAACTCACTCAAAAGATTACAGCTTTGGGACGTTTAGACGCAGTCAACCCGCCACATGTTGACATATCCCAGAAAATGACCTCTGGCGTTCTCCTCGGTGATGCTGTCCAAGCTGCATGGTGGAGTGACACTCTGGAATTCTACAACCTAGCACTGGCCTTAATGACCATGCATTTAAAGGAGGGTCCATTACTCCAATCCAGTATGGCATTCTTATATTTCGCGATGATTGCAGTATCAAGGTTCAACATGCTACACCTGGCCTCTGAGCTTGGTAGTCAATGTTCGGAGCTGCTCGACACATACCGGGACCCTTCGTCTGTCGCTCGTGGGCAGATGACCTATCAGACCTTCATTAGCCATATCAACACTCCGCTGTGTTTATCAGCCACTTTCTGCGACCAATCTTTAGACTATGCTGCGAGTGCCGGTGACCGAGCGTCAGTAATTCTCAGCTTCGGTCTTTCGGTGCAAATGAAATTCTTTGCAGGCGACAACGTCGCTGACCTTGAGTCTGTATGCCAATACTGCTGCGAAGAGGTCCCTGATTGGCACCAAGACGCTAGGGGCGGGACCTTTCTGATATCAGTAAGGCAAGTATGCCGAGCACTTCAGGGAAAGACAAACACAACCGATCCAAAGGGGGTTATGTCTGATGACCAGCATGACTCCGTAGTCTACAAAGCCTGGCTTGATAGCCACACAAACAATGGCGGTAGATCGGTTCTATTCTACGAAACTATAGAGATCGTTCCTCTATATCTTTACGGCCATTACGAGGAAGCATGCGATCTGGGGCGTAGATGTTCGGATAAACTTGACTCGATCTGGTCATCCCGTAATACTCGGGTGGTTATTGTGTTCTATGGGCTGGCACGGGCAGCTCTTCTTTTGCAGCAGTCGGTCAGCCCGCAGACGGATGGAGCAAACATACAAGATGAAACACAGAATACCATTGCTCAGATTCAAGGCTTGAGCCAAAAGGTCAAAGACTGGGAACAAGTGTCTAATGTAAATTACCTGGCTTGGTCGAAATTTCTGGATGCTCAGATCGCGGAGCTCAGTGGAGATCATGGTTCCGCTATTCGGCTCTACGAAGCCGGCCTGGATCATGCTTCAGAGTACGGCCTCACGTTTGAGGAAGCCCTTGGAAGCTTCTTGATGGCCGGATTCTTCATCAGACAAACAGCACGGCGATCGGCAACGGCCGTATTAAAAGAATCTGTATCTCTCTGGAGACAGTTAGGGGCCTTGGGCATTGCTCACGGTATTGAAGAGGATTACACGCGTCTTCTCCACAGTCCTACACCGAATCCTCGATCAATTGAAGCTGCCGTCCAAACGGATTTCGCTGGTGATTCCGCGTCTGTCACATACACAGCAGAAGGTGAAGATGTTCATCAAGCAGTTCAACCCCCAATCGAAGAAACGAAAGAAACGCGAATGGCAGCATGGCGCGGGTCTACAACACAAACCGAACCTGGAGTCGGGCTTCCGCTACTTGACATGATTGATCTACACGCCATTCTAGTCTCGTCACAGGTGATTTCGTCCGTTCTGCAAGTTGACGTTTTGCTAAAGACAATGTGCGATGTTATACTGCAAACGTGTGGAGGATCCGTCACCCAAGCAGCGATTGTTGTCCAAGACGAAGAGGACAAGGCGAATAGCACCTGGTGTATTGCAGCTAGCGGCGACCCAGAAAAGGGCGCAGTAGCTCACTTACCAGGACTGCGGCTCGCCGGCACATCTCGAGTTGCAGAGAACGTCGTTCTCTACTGTACGCGATTTCATGAACAAGTTTTCATTTCCGATCTCGTCACTGATGAGAGGTTTGGAAATGTGGCCGATTGCTGGCTAAAGAGGAATCCAATGAGCAAGGCCGTCGTTGCAATTCCTATATGCCATGGTTCAAAGCCGCTCCTCGGTGTACTGTATCTCGAAGGAGAACCTGGGTCATTCACAGACAGAATAACCACCGTGCTCCAATTATTGGTAAACCAAATAGGGATCAGCTACTCTAATGCTCTAGCCATGAAGGGCCTTGAAAAGGCCTTCAAAGAGAACGACGCCATGATTCGGCTACAAAAGAGGGCACTTAAACAAGCCAAGGAGGCTGAACAAAAAGCCAAGGATGCGGAGAACAGAGCGAAGCGCAATGTCCAAATCGCTGAAGAGGCTGCCAAAGCCAAGAACATTTTTCTCGCGAATGTGTCTCATGAGTTGCGTACCCCGTTAAACGGCGTAATTGGCAATTCAGAACTCCTCAGAGACAGTCATCTCAATAGGGAGCAGCTAGAGATGGCAGAATCCATTCGAGTATCGGCAGATCTTTTGCTCGCTGTCATAAACGATATTTTGGACTTTTCCAAAATGGAAGCTGACAAGATGAAACTATACATCATCGCGTTCAATCCTGAGGAAATGGTCCGCGAAGTGGTCAGAGCGGTGTCATACAGTAATCGAGAGAAGACATCAGTGAAAAATGTTAAGATTATCCAGGATATCAACTTGCCGCCAATGTTAATATACGGAGACCCAATACGCCTCCATCAAGTTCTTGGAAATCTTATCAGCAACAGTCTCAAGTTTACGGAAGACGGTTCTATCAGCATCGGCGCCCGAGTCGACGCAGACTGGCCCGAGAAAGTTCTTTTGAGCTTTTGGGTTCGTGATACTGGCATCGGAATTCCCCCGAAACAGTTAGAAAAGCTTTTTAAGCCTTTCAGCCAGGCTGACGCGAGCACCGCTCGAAAATACGGTGGTAGCGGGCTCGGCCTCAGCATTTGCAAATCATTAATCGAGACGATGATGCATGGACAAATCAAATTAGAAAGCCAAGAGAATGTCGGTACTACAGTCTCATTTACAGTAACCTTTGAGAAGGCGAAGCCAGAAGTATCTGCTGGTGAGGCTCAGAATGTGCAATTGACACAGACAAACGAACAACCACGAAAAGCTGCTCAACGTGAGGCCAGGGACAACTCTGCGAACCCCTATAAGGACTTGACCATGGTACCGAAGGAGCAGCTGCGCATCTGCATTGCCGAAGACAATCTCATCAATCAAAGGATAGCTGTCCAATATGTGCGCAAACTTGGGTATACGCTTATAGACGCGTATGACAATGGACTTAAAGCCATGGAGGGTCTACGACAGAAAGCTCGAGAGGGGAATCCCTATCATGTCATCCTCATGGATGTACAAATGCCCGTGTTAGATGGCTACGAGACAACGAAACTTCTGCGTCAGGATCCCGACGAAGATGTGAGAAGCATTCTAGTCATTGCTATGACAGCATCAGCAATCCAGGGCGATCGGGAGAAGTGTTTAGCTGCAGGCATGAACGACTATTTAGCGAAGCCCGTGAAAGCCGAATTGCTCAAACGCAAGCTTGACACATATACCACTGGGCAGGTTCTACCGCCGACTCCCCCTTCTCGGCACGTGCCAGACCCAATCGGCTCTGAGCAAGTGAACGGATCTACCCCTACACCACACCGTCCTACACTACGCAGGGACGAGTCATCGGATCAGTTGACGCCGGTTGGCATCGTACAAGATCCTATCACCGTTGACCAATCATTGAAAGAGCCGCCATCCTCTTCACAACCTCTTACATCTCCTGAGTTTAAAGACTTAGCCATCCGGCAATAAAGAGCTCGAATTAGTTCTCGGGCTTGGAAACCGGCCGGCAGAGTCGATGTTTTGAATTATTCGATACAAGAGGGTGGATTCCGGTTCTTGGCCACAAGGTAGTCGCTCAAACTGACCACTTCAGGCCACATTTTGGTTTCCACTCGCGGCGATGGTTCGAAAAGGGATGCTACACCTGCATCGTCGAATGATGAGCTACATGACGGTTAGACGGAATCAAGCGCATGGGTGGGCGGTTGGACCAATTCTGTTTCTGCGAGTAACCTTCTCGCTGGCCTCTATCCGGATGCCATTTATAACGTTTCAATCGACACACGGTAGCATTATGTTTAGGCAAAGATGGCATGATTCAGGGTTTTGCATTTGGGCGTACGCGAACGGGGGGACACAATACCATACACGATGTATTTGTTTTTTTTAGTAAAAGGTTTGAGGCATCAGGCATGAAACGTGGTTGGGCGGCTATATGAGTATACGAACATTGGCCCGGTTTGAGACCACACAAAGAAATAGACTTAGCTGTTCCGCCAAGGCGAGAGCGGGTAGCTTAAGGAGGGTTGATTATTGCTGCTGTCACAGATCGGGGCAGGCTCTCTCTCACCACCCGCAAAGGCTGCGGAAAATACCGCTCGACAACTAACAACGAACACCTTGACGCCTCGTGTGTAAATGCAGCAATACATAGCATAGTAATACACGAGTATTTGATTCAAATTCTTTATCATTAAGCTTTGTGGCGCCTCAAGTTTGTCACGTCGCGCGTCTTCTTCATCATCACAATAATAATAATAATAATAATAGAGCGAGATATACCCTCCCCTCTCTTCTCCCCTTCCCCCACCCTTCTCTCATGTCAACGCATTATGACAACACAGATAAACTATCGGTAGGCCCAGATATGCATGCAGGCGTATGTTAATGTCATGTCTCGAAGTTCGTATTCTCGCAGCAAGCGCAAGCGAATGCGGGCCGAGACGGAGATAAGAAGCGTCGTCAAGATAACGATTTACTTGCCTTTCTACTCCGTACAGTATGAGACATTGAAGGGTGAAGGGGGGGGGTAAAAAAGGTCAGTGAAAGTTGGTTAGCAGGTCACATGACGACCCGCGATGTGCGTGGGTTTGGGGATGTGCCGCCAATCGAGATAGATGGCGAACCGGTTCCGTAGTTCGTACAGATAGTTGTTGTTCGTTCTTGTTGTTGGTTACTTACCTATGGTAGTAGCTTCGTTCGGCCTTGTTTAAGTGCAGGTTGCCTAATCAAGAGAGATCGTCCGAGGCCGCGCCGCCGCGATCGATGTTCCCACGCAAGCGGGTTTAAATTAGTCTAGGGTAGCCCAGTGGATTCATCTCTTAGTGTGTTTATGTATGGTTGTGGATGTGGTTTTTGTTGTCCGTCGTTCCCGTTCGTCGTCCTTCGTCCGTGTCGTCGTTGGTGGGGTCGCGGCCGGTGTTGGCGTAGTGTGGTAGCGTATAGATTCTCCTCCCCGTCGCTTAATCTGGTCCAATCTAAATCCAGGGGTCCGTGTCTTACGTACCCTACCCTACTCCGTCCGGGAAGCAGAACGAAAATGCAGGTAGGTAGGTGGGTAGGGAGTAGTATGCGTATAGTATAATGTAGTATAGTGTAGTGTGATATACCTAGTCTGCCTGCTACCTAGTGTAGGCACGGTAGTATAAGTCTGTATCTATGCAATGTATGTACTAGCGTAGGTAATCGGAAGCAGGAACCGTAAGTTTAGTGCAGCATACTATCCCACTCTATGTCGTCGAACGGATCGTAGGCACAGTAGTAAGGCTGCTGGAGTCTCGCGACTGAACGACGCCACCTGTTTCATGTCGCCGGCGGCGCGGAGGTTTTACCTGTTCTTGCCCTCTGTCACGAATAAGCTGACTCAAGCCGCAGGGTACTTAATCTACGCTGCAGTAGGGGCCGGGGGAGGAAGAGGTCCATTGTCTCGGTAGTCGTATAGCGTGCAGGATAGAGTGCATCGCAGATGTGACCAGGCAGCTGGTCTAAGACCGCCAATCTACTTGGATCATGATGAGCGATGTCTCAGCACCGGCCGATTGAAATTGGAGGACTGCAATAAATCCGTTTTTGCGTTTTCGACTCAGATCCACTGCTCGAACCCGACTTTTCCCTTTTCGTCCGCCGATCAACTTAATATAGATACGCTCAAGCTACCTCTCACAAGGCGGCAGGGAATAAGGACATCTGGATAGATACTGATTGGTGCATATCGACAAGATAACCAGCAAGGGTTCCAGATCTCCGGACAACTTTAGACGAAAAGATAATACTGCGACATAATGAGTGACTCGGATGCAAACGTGTTGCCTATCTGGTCAATTTATATGTCTTGTCCTAGCAAGGGGAGCCTCGTCCTGTAGAGTAACTAATATCGTGCATAGTGTAACTGAATAGCCAGGAATCAGGTGTCCGTAATAGGAAACCAAGGCTAATTTACGCCGACCGCGATCGTAGCGTTTCCTTCCGTCAGCGGTTCTCGGTGGCAGTTAGATGCACATGTTACCGCGACGTATCGCGATGCCGGTGAGCAGTTGGTTATTATCTGCACTGTACGCTGAGGGCCAGAACGCTACGCGTAAGTTCCAGCGTACACGGCACAAGAGCTGTATGTACATTCTCTGATAGCTTTGGCAAGAAGAGCTGGCGATGTGCTGATAATAGTATATCCTTGCCACGAACGCAGTTATAGAAAGGCCATCTTGAAAAAAAATTCAAGAAGAAAAAAGCATCGCGTCCTAAAGCGGCCGTAGATGGAAATACTGCAATGGCGAAGGCGACTTCGTTCCGCTATTGGAAGCTATTGTTCTGCACCCTGCTGCTAATACTGACTAGACGAAACGAGTCTAGATAGATATCTCCTCGTTAATATGCTGCAGGTCATCGCAAGCGAGAGGGTATTAATTTACCTACCCCATGGATATAAGATCTTCTGCATGGATCGGGATGGCTAAAACCGCTCATGACGCAAGGTCAACCTAGATTATAGGAGAGACCATATAATGCCAGGGAACGTGCACTAGTTAATTTATACCGTCAGCATCGTAACCTAGATCTCGCGGGTCGCCGTATGTTACATCCTTCGGTCGTGAACAGTCCCTCAAAATATGAGTTCAAGGATATACCTAGAATACTCGGCCAGTAGTCAACAAAGCATGCCCAATTACCGAGCCCAGAGGGACGCTAACGCAGGGCCCTTCGAGCGACTGCGGAAGCATAGCGGTGGTGATGATGATGATGATGACTGTGTCCCTTGTCCGAATGTCCCTCGGCATTCGGCTGTACTCCGCCAAGTTACACAGGCTACATGATAGTCAGCATCTACACAGAGCATCTTAAAGAGCGATAATTACTGTACTATGAGCGGTTATAACATCCACCAACACTCGAAACTTAGACAGTGTGTTGGACACAACTGCAGCATCGAGGAGATATACCGAGGACAATAAGCAGAACAGCATAGTATGTATTGGCTAACACCACCAGTAGTACGAGGGAAGGCAGGGTTCTTGAGGGAAGGACTGAATCTCCTGGTCTTTCACTCCGCGCTTATGTGTCCGCTCTCAAAACAGGAGAAAATCTCGGTGCACTTCCGTTCCAAAGCGCGCTAGTCCTTATTGTAGAGGCGCAATGACTAACGGTACGCAGAGCGTCGCTTGATGCATGTTACTTCTGTTCATAGATTCTAGCCGGCTTGGGTCAAGTATTTCAGCTCCTTAATGCATGGCCGGAGTGACAGTCTATACGTGCTTCCCAAGCGAAAGGATCCGTGCCGGCGCACAAACTGCAGCGAGCCCAACTTCGATGGGGCATCTTGCACCAGTGCTCTCATCAAAGCTCTCATCACATCGCTGTTGGTCTTACCAGCATGCGCACGTGATCTACTCACCTGTGTTATGATTTGTCTCAGCCACCAGTTGTCCTAAGGGCCTTCATTGGCTTGGCTGATATTACCGTTGTCCGTCCAGCAAGCTCTGTTGGCTCACTCGAGCCCCGCGTGGCCCAAAGATGTGGTAAGATCGACAAATTCCCCGCGGCCTCCCGTAACGGAATAGTCGAGAACGCGATGGAACTTCAGCCACAAATACAATCCTTGGTGAGAAGGGGCTCAACCAAAAACCAGACAATCTCCAGGCGCTGAAGTGGGGTGCTGTGTGGTATTCAATTGAGTCCTTCTTCAGCCGAACAAATCCGGTGATATCAGTGTAATTGCTCATCCTTGGGGGTTACTGATGTTGTACGCATCGGTACGGTGCACCATGTGTCCGTACATGGATGTAATTGTTGCAGAATGTGGCCCCGGCGTATCTTTGGTCACTGACTTGCCAAATATTGAATGAATGCCTTTTTGTCAGATCCCCCCCCCCACTTGCCCGCGCGTTTACGCAGGGACAGTCGAATCTTTCCCGCAGAGCATCACCCGTCAAGAGCAATACAGGCGAAGTTTCCATAGAATTCATGCATGCGTACAATCTAGAGGGCGATCACCTTGCTATCGATTCGGGTAGCCCAATAGACAGAACGTGTATTGGCATATCTTGGTAATTGCGGTGGCCTATCTCTAGGCACTCTGTTCGCAAGCTATGCGTTTAGATCTCGGCACAAAGTCCAGCGTCCATAGGAAAATGAATGGTTTGAACGAAGGGTTTAGGGTTGCCAAGAGTCCCAATGCGTCGCGTGAGGCTTTTGATGTCACACAGACGATCCGTGTAAGCGAAACAGGGGATTGCGTGCTCATGACGTCCTGTCTCGCAAACATAGACTGTTTCTGCAGCAGAGATCGGACGGCAGATGGTTGCTCTGTTTGACAAATGGCTTATCTTCCGCTTAACGGACACCCAGCCACACAGGAGACGAGCCACCGAAAACCTATAAAGGTGCCATTTCAAGGACGAATGCAGGCAGGGCAGATAGGGATTAATTATGCTCAGGTAAATTCAAAGTGGAAATTGTGGCATCAAGAAATAGTTGCCCAAGTTGGCCACGTACTTTCGACCATCAGAGCCAGTGGTCTCTTTGCTTGACGCTGGGGAGGTAGCAAAGTATGCAAACTCAGACCCAGCCATTGGCCTACAAGTATGCCAGGTCAAGATGGTGCCCACGGGAGGCGACATGGTTAGTGGTAGCTAATTTGTCGCTAATGCAGCACACAGCATCAACCTCTCTGCTTGGCGGTGGCTCGCATTTCGCTGTGACACAGCTCCAAGCCAACCACGAGGAAGATTCTTGCAGTCGTTGTTGTGATACCCAATGCAATAGGGCAAGGATTGCCGACAAGGTCCCATGTGTCGGCCCCCCCTCCTATGCGTATTCTGTGTGCGTCCTGATCTGTTGGTGTTGCTGCTGTCTCGCCCGAGAATCACAAAACACTGCTGTTGTCATTAATGCAGATATTCGCTTCAATGCACTCGCGTTTACAGCGCGCTAACAACCCTAGTTAAAGTCAGTAACAATGACAATGCTGGCACACTCTCCATTACAGCACATCTGCACACCAGCCAACCCATTATCATGCCACAGCTCATGGCAAAAGCGCGTGGGCAGGATGCGAGATGGTGCCGCCGGCATCCGTGAGCTTCCTTTTTACCCCGCGTAGAGCACAGGCAATAGTGTAGAGCAGGTAATTAGTGATAGGCCAACTCTTGTCGTGTATCTATGCGAGCTTTTTCTCTACCGATTCTAGCCAGGGATTGAAATCACCTTGATCTACCAAGGTAGTAACCCCACATGTGTGCGACGGAGAGTATTTGCATCGAGAGCAGGGAAGACGGTAATTCGGGTTTCACATTGTCCCGTCTCTTGTCGTCTAGAATGCACAAGAGCGTGCCGTGGGATGACAGAACTGGGCGAATGTTAGGTTGGCATTGTTTCAGAATCTGCTGAATTGGGCAAGTACGCCACGACCAGGGGCGCTAGGACCACTACCTGCACACACATCATGGATGTAGGTATACTGCTCCGTGCCTATCTACTTCTAGGTAGCTGCAGACAGAGCAGAGTTTTTAAGTTCACTAGTGCATCCAGGTAGGTGCATTAGTAGGGGATGAATATCTAGCGCGCCGAGTATGCTTAGGGTTCCAAACACGCAAATGTGAACAATTAGGTATGGGGATACATATGTACCTAAGGTAGGTATGTAGAGATGCGACCTCAGTATTTACATCTACTAATACCTAGTAGTCCTTTAGATACATTGTGTATTACTCTGTACTAAAAATCTTCCAAAGCGGCCTATTTTCTTTCACTTACATACATATCATACATAATACACATCTCCAGTCACTCGGTAAAAAGCACTCCAGCTCAATACATATGCATATATATGCTTCTCGGTTAGATTCAGCAGTATCAGCCGCGACTTCAAATTGTACATGTACTTTTAGATACCGGTATCTGTAACAAGGACTTGTATCCGAAAATAGACCGACCAGTCCCAAGCCTCGTGTGGCTCACCACTTTTCCCGAAGTTTGCCGAGTGGGGCAGTATGCCCGCTAGGTTGACTGCAGCAGTAGGTAACTGCAGTGCACAGACAGTGTAAGACCCACAGAGCCCTACATCGGTACAGTACCTCTCTCCACATACAGTGTGATATTATCATAAACGTGAATGACTTCTGACAGTATCATTACGCCATTCTATGTGTGTAAAATGTACAAGAATTGCTGTAAGCCTACTAATGTTTCTCTAACGCAAGATAGGTATTGTCTAGGGTGAGATATTTTGAAGGCCAATAATACAGACCTCACAATTGTTTGTCCGTTATTGACAACACTCATGAGGCACCTTTGGATAGCTAGTGTAGCTGTACCCTTTGGAGTCCCTTATCTTGATCAGTGGATTGTTTACATGCCCTCTCCATCACACCAACTTGAAGCCGTCTTGGTGTTACTAATGACAGCTGGAGAGCACAATGCGTGCACACTGACGGGTGCTGGTGCTGGCCAGCCTATTGCGTCACTACTCATGCGGGCTCTCTGCTTCTCATTGCTGAGATATAATCTGTAGGTCGTTTTGTAGATAAGACCTACACGGATATAAGCAACTTACAGCTTCTAATCCATTCCTACCTGCCTACTCAAATAATTAGTGTCATTCAGCTTGTGGCCAGACTGGCACTACACTGCTACGCAGGGCACTTTTCACCCTGCTCATGGCCGAGCCCCTCTTTCAGGCAATACGAAAGGCCTAAAGCATACGAAGTACTTCGTGCATATTTCACTACCTGGGCTTGTAGCACCAGCACTTCTTCCGGTGGCTGAATCCGACTCGCTATTAACAAGGCACCGCCCACGGCACAAGTAGACGAGGTTGCCCATGGTTCATTGCTCTTTTCAGTCTACAGGGCGATGCTCCTCGGCTCCATACTGCTAGTCTATATGACAATGTCTCTGTTGCTGAGCGATCTGCAACTTCATGGAGTGTCAGTTAAGTTCTCTCCTTCTATGAGCATGTACCGCAGCATCTGGCTCAGTTACTTAGGTTGCATGGTTGGCCACAATCACTTTCCGGCTCCCTTTCTGCCGCTTGATCGATTTACAAGTACAATGTGGCTAAATGGGCGATTTGTAAATAAGTTCGTCTCTTTCTAGTACTAACATCTTAAATGAGAATAAGACATATACCGTGCCTTCGTATTTCCGCCGAGACAGGCACCTCCAGACCTAATCACACTTCTATGCTAACATACTTGACAACTGTAGTGCTCGACGGAATACAATCCTCGAGTTCGCGTGATGTACTCCTTACACTAGTAGATCGAATGCCTGCATGCCTCAACAAAATTTGTTTGACATTGGTATTGTTCTTTGATAGGGTAGCATGGCATTCTTCGGGCCACGGAGGGGTAGAAACAATAGATAGAGGGCTATTGCCATCATAACAGCTAATCATCACAGCCCGAGTTCCCGTGTGGCTACATAAGTACTATCTGCCTGCAGGCAACTCAACAGATTAATTTCAAAGTACTTGCTAACCGGAACAATAAAACCGCTCATAACAAACTATCCTGCTTCAGCCGATTTAATTACATTGTACTCGAAGTGAGAACTACATATGTATGTATCTAGATACCTGAGAACTCTCGAGTCTCAGAACCTACCTACCTGCATCCGTATGTAACACTACCTGGGATTACTGCATAGCTTTAGAGGTTGAGGGTGCAGATCTAGCACTATAACGCAGTTATGCAACTACCGGTATCTAGTATTTCTTGTATCCGATATCGTAAGAGCGACGGGATTGTCCTCCCATCAACTTTCAAGTCCAACTAAAACCAAATACAGCGTAGAGTACTTCGTAGACAACATACACTACCTACCTAGTACAGCATATGGCCAGACCGTCTCAATGTGGTGTTATGCATTCCTGCGGCAGTCCTTCATTCGAAACACTAATTTTAACGATCCCAGTTTTCCCACATGGCTGGCTTGGGGCGGCTTACTCTAGTCGAAACGACCAAACGTGACGGAGCCGACTTGCCTAATCCGGACCCGACCCGAGTCACACACAGACTTACACAACACGCAAAAACGTTCCCTTGCGTCGAGCATCTTACACTATAAGCTCTGGTCTGTAGTCCAGCGCGAAGCCCGTGTTCTGGGGTGGATAATCCTCAGATGCAGCATATCCTGCCGGGTGGAGTCGGACAGGCCTGATAATCACAGTGGCATCGTAGATACTTGCCTCTAAGTCGTGTAAGTAGCCAAGGTGCTGCGACCACTAGGTAGTCCCGAGTCTCATTGAATCGAGAAAATATTACGATTGGGGAAGACATCGCGGCTCGTCATAGTCGAAACCGCGCGCGCTTACGGCTATCTTAATTACGCATTACATCCAGCGACCGTGATTCTTTTCACCTCGCCCGTGCTATAATTTCTGGCGCAGCATAGGTGCCAAGATGCGAACCTTGAAGACTCATTGATCAAACGAAAGCAACCGACTAACCAGTAGATGCATCAATGAAATTTAGGTCTGTCCATCCAAATGTCTCAGCTGGTAGACTTACCAAGTACCACATTCATTTCAGCAGGCCCATAGCATTTGCTCCTGAAAGCAAGCTGGTACCTGAATACTGTACGGCGTATGGCAGAATGGTTGACGCTCGAGGATCCACATATTCCGGCCGCGGCGGCGTCCAATACTTAACCTACCTACATTATCTGTAGGCCTGCCCGCCAATTAAGTACAGAGTTACTTAATTGCAAAGTACTTAGTATTGAAGTTCAAATGTAGGTGATAATTACTAAGCTCGACGTTGTAACAGAAAGAGCTGTAGTTGACAGCAGACTAAAATCCCCTACGAGGATCTGTTTCCTGTGGCAGGAATACACCTTGGAGTCGTGCTTCGATTCCTCTTCATACACAGGTAACCTTGGTATTAATTACAACCTTGTAGTATGAGACGTCCAAATACTATCGGAGCATCAGAAGTACCCTCTGTCATCAACAAATAATTATCTAGCTACTTAACTTAGCATGCATACATGCTGCATGCACTACATCGGCGGAGGTTTCGACACAGTATCCTCCGTACTGTACTGCCGTTGTTGCTCCATTGGAAAAAAACTTAACCTGCTTTTGCGTCAGCCACAAGCAACATAGCCTGCCCCGCATCCTCCCTTTCCTTATAGGTATGAGTTCTTAACGACGACTAGCAAACCGACAAAATCCGTATGCATTGCCCCTACTGGTTTTCTAACTAGGTAGTAGGCAACAATTGCAGCAAGCTTTGGTAACAAGTAAAAAGTAGCAACGTTTACGATTGGATAGTCGACATAAAGGGTAGAAGTCCGTCCCTTTTTTTCACCACCTACAGCGTAGCCATCTTCCCACTTGGGAAATATAATTAAAAGAAGAAAATTCTGTCGGAGTTTCACGTTGCCATCCTTCATCATTCCACGTTATCCATATCCTGTAAAGGTCCCAGATCTTCTTTCGCATGTGCCCCACTCAATTGGTCACCGTGTTATAGATTTTCTCTCGTTTTATGATTTCTTCACGCCGTGGCGGGTGCAAATTGACTATATTCTTCATATTGTCCACATAAATATAAGGGCTCCGACTCCACATGCACTTTATGCAACTTAGTTGAGCAAGCCTCTTACACAGGAGCCGCTTCGGTCATACTTCCACGCCCCCTTCTTCTTCAACCCCCCACACTCGAGTTGATTCGCCCGCTTGTTCTCGAACGCAACAGTCCTCGAATGTTTTTCTTTCCACTGTCAAGGGATCGGCCCTGCATCTACCCCCAGTCAGGTCGCGCGCCTTTCCTAGCCCACAGCGATCAAAACTAGGCAGCGCCTGCGCTACACTGCTTGCACTATAGTACAGTATTTTACACGACGCGATACGATACGACACGATACTAAAGGGGGCCCCGCGAAGCCCGAAGTATAAGACGGAGCTCAGACGCGCCAACCTAGTCTACAACCGGGCTACGCACCCCGGCCGTGTCTTGCCAACCCCGGAACCCTACACTAACAACCATAACAACAACAGCAAGGTCAGGGGAAGTCAGAGACAGATCAACTGGTCCTGGCCCGTGACAGGTTATCCACCACAGCCTTGCCGTTACGACAACTCCACTGCCTAGTCCGGCCGTTGCAGGAGGCGAAAGACAAGAAGTTCCCCTCTTCTACCTCAGTGCGGCTCGCCTTGCCAGACAGTGTTTTTACACTACTTCGTACATCTAGCAGCATTCAAGCCACACTCGTGGTCCTCTTGTACTCGGGCGCCGTACAACAGGTGTTGGTGCCACGCCCGTTCGTGTGTGGTCGAGCCGTATTAGTCCATTTCTCCCACATCACCTTGTATTATTATTTTTCCTTCTCTGCCAGAGCCAGGAGTAGCAACCAGCAGCTAGCAGCTGGAGTGACCCAGCAACTCGAATCGTGGTCTCGACACCGCCCGGCCTCATTCGGCGGATCGGCGCTCATCGACCGGCGTGGCAGACTTTCAAGGTTGCCTGTTTCCCGTGCGTCCTGCGCAGGGCTCCCCAGACACGTCCCGCGCATCCTCTTTCTTATTTTTCCGCTGCTTGTATTGCTCGTTGTTTATTGTCCGCTGCCCACGCACCCGCTCTCGACCGGACCGTCGAATTGGTCGCTGCGGCTCTGGTGCCAGCTCGTTCGTCGGCTGCATCGCTTCCAATCACAGCGTGGCCGTCGCCGACTCCACATCTCCATTCGAGAACGTTTTTTCCCCTACCTACTTTCCATTTTGGGCATTGCCTAAATCGGCTGCAAGTGACAGGATCTACATCTAGCAGAGGCCCATTTGCCGTGCCGTTCTTTCCCAGATTTCCCTGCAACTGCACTGCACTGCGCTGCGCTGCACTGTAGTCTATCTCGCTTGCGCTTCCCAAAAAGCAGGACCTGCCGTATTATTGCACCGCAGCGTCCCCTCCTTCCAACCAGCCAACCAACCCCCCGGCGGCGTTCTCGACCGGTGTCGCGCCAACGCCTGCCCAGCTTGGAAGGCCCAGATACCACCTCGTCGATACCCATCACGGCACCGTTTCTCAGCTAATGCTGCCCCGAGATTAGTTTGCTCGTGCCCATGCGTGTGGCACCGATCTCCAGATGAGGCTGGTCTTAGTGGCCCGACTATATCATAAGCCCCGACTGCTTCCTTTCCACCACTAAGCTGGCCGTCATCTCCAGCTTGCTTATGCAAAGGTTGTTACTACCACTAATTCCACGTGCTCGCTCTCGTTCCTTCCCCTCCTTGTCTCTCCTTAGCCTTCTATTTTCTATTTTTCGTTTTTTGTTTTTTGTTTTTCGTCCTTCACTCTCTGCAAGCCTACCTAGTCCATAATGGCGCCCCATCGGATCTCGTAGCTTGCCGTGCCCTCCTTCCCTGCTCCTCTTCTCCGAGATGATGCTCACCATGAACCAGCCTATACCATACGGCTACCGGCCAGTCCATGACTTACCGACACCACCTCGATCCTCGCCCCCCGTGACGATCTTGGATTCTTTGCATCAGCTACTCCAGCAGCCGCCGCAGAAGCAGCAGCAGCAACAGCAAAGTCCGCCTCTCCAGCCCATGTCGGCACCTCACCGTGGCCTGCCGCTACCGGCAGCCATGACACTAACTCAGGCACCACCGCCACATGGTCCACCTCACCCAACAGCCCCGGGCCCGGTGATGCAGGCTCAGGGGCCACATGCTCCGTCCCCGCACGGACAGAGCTTCGGCTTCGGCTCTTTGCCTCCGCCTCCTCAGTATCAAGGTTATGAGGATTCTATGAGGAACTGGTTACTCGCCAAGGCAGAGGAGGAGAAGAGGATGCAAGAAGAGGAGAAGACGCGGCAGGAGACCTTGCGTTTAGAGCAAAGGAGGCTCGAGCATGAGATTCTTCGCACGTCTCTGGATCGTGGCGTACCGCCTCCCATGATACCTTTGGTTTTCGTAGGTATGAGCGGTGGCAACCTATCGCAGGCGGCGTTAGAATGGATCCAGCAGTATCTGCCACTACCGCAGCAACCACAGCACGCTCAGATCTTGCCGGCCCAAGGGCCCACGTCTCCTGAGCACCGGAGGGATTCTCAACAATACAGCTCATACGCCGGTTCGGCTGGCGTTCCACCAACTCCTGGATCCGCAACGCAAGCAGGCTTCGTTCCTTATCAAGTTCCAAGTTCGCCGGCAAGATCCAGGGCGCATACGATTACCTTCGGTCCCCCCACCGCCCGCCCTCCAGGAGGTCTGAGTAGCTCAGCACTACCGCGGCTGAGCACAGGCGATGTCGGCAGTGGACCGTCTCATGCATCCCACACCGCTGCGCCGCCACAGCAGCAACAACAGCAGCAGGGGGCAGCGACCCAACAAGAAACGCAGTCTTCAGGGATATATTTCCACTATTGGCAACCTCCAACGTCACAAGCCGGCTCCAGCCAGCAAACGCCGACATCTGGTTCGTACAAGTCTAGAAACGGCAAATAAAAGATCCACGAAGCTAATGATCCTCTTTGTGAAATTGATAGACTCGCCCAAAAAACGAAAAGCCACTGGACCCCAGCATGCTGTCCCCCCACCGAGTCAGCGGCGGTCAAGATCCCCAACTTTTGGGCAACAAGCTGCCACAGCTGTGCTATCAAACCCACCACCGGGCCGCCAGCGAGGGCACTCGAGGCAGAGGAGCGACATCTCGACATATCGCTCGGCTGGACGCGGTCGGGGTGAGCCATTCGGACAACATGGCGGATTTTCGCCCGGCATCGGGAATCCCGTCGTGGGCACATCAAGAGAAACTACGTTTGCCGAGCCCTATCAGCAACCGCGAGGCGGCCATTCAGTTTCATCCATGCTATCAGACCAGCCGTCGTCTCGGTATCCTCCCGAGGCAAGATCGTCGGGACAATCATCTGAGGGCGGACAACGTTCCCGGGCCACTTCTGAAGAGAGAGGTCGCGCGGGCCAACCGCCGCCGCCGCCGCCGCCTCCTCCTTCTCAACCTTCATCAGCTCCTCGTGAGCATACCGATGACTAAGTACGGCTATTATTTACTACGATATACGACAGAACGAGTCCACGTATCCTACGTAACATGGCACTGCGTTCACTGGGTAATCTTGCATACCTCAAACAAAATCTACGACCATCCGCGAAACGGCGTGCTGGAGTCGGATGTGAATTAATCTACATCCGTTCATTTCATTGTGGCTTCTGCCACTTGTATTAAGATTGCAGATTGGGCTGTGTCCCGTCACTTAAAAATATCAACTTGATTGCCAAGGGGGGATCAGGGAGTAATTGGGGTTAACGGAGTCCTGGTCAACGGTAGCATTGGTACGGGTCTAGCATTGCATGTATTCTACGATAGAATAGCTCAAAAAGGAGTGGAGGGGTCGATTGTATATAATTACGGGGGTGCTGCAGCAAGCCCAAGATTCGCTGGCTGTTTGCTGTTTCGGCTTAATCACTTTTGTGAGAACTATGGAGGACTAACGGTTGCCAGGTAGCTTCTCCAAACTACGGCAGCCGAGATGATAAAATTCTTCATTCTACGTTTCTAATCAGCCGCGACTAAGACAGTTCGCAGATATCTCCAAAGGCATTAATCGGACTAAGCCAAGAAGACATAATGGCCGATCAAGGCGGTCGGATATTTTATGATTTGTCAGAGATCTAACCAAGACGTTTACAATCCTGGGCGGATGAAGATCGTGTCTTGGCGACAGAGCACTCCAATTCGGACCCTGGCCTCAAGACTTACGCTATACGCATAATTACAGGGCACACTATGACGGAGAGTGACATGACCAAAGTAGGGCTGCCACCCCGGTGAAGGGTCTTATTGTGATTGGTGAGCTGGGGAGACCCCTCGTGTCAGCTCGCTGTCCCATCTACAGAGTGCATATGTATCGCAACAGCGCCGCGCTGCAGTAAAAAGCGACAGCGGAGGGCAGGCTTTTCTCGTGTGTGCATTGGTTCGCACTTGACACAGTCTGCACCACAACACACGAGGTCGTCTCCGATGGCGTGGGGCTTTTGGCCGACGGGCTAGCTCTCGGCTGACTGGTCCGGTCAATCTACGTGGAGACGATGCGAATAGGCGGCAATGAGCCAAATGAGAAAGCAGACTAGCGACGAGAGATGACGCCGCCGACCCATCGCGATACCAGGCGGGTGCGTTAGCAGGCCAGAGTTAGGGACAGGATAGGCGGGCGATGCTACGTCGCAGGGATCGCTGGGACGCGGGAGCATGGATGTGGTGTTTGGAAGGCCACATCCGCGCGCCAGACGGCTCACAAGGGCGGCTGTGATTCGCCAGGCGCCGCTCGAGCCGCTGCTGGCCCCGTGAAAAAGAATTGGCAACGTTTCTGACCCGGGTCGGGGGATCGGCAGAGAGGAGAGGGGACCGACGAAGAGGAGAGACAGGCGCGCTCTGGCGTCGGGATGAGCCGAGCAGCGGGCACAAATGGGCGACGCGACAACCACCAAGACGACGAAGGGGGCATGCATGCGACACTGCACTCCGACGCTGGCTGGCCGCAACGGTTGCCCAAACAGGCCGGAGTACAGACGCACGACGCAGCCAGGACAGGGGCCTATTATCCATATGGCAAACATAGAAATCATTCGTCCACAACTACGGAGTACTGGCCAGACTAACATGCCCAACCAGACCAGACCAGATCGGACAGGCCACCTAAGATAAAAACACGGTCATGGTCCAGGCTATGTACATTAGTGCAGTGCAGCGCAGTGCGGTGCGATGCAGTTTGATCGAATCGATGCGACATGTCCGGGCACCAGCCACGAGACTGGACTATTGTGGTAGTAGCTGTTGTTGCTGTTGTTGTCGATGCCGATTCGATGCCGAGAAAGTGGCGCAACATCGACAGCAGCAAGTCCCTAGTCAGACCACACCACACCAAAAACGACGGCGACCGCGTCTGTTGGCCCATCTCAAATGTGACGAGGCCACCGTGCGACCGCCTGGGTGTAGTCATTACCCGTTCTGTTTGCTTTTGCAGCGAAAATATGGACGGTGTGCCATCAGACAGCGAGCAGCGATCCCGTTCCAATTTCCTCACATCTTAACCTACGCCATCCTCCTCTCTCCGCCGGCTTGGCCAGCAATTATTGCTTCATTGTCGGTTTGGCTAGGAGCATTCACGGTAATTGCAGTCGCCTTGTTGCCTCTTCACCGGACCAGTACTACCGACACAGTAAGTAGGCAGAGAGGGGCAGTAGGTAGATAAGCAGATCAGCGGACCGGGGCACACCACGGTACTGTACATGCGTACACCACTACATACACGATAGGGATGGCGTCCTCGTTTCTATACTAAGAGAGCAGCTACTGTATCTCCCCTGACCCTCCTGGCCCAGAGAAGGAGAGAGAGAGAGAGATACATGTGTTACTGCTCGTCTATACGTATGCATCCCCGTCGCATCCATGTTACATCCAGCAGCTGGCTAGGGAAGGGATCGATTCTCTATTGGAGCAGCGGCGACATATGCGCGATGACCGGCATCTGCTTCACGGTCTACGCCGTCAGATAAACAAGACACACAGACTCTTTCTTCACCCCGGGCCTTTTTCTTCTTCCTCTCATCTCCCTCGATCTGTCTTGCTCCGGCCGTTTCGAGAGGGGCTCCTGTTCTGTTCTGCTCTGTTCCATTCTGAACGTATATTCTCGGTTCGCCGTCACAGCACTGCCGCCACCGCAGCCAGTCGCGCGGGCGATTGGGAAACAATGGGATGATAAGGGTTACTGATCGACGCGTCTTGAGACGCATCCTGCAGACCCCGTGCCCGGGTTTTATTTATAGCATCGCGTCTGTGAACAGCCATTTGTCCTTTCCTTCGTGCCGGTTCCGGCTTTCGCCTTCGCTTGGTGAGGGGAAATCTGTGCTCGGGGAATTAGTGTGTATCTCAACACAAATACTATGAAATGCAGCTTAACACAACACAAGATCACACGGCACACGACACACGACACATGACACCTAAGGCAAACCCTTGCCCAGGTGCTGAACGGGGAGGCAGGCAGTTTCGGCGGCATCGTCAACATTAGCGCTTAGACTCAACGCAAGAGGTCGACCTCATTACATACATAGCAGCTAACTAATTATCCTAGATGATCCCGTGCGGTACGTGCGAGGTACGGCATCGCTTGTCATGGCCCGTGTGGGCGTATGTATGTATGCGCCCAAGCGCATGCAAATACGGCTCCCGGCTCAGGCAGAAGGTAGAGGCTCGTTTGCTCACTCAGTCACTCAGTCCTTCATTCAACCATGGAGCAAGGACGCTGCGCTCTAATTACCATTTACTGTTCCATTCACACCGCGCGTTTCAGCGCCCCCCGCATACCACGCACGATGTGATTCTGGGACCGAGCGATACATACTTACCTATATAGGTACTTTTCAGGTAGGTAGGTAGGTAGGTCACCAACCAGATCAGAAGCAATCGTATCCCAGGGCGAGGCAAGACCAGGCGAGAAAAGACATCGTACAGCACTAGGGAAGACCGGCCCGCGCAATCTCATTCAGAGTTGATCGTGTCTGCTGCTGATTCTGCTGAAGCCTAGGTACGCCCAATGCGGGAGACACGGCAGCAGGCGGTGGGCAACGCTATGCTCTTGGCCAGGTTGGACCGGCCCTGTGCCACGCCGCTGATTTCTTTGGCCATAGTAAGGGCGTACATGCAATCTCACAAAACTCCCTCTCATTGCATCGCGAAATGCCCATCCCCAAACACGCGAGCCTGAGAGGACATAATGAAATTAGGTACGTACCATAGCCGATGCTTTTGCGTGATTCACTAAACAGTCAACCGGCTCTTACGTAGAATTTCGCTAGATTTCAGCCCCCTTAGAAGAACTTTGAGTGATATATCATCCCGGTATGTTGTGTATACTCCATTTGCCGTTCCCCCGGACTCTCTCGCGAACTACGCACCCCGCACTGTACAATGGCACGGCATTGTAAAGGGGTGACATTGGCCACTAAGAATCTCGTGACATGTCCAGCCTGTAGGCGTCATTCCGAACTGCCGGGCTGTCATGTCGCCAATGCCATGGTTCTGCCACGTACATACATACGCATACATACATCTACGTCAGCCCTCGCCTATTCGGTTTCGTGCATTGTGAGTCGTGCCGCATTTAGTCATCTCTGTATAATCATCTCATCAGGGTGTATAGAAACTGGGCGAGATTGGCCCGCGTGAGGAACTGTTCAACATCCGGTAGTGAACGATTCGTCGCAGGCACGCCCGTCATGTGCGAATGGCACGCCGAGGGTCTATTCGTAGCACTCATTCTCGGCTTCTGGGGAGACATTGTTCGATTGTTCTGGCGTATGTCTAGCTTGGGACACGTTTCATCGCATGAAGCTAAGTGTGAAAAATGTAAATGCCTCTGGACGCGGAAGGAAATGGGAGGAGTTCCTGCGCAACACAACTGTGGGGAGCACAGCAGGACCTGGGCGAGTTGAATAAGAGACTGGCTCACGTGCTTGGTTTCCGATGGGTATTGATCCAATGAGAAAGAAACAACCCGAAGCGGTAATATCAATTATAATATAACTATAGTTCCTACACCTCACGATGCTGTGAGTAGGTTGTTCATGCTAGCCGTGGGAATCACTGCGGGTTCGTAGTCCCCCTGTTCTATGTATCAGTGTCAAGCTCCGGGGACGTCCTAAGGTTCGAGAGATTTCTATACCCCCTACTTCTGATATTATCTCAGTTATTTTATCAATCTATAATCCAAGAACTAACATAATTCAATATCAAATTTGGTATGCGGCTGTCAGACTGAATTTCCCACGAAGGACTGGGATGCCAAACTCGCCGGAGAGATGTCGGTGAAAATGGCTCGAGAGGGAGAACCCCCTCTCTTGAACTACTCGAAATAGCGGTAAGAACACACGTTGTGTCACTTATGGTTTCTCTCTCATCTGCCTACGACGCGCGGAGTGGTCTAATCTGTTCCCGTTTCATGGTGGCCGTGCTACCCATATCTAGCCCTTTAATTATTATGTATTGTAAAGCCCCTTACTTCTCATCCATCTAGAATAGTGAGGCGACTGAGTTTTGTAAACAGTGTACAGAGTACGTAATCATGGGGCAAACTCTTGTGTTACTGTGATTAATCGGGAGTCGTGTGATACCCAAAAGATTGCGTTGATCCCTCAACTGGTGCGCGGACGAGGCGATGTGCTTTTTTCTGACGTACACAGATATCCATATGCCAATAGCAACCTTCCCTTCCAGTGGCAATATTGTTTCATCTAACCGAGGGATTCAACTGCGGCGAGGATAAAACTTCGGGCTGGCGAGCTCATGAGCATATTCCCTATCCACGGGGTCGGTGCTGATTCGATTTCCACCAGGCTGGATAAGCCCTTGTCCTACTGTTGACTATCTGTTTCTTGGCTTTGGTATGCTGTAGCCAGTAGACCCGAAACGCACCAACAACTGCCTTCATAATGGATAGATTCCATCAATAGCAGCTTGATTCCAGTACTGGGGGGAATAATGCACGGTGTATGTTTCGGGTAGAGTAGAAACCTTTTTTGTCGTTGTAGTAACAACCAGTAAGACTTCATTGTGTGGCCCAAATGTTTGTGCCTATAATTCTTGCCTAGTAGGCTACCTCATATTACGTAGATATCAAGATAGGGAGCTATATTCCCTTGCATTGTCTGATCCTGACGATAGTGGGTTCTAGAATTCAAACCCATCGTTGATAAACATTTAGGGCATTTATTCGGTTTATGAAGTGGGCAAGTGGTTTGTCTCTTAGCAAACATTCTTTCTTCTTCTACCGTTGGCTGCTAACAACACTACATATGTCAATGAATATCGCTAAAACATAAGAATTTGTAGTGAATACGATTGATTGGGCCCGAAAATCATCTATACAACTCGCTCCTGTCCTACTAGTTTCCAGTCAATTTATTCTTGACGTTATCCAATTTTTCACATCACCCACATCTTCAACGATATATCTAGCCTCGCCGGCACTGCATTCCACGACATAAGCGTCTACATCAACACTCTCGATCAGAAGACCTATAATATATATCCTTCGATCAACAATCATGTGCAAGATCATAAGCAACGTCACCTATGCCTGCGGCCACAAGGAGCCATGGACTCAGGCCCGATCATGCCAGCTCGACGCTCACGGTACTCGGAAAGCCAACATGAACCCCCTCTGCCTTATCTGGGGCCACTGCCCGAACTTTGGCATCGTCAGACAAATCAGTCTGGCCGAAGACAAAATGCTCTGCAGCCGATGCTTCGTGACGAAGCTCCAGAATCTCCCAAATATGGCCCCAGAGATCAAGGAGCGACGGATCCAGAGCGCCAAGAACACGGCTGAGCTGCACGCGCGCAACGCCGAAAGCACTATTGCTGCTTCTGAGAGACGCGCGCGCTTGGAGGATTTGCCGACCGGGTATATCGACAAAGTCACGGGTGTTGCGCTGAAGCGCCTAGAGATGGCGTTTAGTGACAAGGAGATGGAGTTTCGGCACTTTGGAGAACTGGTGCAGATTATTGTCGCTCTCCCGTTGGTCGACAAGGCCCAGCTTGTCAAGAAGTTTGCTGGTCTTGTTGAGGAGAGGTTTGGGGCACGAGATGTTAGGCATTTCTACAAATTATCGATGCAGTATAGGAATTTTGGGAATGAGTTTCTAGCGGGATTGCATAATCCCGATGTTATTACCAAACGACCACGACATCCTGGGTTTGTTCGACGACGGAACAATTGAAGATGACTATTCGGATGTGAAAGGCATGATCATGGAATCCTTCTCTTATGTACCTTGGTGCCGGCACAACATTGTTTAGCACGAAATCGTGAGCAGAGGTTCTTGTTTCTTGTTTGACAGGCGCACTAAGGCGTTACGGCTGGAATTAGAGAACAATCAATCATACACTTGCAACTCACTCGACTCTCTGTAGATGTTTCAAACTCAATATTATTATCTGTGATGAACTACCATCGATTAATGACGTAGTTTACGCCCATACCTCCTACAACTCTACTCAAATCTATATTAGTAGATAGGTGTACCTGTTTCTATTGAAAATTATAATTAAAAGAGAGACCATATCCCAATTGCTTTACCTATACGTAATTCTCTAGTGAACGCTGATATATCCCAGCGTGTATCCCGAGATCTTGAATATGGACTGTCTACCCAATTTTTACCGACCTCGACGAGTTCCCATTTTATCGAATGAGGTATGAGATGTATGAGCCTTATCCAGTCATGTAGCTTTAGCACTAGTAACGTTCACCAAATTTCTCTAGGCGGTTTCTTTCTCCTCCTGGGAAACATTCCCGCTCGTGACGTTACCATCCCGTTCCCTCGCCTCCTGCTCAGCTTTGCGCTGCATCTCAAGCTTCTTCTCCTTCAGTGCAAGACAGAACGCTGACTTCTCCCGGATTTGCTCGCCTTTCCAGAGGAAAACAAAAGGCACGGCGCCCAGTAGCAGGCTGAGGCCTCCCAAGAGGCCCAAGGCGCCGGCGATGCCGAGTTCCTGGAACATGGACGCGGTAGCGAGGGGCAGGACAACAGCGAAGAGCGACCGAAGAGAGCTGGATGCGGAGTTCGCGCTCGCGGCGAATATCTCGTACGCGTCCGTCAGGTAGTTGAGCATGCCCATGAAGATCAGCTGGTAGCCCAGTCCGAAACCCACGCCTGCGATGGAGGGGACGGCGTAGGAGACGTCCTTCTTCGCCGAGAAGCCGAGCCAAAACATCGAGACTGCGAATATGGGCCCGCCGAGAGTGGCTAGGGGGACGCGACGGTATTCTTCCTTCTTCGTCCATGGTAGATTTTTCTCTTGGGCCTTTCGAAGGTAGTTATCCCACATGAAGAAGATCCCCAAAGCTATCAAAATACCGACGAACTGCGGGAGAAAGAGCAGACCAGCGACACCTGGGGATAGGCCATAAAGGTCCTGGAAGATGATGGGGAATGACCCGAATGAGATGTAGAATATCTAACCGTCCCCACCCCTCGAATCAGTATAAATCTCCAAGCGGTCTAACCCCAAGCGGAACAATTGTGAAGTTCACGTGAGATTAATATATCCCGTGAGGGTATGTTAACGTCCGACAGTAACTGGAATTGACTTACAGCATATACAAGGGCGAGATAGATGCATGTGGCCGTCACGATCAACTCCGTGAGAATCATGCGAATGGGCCGTGTTAGGACTTTCGTCACGACTTGTTTGATGTCTTTGTCCTCCAACTCAAACGCGGAATAAACCTGAGCTGTAGGGTCTTCTTTTCGAATCTTCCGCGCTCGTCGGGTCAAAAGAACAGGCGCATATGTTTCAGGGAGTAGTAACACGACTGGGATTAGTGTTGCGCCTGCATATACCAGTGCAATCCACTATGAAAGTTCGTGTGAGTAATCGTTGTATGATGAGACAAACTAGTAGTGAGAGTTCGAACGGAAGAAAAAGCATAGAGGTTATGCTGCTAGTTCAAACAGTAGTGCCGTAGACGTCGCGCAGGTGAGAAAAGAGTAAACTTACGAAAGCCCAGCGCCAACCGATGGTGGTTGAGCAAAATCCGGATATTATCGGTGCCAAAAGAGGCCCGAATACCGTTGTCTTCAATCAGCTTCATTAGCAAGAGAAAACCCTTCCACAGTTGAAGTGTCACCTACCGCCATGAAATACGCCAAGGCGCGCCCTCGAGTAACAGGGTCATCACTGTGAGAGCCACGAAGTTAGTATGACGGTGTACGATTCTATGTTTCATATAGATTCAGGATTATACAGCACACAGTGATGGTGATCTTGCTAGAGTTGGAACGACAAGAAATGACTCACAAAATATCGGCAAGCTGTCCGCTGACGATGGCAATGGGTGCACTGCCAAACGCTCCACAGAGTAGCCTGAAGACGAGGAAAGCAGGCCAGTTCGGGGAGAGAGCGCAGCCTAATGTCCACACAGTGAACAGGCAATGCGCCGCGATGGTCAGGTTCCGACGACCAATATGCTCGCTGAATGGCCCCCCTGTGATGACGGTGAGCTACGCGACCGGGGACGAGAGAGTTCCAGTTCGAATATTCTAGGCTTACACAGTAATGGCCCGAAGACGTAACCTGTTAGATAAGTCGAGATCGGCAAAACCTTTTGCGTGCTCGACGTGACACCCCATTCTTGAGTAATGGCGGGGACGGCCATGCTCGGTAAGCTGCTGCCTAGGGTAGTATTGATGACGGTTAACATCGTGATAATAGTAATTAATGCTTTTCGTTTCTGTGAGATGGTTAGCTTAGACTGAGCTGGCACGTATATCGGCGATCACGAGTAACGTACAGTCGAGAAGTTATAAGGGTTCTCCTTGTCATTAGGCTCCCATGATACGATCTCCTTGCCGGTGGTGACATGTACATTAGACGGTATCCCGTTGTCTGCCTTTTCGACTCTATAGCGCGACTCCGCGTCATGGTTGCTTATCACCTGGACCAGATGTGATGAGTAACTGAGGCCTCGAATTCTACTTGAAGAGTGTGACCGCACACGAGTAGACGTCTCGCGCGCTGACTGGGCCCGATCCTCAGAGGATTCCGAGTCTGACATGGTTCTGTGTAGTATACTTCAACTCTTGAACACGATGGAATGCTTGCGATCATGCGGGACGGGTGTGATGGTGTTGGAGAAGCTAAGTAGTATTATTTCTATAGTAGCAGCAGGATTAGTAAAGTTTTTTTTAAAAAAAGAAGAGAGGAGAAAACCCATGGGTTGGGTATGCCGGCTGTCAGGATCTGAACCCTAACTTTATGAATTTGTGGTTTCACCGGTCTCCGGTGTCTGCGGTCCGTGAGTCTGCATCGGGGGACACGGAGCTTGATGTAACTCGTCAGTCGATGCTGCAAGCACTGCACGAGCCATGGCCATCCGAACGGCGCCCAATGCTTAATCCAGCAACAACTCTTCAAATCACCCATTGACGCACGGCCGGTTATCCTTAGCCGAGTCCGGCAATAGCGCGGATATTGATTATTAAAGCGTTATGGTAAGTCACGCCGCATGTTTGTTAGCATCAGAGGGATCGACGCGGTACCAAAGCGGCACTTGGATTCTTGGCCCAAGCCGATACCGGGTAAACAGGCCGTTCTTTTTAGTATATATTACATTTTACCTTCTCAAATGGAGCCCGGGCATGAACGGTAACCAACGAGCCAGGGCCGAGTGGGACCATCGTGAACCACCCCTGTCTACCGTTCGGCCGACATTTCTATGTCGTGATATAATTAAGGTGTGCGTTCGCGGCGACTGTTTTTCCCCCGTCTCCTAATCTTTGAAGTGCTTGAAAATTTTAGCTATTTCATAACACAAATACCACCTTAGCTGCGTCGACGCTATGCTCAAAGGCCCTCAAATATGAAAATGGTTAGACAATCGCTCGTTTCAGGTGTCGGGCTGACTTAGCGGCCCTCGAGGGATGAAAGCTAAGATCAGACTATCGAAAGGAGCCCGGGAACCCATGAAATGCCAATGGCGCCCTTCGCGCAGAATCTCGTTATGGCAAATTCGAGCAAAGAGTTGCGACGCGCAGGATCGGTCGCAAAGAACACTCTTGAGAGCTTCACCGGTCGCATAGCGAAGAAGCCAATCGGCTGGCGTGTGAGCAACATCGTCCGTATAAGACAAGTATTTCTGGGTTGTAATTAATGACGACGATTGGGATCCAAGGATACGGATCGGCTCTCTCCATCGCATTGACCTTCCTTCGCTCTTACCCTCGTGTGGGGGTCAATGCAATGCTGTCCGTGAGTATCAGGGGTGGTGATTCAGCATGCAAGAGGGTGTGCTTCGTGAAGTCGTGATTGACCCTTATATGAATTGAAGTTTGTAGATATCAAATCGGAGATAAGCTTGGCACCCAAACGACATAAATGTAGAGTGACCAATGGGGCTTATATGACGTATCTGATTGGCCTCGGTTTAGAGCGGCTAGTACTAGACCTATCTTGTGTTACCCTTCATGGAAGGTTATGGCAATTGCTTCTTCCCCTTTAACCAATAAAACATCGCTATCTTGTGCATTCACAGCGGAATTTACACAACAAATTACTGAGTATAAACACACTTTGCACTCTTTTCGGCTAAAAGCTGTAAGTATATACGTGAAGAAAATTATAGATAATTTTCATTTAGAGCGCAAGCCATGCACCCTCAAGCCCTAACACCGTATACCTTCCCAAGCAACCCTTTTTACGATTGATGGAAGTTGGGGTTGATGAGATCGAAGATGCGGTGGCCGACGGCGTTGTAGCCGGGTACGTACTGTGATGCCGATATTTAGTATGTATTCACTGACAATGAGTCCGGTAGAATGACTAGGTGATAGGACTTACGGCAGTTCCGAAAGGCTCGACGACGGTGTTGTAAGTAGCCTCGGGCTTGGTGGCGCAGAGCCAGACCCAGGTCTGGTTGGTACCGAAGGTGATATCCTGGTTCGGCAGACCGGCGACGATGCTGTTGAACTTGTCCTCCGGGATCGCGGGGTTGCGCGCGCCGGGGTTGTCGTAGCCGATGCTGGCTAGGATGGTCTTGGAGTCGAGGTTCTTGCCCTCCTGAAGACCCGGCGACGCGTGCAGCGCAATGCCGTCGTAGAGTTTCTCGAAGCGGAATGCGTCCCAGTTCTTAGCATCCTTGTGGCTCTTGACGAACTTAACGGCGCCCAGAGCACCGTCGATCTCAAACCGCTTGTCACTGTTGGAATCTAACGTTAGCATATGGCGAGGAAATTGAGACTGACATCAAAGTCACTTACGGAGAGACCCAAGGTGAGTTAGGAGTCACTATAGTTGATACAGTCAGTTTCAAATCTATCGAGTAATGAATTACAGGGTATCATACTGTCCCAGCCCAGGTCGTGAAGGATGGTGCCAACGGCGTGCAGCTCCAAATCAATGTTGGCCTTCAGGGTCTTGTTGGCATTGATGGCGGCAGCACCAAACAGCCACGTCCGCAGGGAGTGCTTGTGCAGATATGGGGTGAAGTTTTGGATGACAGCCCTGGCATCACGGACAAGCTGAGTGTCAACAACCTCAACACCGTAAAGGTGAGTGGTCGGGAGCTTGGAGTGGTGGTTTGGGAGACAGTTGGCCGTGGCAACGAGAGCCACGGAAGAGAAGACGCTTAGGAACTTCATTATGGATGATTGGACAGAACGATGAACTCAGGCGACAGGAGGGAGATGAGATGAGGGTGACTCGATTGTGGGTGACGAGAATAGGGTCGACATCGTGGGTTCAACTAAGCATATATATATTCATTTTGTTGTCTATAAGAAGCGCTTGGTGGACTTTCATTATCGAAGCTGTGCTGACTACCCTTCGATATCCCACAACTTGATACCCTGGAATGTCAAATCGTAGCGAGATTGGTCCAGATGGTTTGTATGCCCTGCTTGTGTGCCTTAGCGTTGCCGCCTCGATGCCGAGAAATCAAGGGTAGGTAGTTGACAAATGAAGGGTCGTATGCGTGATTTGGAAGAGAGGACTGCATGAGTGGGAAAGGTGTTCCCAAATAGTGTCGTGCACAGATACTTGGTCTTGGCGATCCAGAGTTGGATATTTATAAGTGAAATTAGATGAATAACAAGCCTTACGGCTTAGGTAAGTCGAGGTATTGATAACAACTACTCATAGGAGTGTACTTCCCAAAAATAAGGCACAGTTGATTTTACACCCAATCAAAAGCCCGTCTGTCGCGGAAAGAGGATTATACGATTCTTGGCATAGACTCACTCAGTAAGGGTCGTGAAGTAATGCGATGCCTTTCCCCGGAGAAACCCGTTTATACCTCACTATGCCACCCTATAGGTATTTTTACGCCGACATGAGTGTAGAGGTTGCTGTCGAGACTGAAAGACAAATACATTACCCCTTATGTTGTTGAGTGCTGTAGTCGGACGAGAGCGTGTGTGTGATTGTCACCCCAACAAGAACTCACACCAATGGTATAATGCCACATTTGAAAAGCCCATGATGAATTAGGCAGTAGCATTGAGACAGAGTCGTATCAACCGTGAATTTTAGTAGTAATCATCTGCTATCTATCATCAACAAGTTCTCACAGAGTCTTGTGCGCAACATCGACCTGGGGTTAATGTACTGCGAAGGGGCGCCAAAACGCCACGCCGAGACCAGCTGATCTTCTGCGAATCAGAGGCCTTGCCGGTGTGTGGTATTGTCTGAGTTGTTCCGGACTCACGTTGGCTCAACGACGAGAACAGTAATGATTTGTGGCGGTATGGTGATTACTTCACGTTGCCAAGAAACCTATAGGCGACAATGCTAACGGTCAACCAGAAAATCCGTTACAAGGAAACCTACTTTCCCACGTTGTTCCACGAGATAGCTTTCGGCGTTGACCAATACCATTGTGCCTTGGCGGTACCTTGCATTCGCTTAAGTTTCAACGACGAGACTAGCGACAGTCATATTACTCAGTAGTGAATGAGCTCTAAAAGACACTCCAACTCAGTTGTAAGCAAAAGCTTGAAGCTGAGAGGTCGCCAGCATCCGACGATAAGTCTTATAGCCGGAGAAGATTTCAAAATAATCTCTGCATTCTGCTACGGCCATGATTAGATGTGGTAGTGACTGGCGATGCATCATATCATGGACTAAGCATAATCAACCCCAAGGTGGCATTGTGCGCCTTGTCTTTGCCGTCTTCGTTCCCTGCTAACAGTATAACTTAGCTCACCGATTTGAATACTGTGAAAAACACGGGAAGGTAGCTTCATTCACGTGTACGACGTCCAAAATCTTATCTTTGACAGGGAAAAAACTTCCCTAGCTTCTAAAGGAGCAGGTTGCATGATGAGATCTGTTTGCATGTCTTACAGATCTGGCGGTCTGTAAGACCATACCGGTATAAGAGATTTGATTTGCGTCTTATGCATAAGCCGATCCTGGGGGTCTAGAACTGAACATGGAAGAAGCCTAAAATCGAAATTACTATATAGCGACTTTATTCTGGCGTATTGTGTGCTCTCGTGACGGAGGAGGAAAGGGAAATATTACACGACTACTGCTTGCCTATGTATCGTCGTAAATCTCATATTTTGCTGTTATACGGAGCATGGCCTCCTAACCAGTCGGACAAATTCACCATTAACGCCCACTAGCACCGGCAACTAGAATATTAGTCTAATCCCCTACCCCACTGGAGGCGCTTTCAAGTTGTTTTGCCCGTATCCGAGGATAGCAAAAATGTTGAGTTGTCACCTGTTTATGTATCATCTAAATTGGCTGTGGTCGGAAAATATCACAAGACGGTTACGTGCTGCATGAAATAAGCTATAATACTCCTATAGCACAAAATGCAATCAAATTGGCGATGTATCTCCTGGAGTAGAGGGACAAAACTGTGCAAAGTATCCCAAGCAGCTCAAATTTTAGTAAGTACGGAGTACCCATCCCCTATTTTTGGGTGTGGGTGGTGCATTTCTAGCGCATAAGGCAAGTAGCATGGCGGGGATGACTCCGGTTGCCGGGTGGTGTGGTGCACTGGCGAATGATCTGGGTAGAAATCTAAGCACTGAACGAGTAGGTACCGCCTGGGCGGAAATCTACACGCGGCTTTTGCCGGCTTTCTCTTACACGTGTAGTATGTACTATGCAACAGATAGAGTACTGGCAGAGAGACAACCAAGATTTACTAAATCTGAGCACAAGTTGAGATCTGTACTACAGAGATCTTTTAACTTACGTAATGAGCCCAACCAGCTTTACCTCCGTACGGAGTACGCAAGCATAAATGTTCGTCTCATTGAGCCGGCATCTCAGCGTTGAAACCGCAACTGGAGATAGGTACGCTGGCCATCGTTAAATTGGCGGATAGCGTGGGATCACACGGGATACGACGATACGCCGCTCGCTCTCACGTCATTTGATCTTCAGATTACCTCTGTCTCGGACTTCCTCACCTCATCAGCCATCAATGTGCAAACAAGACAATTAGCGCTGGGCTATGGGCTAATGTACGGCACCAACTATCTGAGCTGCAATATTACACGACTTACACGATCCAGGTATTAGATGGTGTAAGATCCGTGCCGCTGTCGCCAGCCATGATTTGGAACGCCAAGAAACCAGCTGGCGAGAGCTGACTATATTAAAACCACCCAGCGTGCTGGTCACGACAATGGGCAAGCTCGGACTTGGTGTGCGGAGAGCCGCAATGGGGAAGGCCACTTTTGCCGTCCAATTTACTTCGTAGGAACGAAGTGATTGACGGGCAAGCTAATGTACGCAAGCCAGGCAATCCACGACGGATGCCAATCCTGCATAAGCTACATCTAGGTTAAGGGACCAGGAAATCCCACGAAAATGCAAATGGTTTGGTACCTCATAGAGAGCTAATTCCGCACACCATATGTAAACTAAGCTCCAACTTAATCTTTCTTTGCTAATGCTGAAACTTTTACAGCGTGCCTACCAGAACTGAATTATTTTTGAGAATCAAACGAGTAAGAATCCATGCCACGAAGAGAGGCGGCCTTCTACGCCTTCTCATAGCGTGCCCTGGTCCTGGACTGGTCGCCACACCATTTCTTTTGGCTTGCAGCCCGCGTCGCCAGAGGCATGCTGCTGAGCGAATCCCATCCACCATGCCATCTCGCCATAGCGGGGACCTGGCCTCGGATCTGCGTTTACCAATCTGTTTACATCATCTACTTATCTAGATCCCCGACTCCACTATCTCAGCAGCAGCAGCACAATGAATGGGCAGTAGCAATGGGGTTTTGCGAACAGGACAATGGGCAATTCGGCCCCCCCGTAAGCTACTGAGTCCGTCCTGTTGTATCCTTGCTCGAAACAATCCCGGGCATGGATAATTCTTCACTTAGCCTGCAGTAAGATACCACTACTACAGCAGAGCCTTGCGCTCGGTAAATCACTGGGCTTTCCAATCTCCGCAGGGATAACACGTTGTCGCCTAGCGTAGCGTGATTCCTTTCTCGAGAGCATGAGGGAATTCCCGTTTGTCATTGTCACCCTACAGCACGTTTCTTTGGTCAGCAGTTGTGTGTATGCGTTGTGCGCGTTTATGTAACGAATAGAGTACGGGTCGCATTTCCATCCTTCCCGCCGAGAATGTCTTCCACCCCCGACCCGGCCGTATCCCCGCGGCCCGAGGAGGCCCAAGACGACGTTCCTGTCAAGCAACACCAGAAGTCGGCGGCCGACGGGGACGCGTCTGCGTCTGAGCACGGCGTCGTGGCTCCCGTCTTGGCCTCCCCGGATGTGCCCGAGACGTCGCGGTGGGAGATCTGGTCCTGGTACGCGTACTACATCGGCGCCAACGGCCTGTCGCTGTTCAATTTTGGCCCGACCGCGTTCCAGAACCTCCTGTCTCAGGCCGCACCCGAGGATACGGGTCTTCTCCGCTTCGCCGGCCGCGATCGCAACGTGAACAGCATTGTACTCCTTGCCAACGGCATCAGCTTCGCGCTACAGGCCGCGCTGTTCATCATCATTGGCTCCTATGCCGACTTCGGCTCCGGTCGCCGCTGGATTCTCGTCTTCTGGTCCGTCATCTCTTTCGGTATCGGCTTCGCCTGGCTTGGCGTGCACGTCCCGTCCAAGTGGGAGGCCGGTGTCGGTTTGTACATTGTCGGCCTCATCTGCTACCAACTCACCCTGACTTACTGGACCGCGGCCTTCCCGTCGCTGGCACGCAATACTCCGCACCTGAAAGAGGCCGCGCGGGCGTATGCCGACGGCGAGATTACCCAGGCCGACTATGACCGCCAGGACGAGGTAGAGCGCAGTCGGCTCAGCAACGTTGCCTTCTGCATCCAAAGTGTAGGCGAGGTGGTGATTCTTGCCATCATAGTTGGCATTCTGTTCGGTGTGGATGTGAAGGCGAGCGTTGAGGCCAACAATTGGGGCCTGAGTGTTCTGATCGCCTTCGCGACGGCTGTCTGGCTCGTTTTGTCCATCCCATGGTTCATAATTGAAAAGAAGCGTCCCGGACTTAAGATTCCGCCGGGCCAGAACATCGTCAGTGTCGGTTTCTGGCAGTTCCAAGAGGCTGTCACTAAGATTTGGCACCTCAAGCAAAGTCTGATCTATCTCGTCGGCTACTTTCTACTTGGCGACTCGCTCAACACAACCGTCACCGTCATTGCAACCCTGCAGTATGAAATCGTGGACTATGATACCCTCACGCTCACCTACCTACTCATCGTCGGCATTGTGGCCCAAGCTGTAGGCATCGCCGCCTACTGGTGGATACAGAAGCGATATGACATCTCTGCGAAAGCTATGTTCAACACGGTAATGGTGGGCATCGTCTTGTTGGACGGCTGGGGCGTGATCGGGAATTGGACCAACAACTTCGGCTTCCACCATGTCTGGGAGATCTGGGTCTACCAGGCTTTCTACGGCCTCTTCGTGTGCCAGTGGTACTCGTATTCACAGATCATCATCTCATCCGTCACCCCGCGGGGCCACGAATTTCTGTTCTTCTCTCTGTTTACCATTATTGGCAAGACGTCTTCCTTCATCGGCCCCTTCGTCAGTAGCGCTATCATCGACGCTTCGCCCGGCCATGATAACAACAGCGCGCCCTTCTACTTCCTCTTCGCGCTTTCTCTGGTCAGTGCCGTCGGCCTGTTCTTCTTCTTAGATTTGGACAAGAGTGCGAGGGAACAAGAGGCCTTCCTTGCTCAGGAGAAGGCACAAATGGCGGCAGCCGATAGCGAATGATTATTAGCGACGGTGCTTCTTCTTCCCGTCATTTCATGCTATGAATGCGTCAGTGCTTGGAAGCGGCAATTCGCGTATCCGAGTGTGCGCGATGCGCTCTTGCCTTAGCTTTGAATTGATACCCGTTTATTTCTAGCTCCAACGTAGAGCGAGAAATTCAGTTTTGGAATTTCGGTTCCCCACAACCTGTTGCGACAGTGATTATGTCTGTCATCCATGGACTTTTGATGGAATACACGTCCTTATACCCTCTCCTTGAAGCGGCGCTAGAAATCCCGATATAAATAGCTTTATTTACTAATAGCAGATTTCTCGAGTGCGATTCGTTTTGTCTAGCTGTAATACTGATCGGCCACATTAACCTATCCTAGTCGACAGGAGCGCGGATTTACGATGTTCTTTCCGGCCCTCCTGCTCTCGATATTGAGACTAATGCTTTATGCCTCAACAGCCGGCTGGGCGTCTTCCCACTTTAAACTGGTGTATTTGCGTTGCAGTTGTTTCTCTAGCTCACCATTGTCTGGAAGGTAATGAGCAATAGTCAGTGCATGGGAGATCCAGGCTTTACTAAGTTCATCTTCGTGAATGCCATATAGATCGACACCGTGGTTAAAGGCCGTAATAGTCATCCACTCTAGCTCCATAGGTGGAAAGCGGCCTTTTCTCTATAAGTAATTTCAGCAGGTAAGTAGTCACTTTTTCTCCCCAGACTTACGTTTGCCAACTGCTTGACCATCGTTGAGATTTCTTCTATCAAATTTAAGGGAATTTCGTACTCCATCGGGAGAGTGACTTTCAGCAAACATCGCATATATTTGGCCAGCTTTTCGTTGCCAAATTCCTCGAGCATCCATATGTGATTGACGAGCTCCCGCAGTGTTTGGTACAAAACTGGTACGATGTGAACCAACATTGACGGTGAAGGGATAAGGGAGCTGAGCACTTACCTTGTCCTGGGGTGGACTGATACCTCAGGAGTAAATCTGCCATTGCTTGGTAAGCCGAAAGGCTCTTCCCTGGTCGAGCTCTTAGAACGATGCCTTTTAAATCGTCCTATGATTTTAGGCAGATAGCCCCTTCGAACTCGAAAACTAACAGCGTTGATAACTTGAGTTCAAGCTCTTCTCGCGAAGTGTCGTCCAGAGCGTCCGATCTCGATTCCAATATTTCACGGAACCGCTCGATATGGCGACGCATGCTAAGATAGTCTTGTAGCTGTGACTCGATGTTGTCTTCTGAACGCGCTAAGGCTAGGAGCACCGTTGCTACCATGAAGTGGCAAAACATACCACGTAGAGAGACATCGGCCTCAATCTGAGAGGGGATATCTGGCGGGTAACTTGATATGATTGATATACAGCATTCCAGGACGTCGATAACATGGCGTGCTTCCCATACCATCACATTCTTCAAGCCGATATTATAAGCGTTCTTACAGAACCAGTCTAATTCGTCGATAGTGAATAGTTTCTCGCTCTGGGTGCTTTGACGATCTTTATCTATCTCATCCACTGCTATAAAGATAGTCAGATATGCAATAAGCTAGATGGAAGTCGCGACACTCACCACACTTGAAAACAGAGCAGATATCTCGAACCAGTTTTCCTTTGTCAATAGAGACATCTTGCTCATCATCTAGTACAGCTACTTCAAGGCGTATTATAACTCGCAATAACGACGGGATGTGAACTGAGCTTGAAGAATGATGCGAGTGTTTGAGGACTATATGTTGCAGGGCTTTGATGGTAATAATCTTGTCTTGTGCTTGTTGCGCCTCTAAGCAGCATGCATACAGGTATTCGGAATCGGGAAGTGAGGAGGCCTCACTGATCTGTATCAAGCATCGTAAAGCACCGTCCGCATCGCCCTGTCTCAAGGCAACCTTGAAAGCCAAATAGGCCGTCATTGGCTCCTTCAGCGTTGCATCGTCCATCGTCTGTAGAATATTGGTACAGGTGAGCAAGTCGTTTTGTTGAAGGGTACTGAGCAATAACTTCCTAAGAGGCTGTTGATATCAAGTTACGCTTGCGGCGAACTTTATTTACACCAGCTTACCTGGCCATTTTACTCATATTAGATGGACCAGACTGCTTGAGAGCTGGGTGTAAGCCTAATTGGCACCATTTGGCGGCCAGGTCGAATCTCTCCTGGCTGGACTTAGACTCAATCGCTTTCCAAATGAGCTGCCTGAGCATTAGCCTCATATTAGAACCCTCCGGCCAAGCTTAACAAACTGTTTGAACCCCGGCCGCCGTATTGGCTGATAGTAGTTTCTCTGCATCTGACAGGATCCGGTCTAGCATTGTTCCAAGAGGCCCGATGGACTCTGAAGATTCGGCACGAATTGCCATATCAGTCCGCAAGATAATGGCTTTGTCAATCCACTGCTCCCGCTGGCTAGTGATTACAGAAGTAATAAAAAAATCATCCAGAATAGAGATAGCAGCTGAGTGATTCTTCTCATCAAGTTTTCGTACATGATATATTAGTAGCTTGAAAGACGAGTCAGACATGTCTACTATTCTTATCATGCGCCGTAGTATATCAGCATATTGTTCGCTGTCGAAGCTCTCGTTTGGCGCGTGGAACAGGATTTCGGTACGGAAGAGGAGGACAACGAGTTTGTCGCCTACTTCATCCTCGAGGTAGGCAATATGATTCTCGGCGCGATTGATATACTCAGGGGTACCAATTTCTAGATAGGATTGGATCAGCGCTTGGGATACTGCTAGCCTCAACTCAATTGCGTCTCTGGACAACTGGCCGATGTCTCGGACATTGATAAGTTCATAAGCTCTCTCTAACCATTTGGCTGCTAGAATTGAGTTCTTCTTCAGTGCCAAGTCTCTCCCAATTTCAAATAGAGCATCGGCAATTTTTTCAGCCGACACGGTGTCAATGTTCGCTGCACAACTTTTGAGGTTGGGGAACAGATGTTCGGCGACATCCATGTGATCTTCCTTCCAGGCCTGAAATTAAATTAGCCGAAGCGTGGAACCTCGTATCGAAATAGCACTTACCAATACGATACGAAGTGTGTTGTGCTCGGCTTCGAATTGGTGGCATGGGTGTGGCTGTTCTCCTGGACGCGGCGAGCCTTGTACACGCTGCAGCAATCCGTTGTATTCGACGGCTTTCTGCAGAGCCCAAAGACCGGACTCAAGCTCATCATGGGCTAGGGAGAGCAACACATCAACTTTGGATCTATAATTGAATCTTGTGTTACATACCAATACAAGATCGACAAGTCTTCATGGCTAGTCGTTCGAGGTGGATGATAGCTCTAGGGCTGTTGTCATCACTTCGGCGGGCCAGGGTCAGAATTGAGAATGATAGGACCCGGACTAGGCAAAATAGCTTGTTTCTCGCAGGCGATGTGTCGTCACCTTCACGACGCTTTTCCTGCGTACACCAATTCCAAAGGTCAAGGCCAGCTCTGCTCAATTGTTCATAATGTTCTTTGCTTAGTGATCGGGAGCTGTAGCTTTTGAGGGATTGTATTCGATCTCCTATCTCGCCAATCAGGTCTTGGAGGCCCGAATCAAGAGATTGTTCAGAAGTCCGGGCACGAATATCACTGGAAAATTCTTCGTCAATGAGAATAAAGTTTTACTACAGATTTAATATCGAAAATTGAACACCATGGTCCACATACGAATTATGGAATCAATGAGCTGTCCCTTTTTACTAGACGAGACATTTCGGTGCTCCATAACAGTGAAGTTTTCCTCAGGTATTCGTTAGATCAGAGTATAGGTGGCATTAATTCAGACGGTTGGTCACAGTGCAGCCGATGCAATCGAAATGATTTCGTGGATTATATGAAAGTGAGAGGCGGTCTCTAGCCGTTTAACTTGCCAGGTATCTCCAACTGTTATGTTAGGTACTAGGAACCCATTGCAGCAAAATGAAGAAAGGTACGGCATAGTAATGAAAACTGGTAGAAAAGCTAGGCCTGTTGTCTCTGGCAGAGAAACAGTTTCGTAAGAGAACGGGCAGTAACACTCGGCATTGCCAAATTCCACTGTCCCACCTTCTGCCTCATGTGCTTACCTGATAGGTATGAAATGCCATAGTAGGTAAGAGGTACCTAACTATGCCTTTGGATGCCGTGTGCCTGCCTGCTGATTCTCTTTGTCCAGCGCATACACGACGGGAGCATATAAGCTCAAGAAAACTTGAAGCACCACGTTGGTGTGCATTACCCACATACATACATACCTAGGTAGTACTATACTACCGACCTCATAGCTTCCGCCCTAGATTTATAGCAGGTGCTCTCAGATTTTATTTCTTACGTTGCCTAGATCAGGTTGGATGCGAATGAATGTGTTCCTTAGATGAGTAATCGTACTTTGTTAACCTGGAAATATCGGGCTTCGAGAATATTGTCAGCATACTTACATGTAGGTACGTAGCCGCTGGGCAATCCGAGGCTGATCCGAAATACGAACGCCAGATGAGTGCTGGGGCAGCTGCTAAACGCGCTGCTCTCGCACAATGTCAACAATATACTTGTATCTGAGTATTTAATCCATCTAGGTATCTCAGTAGGTGTATGACAGCGCAGTTGACACAATCACTACAATTCACGACGATGGCAGAAGGGGCAATTATGATCAGATGTACAATTAAATATCGCTTTCAACATTAAAATCGGTCAGCTGAGCCTCACTGCCCCGTATTTATAACAGCTATCTCGTCTATTATGATCGGATGAAACTATACCATCCATCTGTCTAATATATACCGTGCTTTCACATGTGCGAAGGATCGTGTGGTAGAAAATTGCCAACAATGAGGCTGGGTCTGTCCGGTTTGCCCATCCCAGTTAGCATTGCCCAATTCTGACGTGCTATGCGACGATACTTACATCTTATGCTCGTCTCTGCGTATCATAAATGAGAAACAACAATTGACAGTGGGATCTTTTGAGCGGTCGTCGGGATTCTTCAGTGCACACGCTGTTAGCAGTGTATCGTGCGCCGGATCAAAGGCGATAGTTCCGAACTCTTCCCAGTATCGTACAAGCGAGTCTTCTGTCATGACTTCGTGCAGTGATATCTTGCCCTGGCCAGTGTCAGTCAACGCCATTGAACACCACGGATGTGTGCCTGCCTACGTCTCGTAACCTCTCCACGGGCACATGGATGAGCTCTGCCATCTCCTTGTTGCCCCTGAATATTTCTCCGGATCTCCTCCAGCAGCAGGCAGGAACAGCCATCGATGCAAATACTCGGTCATATTCCATCAATGATTTCTCAAACCACATCTCGACATAGACAAGCTCCATATCTGTAAGCCCTTGCACCTTCTCGCGAAATTTGGGACGAAAACGGTCCAATTGCCGCAAAATTTTCTGCTTCGACGCCGGTGCAATATGCCCATCCATGTAATGAGAGAGCCGCGCGTATCCTTTGATGTAATTGAAAGGCTTGAGCAAGCCGGCATCGTATTTAGCCTTCAACACTCGCTGCATACGCGCTTCGGGTGTGTCGTTACCTGAAGGATCTGCGGCTTGAAGGTAAAATTCCCGCGTCTTGTCGAGGGGAGCTGCGCTTCTTGCAACGTGAACCGGGTTTCGCTCCGCCCCGGGAGGAAGCATAGATCCAATATCCATGGCACTCGGCGGCAAAGGATTACCTAAGAAGCCGGCCATGTCCGCCTGGCCGTTCTGGGCTTGTGAATGATTCCTGTAGATTGAATCGTGCTCGTCTGTCAGGGTCCCATTCTCGTCCAGCAAGCTTGTGTTGAGAAAGTCATTCAGTAAGTTGAACTCGTGAGTGACTTCTTGGGGAAGCATGTACTGGGGGTTATAGTGATGCATGTCGTGAAATTGATTCTGCGCGGTCAGCCATGCATCAGAGAAACCGGTTACTGCGAGGTCAGCCTACGATATAGATGGTCATAAGAGGGCGCCGTAGGACTTACACTGGTTCACACTGCTGGCAGATGTGCCAGCCTGCAGACCGGAGACAGGGCTCTGTGGCACAAGTTGCAGGTGGTTGCTTTGGGTGATTGGGCCAAAACCTGGCTTAGTCCCCTGAGAATTCGCAGAGTCAAAAGAAGGCGGTACCATTGCATTGGTACCTCGATCTATCGAGTTCCGCGACAACTCAGTCTGAGCGTCTGATTCGTCACGTGCAGCTGCATGGTTTGAGGTCTTGGGCTTCTTTGCATCCGGATCCCTGGGCTCATCATGGCAAAGGTGGCCAATGTTGCGCTTAATGCATCTGGTACATGGTCTCTCCTATTCGCTCCCTGGTTAATCTCGGTACACGCACCTGGGAGTAGGAGCAACAGCTCCCAGCCATTGAAGTAACACAACGAGGAACTGATCTTACATACGAGATCACACGTCATATGCTAAAACCACCAGGGTAGCGGTCAGCGGAATCAGCCCAACGAAAAAGAAGCACTAAAACAAGAAACAGAAGAAAAACTAGGGGACAAAAACTGGGATGGCTATTTCAGCGTGAGCCAAATCGGGTTCACCACAGGCGATGAGTAGCCCTGTAAGGGACCTGGGCAGCAAGGCATATAGCATCACGAAGTGAATGAGTGACGGCACCCCTTGTACAGGCGCATGTCTGCGCAGACGTGGAACCAATGAATACAGGGTAGTGATGCTGCTGCTGCTGGACAAGGTTGCTGGATGACGACTTACAGATCGGCGGCAGTATACACAGGCTGTAGGAACGCGCGACCAAAATTAGCCCAGCCCAAGCGAGGGATACAAGAATTAAGTATGGACAGATACGGCGGCGGCGGCAACCAGGTGTGGGGGAGGGCGTCAGGGGAATGAAAGGGAGATTTTGGCAGTGTTATTGCACAACAGCAGCGTACCATGATTCACCTTACGCCTCTTCCTAGGGCTCTTATTGGCATCTGTAGGCGTATTGGCGGCCGTTGGAGTGTTGTCTTTGGACTTGGCGTCACTGTCGGACGTCTTGTCCTTGGCATGCGCGCCATTGTCGTCCATCATGGTTTGACGGCGTCCTACTCGAGGGCGGTTCGGGCTTCGGGTTCGCACTGGGCTGTTAGGGTCTCATTGGACCGCCAGGTAGTGCAAGAGGGCGTGTAGTTGGTGGGCGCTCGAGAGTGGCAGTGGCGTCTGGAACGGCTGTGTGCAGGGCCAAGCAGCAGGTTGGTCGACTGCTGGATTCCGAGAAACCGTGGCCGAAGACTGTGACTGGAGGAGCGGACAAAGAAAAAGAAAGCCCGGGATATAGGAATCTCTGGGTATGGGGCGGACCTGTGTAAGCTGCGCGCGTGCGCGTGCTCGTGATCGGCCACGGATCTCCCGACAGAGAGCGAGAAAGGGTAGCAAAGTCGGCGATGGCACACCATGCACGTGTTATGGAGGTACAGTAACCGTAAATTAATTAATTGATGGGCACCTTACCTTACGTACCTGGGTCTAGGTAGGTAGGTTCAGATAGGTGCCTAAGTGAATAGATAGATAATTCTCAATTATACAGAGCCCCAGGGCAGAACCGCGCCAGTTCTGCCTCCCCTCCTCTTTATCATCCGAAAAGAAGAACTATGCACGCATTGAGGCGTATGAGTAGAGTGTAAATTGAGGGTTGAAGGTTGAAGGTTGGAGGTTAGGGTTTGGGGGGGTTGTATGTATAATGTAGGCTGTGGATAGTGGTGGACTGCAGAAGGCGGCAGAGGTGGTCAGGATGGGCGAGGATGATGCGAGGGTGGGTAATAGAAATAATAAGGGCTGTTAGTCGACGATGGTGACGAGATGCGAAAGGAGTGGAATTGGAGAAAGTAAGTGGGTAAAGGTGAAAAATGGATAACTGCCTGTTCAGTTAGATTGGGTACGGTACGTTCCTGACGAACGGCCTCCGTCTGGCAATTCTCGTCTGCCCTGCGACTTCCACCAGGTTGGCAGCTAAGTAGATGGAACTTCCCACGCTACCTCTTAGGTGCTATAGAGGGGCGTCAGCAGAACACAGCCGGGCCAGTGGCCGGGCTATCGGAAAGGGCCACCTGGGGAACATCTAAAAACTTTTTTTTACCCAGTGGCCACCGAACTTCGCCAGACTCCAGTAATCACTACTACCCAACCTAGATATCGGGACAAGTCAGCCGAGGGGGGCAAACTTTTCAACGGCCTGGAGACCAACAACCACACGGGGGTGGAGCTGCTTCGGCATCGCTGAGCGGGCTCGGTTGGCAAAGCTGCGTGTGCCAGAAGGTAAGGTAAGCAGAAGCAGGTCTACGCATAAACAGGTCTGTTTGCCTGGCTGGGCGTGTGGGTTTGGGCTTGGACTTGGACTTGGGATTGGGCTTGGGTTTGGGCTTTGGCACCGGTGCAGCGTCGTTGGATGGACGGACTCGTGGGCACATCGTCAAACGCTGCGCAAACGTGGCGGTCGGCTTCATTCGTCACGGCCTCAGCCCTCTAACCGCATCGAGCTTTCCGCTGCGGTCGCGCCTGGGCATCCGATTGCCATCGCGATCAACTTCATCCTCCAAGGCTGCCGTCGCCTCCCACGCTGCTGTCATCTGGCCTGACTGCCTACCTAGGTAGGTGGTATTGGCTCACCTTGCCGTCTACCCATTGGGCCATTGGCCTTCGAGATGTGTTCTATCTTGGTCCTTGGAGGGCTGTCTGGCCGGATGTTTCCTTGATCAGGCCAAGGCTATACGCCATGCGGCTCCGTTATATAAGAACCTCTTGGCTCACATTCACCTGCAGGTCCAGTGCACTGACCTCCCCTTTCGAGATGGCCTGGTCTATCCAACATGTACGATCGACCTAACCCATCGGGATATATATGAAAAAACGACGAGCCAAGCTTCGTTGCCAAGTCTGGTCCTAGATGTCGGGTCCAGCCATGTGCGGTTACAATCTGCACCGCCGCAGTATCAACGTGGGAGGCAAGCCAAGGAAATGCGAGTGGCTCTGAATGGCATGCCGACTCCTTCTTACCAAACTCGTGATACGGACTTGGCCTGGCATGCCGCCGGCTTTGCAGATAATTACATTGGACGCCGGACTGACTAGCGCGGTGGAAGGTCTCTTTGCAGCATGTACGTCAAGCTTTCGGGCACATCCTCGGCGATATGCGAAGACGGTTCATAGCGAAGGCCTTCATAAGAGTTTTAGAGGTTTGTTATGCTTGTTGTGCTAATCATGTGTGCTTTCTGTTCCCCGAGCTAGTTGTTGATTGTAATTGAGTGAGCTCTTACACTATACACCTTTTGTACTACGAAATATACCGTGACCTTGACCTCCTCCAGGTCATTGATGTGAAATGGCACTAACCAAAAACCTAACATGCCACAAAGACTAAGATAGTAGACTACTTATTTGGACTACCGGTACACTAACCTAGTTGCCTCGAGGATCCGTGCTAATCTAAGTTCAGCAAGCAGCACATAGTAGCGACACTACAGACCTCTACCGCAGAAGTGTTAAAGACGGATCCTAGTTGTTATTCTGATGACCAACATATGATGCAGGGTTTGGTATCACCACGGTATCAGTATATTTGGGCATCTGGGGAGACCTGGTTGAGGTGGGCTCAAGTAGGCAATTTTACTCGAACTCGCCTGACCAGAAATGCCACGCGGGATAATACTTAACAGACAGACAAACTCTGAACGCTCCTACCGCGTGATGTGAACTGTCCCACTTGTTTTCTGTATCCGATATTTGTTACACGAAACAAATCAGTCCTCTACGTCACCGTACAGTCCGGCGCCTAATAGCAGGTGACTTGAATTTGATTTATCATTGATATCGTAGGATAGTACGTAGCAAAACCCGTATCCCACATCGGCCGAAGCCCGTTACATCGGTCGTCCCTGTGATGACTATGTACCCAATATCACACACGATAGTTAGGAGAAAAAGAGGGCAACTATTTCGAAGTTGGCAAATATCCGATTACTCAGCGTCGTGTCATTACTATGCACTCTGGAACCAACAGAGCTGTGTACGAAATTTGTAATGATAGATCGCGAAGTTTTGCACGTTCTTCTCCGGCTTGAGAAAGAAATAGGGCATAATTCTGTGTTGTGCATTGACCATAATTACGTGAACTAGGTAAACTAATCAGACTAAATCAGCAATTTGACGATCTAGCGTGGGCAACTTATACCATAAGTACCCATGTCAAACTGCATGAGAATGGCGAAGCTGCATGAGCGTCAAATGCTGACGCGTCATAGCGTTTCCCCAAACATCTCTATACTACCTACGTAGGTAGGTTTATTGTTCATGGCCATTAGTAGAGCCTAGCAGCTTTCAAATAATCAGAATGCCTCGGAGATATACCCGCTGAGCCGCAATAACACGGCGGTAGATGTCATGTCATGAACACGTTACCAGGAAACAGCCATAACGGTGCATATTATTTCCAGACTGACAAGTGACATTACTGGGATTTGTAGCTACTAATTAAGTTGCTAGTCACGGATTCATACATAGCATAAGTAATTATCCAAAGGTGTCATTACTTAAACATGACTTGCTATGTGGCTCACAACACACATACAACCATATATATATATATATTTCATTTAACCTTCGCCATTATAGTCTCTGGACCCCTAACGACGTCCATCTGCGCCGCCCGAGCTTTAACCGCGTTCAGCATACTACGCTCAAAATCATCTCGCGATCTAAGTACTGCTTCAACCCATGTAATCTGCAAATCCCAATACCGGGATTTGAAGTCTTGAAACACGTCCGGGAGAGCTTCTTTCTCCGCCGTTAGAAGTTGCAGAAAATACTCGGTGACGCGCCAGGTCTGTGTGATGGTGCTGCTAACATCTGGGTTTGGGAGCGCACGGAAAAACTCGAAGGCCGTCGAGATGTCGTTGAAGATTTTATCTTGGAAGGGGTCGGTGCGCCTAAATTTGGCGCCCTTGTTGCGTACGCACATCAGATATTGAACCAGCAGCTCGTCGGCAAAGATCTCGACGAAGATGTCCACGAGAGAGTGGTGTAGCACCTGCTGGTAGTCGCCAAGGTACTCTTCGAGTGTCACGATCATCTGTTTCATGGCCATTGTTTCATACCATCGAGCCGTGAAGACGGTTGTGATAACCGTCCTGAAGTCCACGGCGATAACCAACTTGGCAAATTTATTGATGCACCATGTGCTCAAGTCCACGTAGCCATCTCGTAGCAGAGTCATCTCGGATTCAGCATGCTCCATGTACTGAGGCGTGACAAAAGCTTCAAATTTCTGCTTGAAACTAGAGAGATAGGCAAATCGATTTTCCTCTTCGTTGTCGTCAATACAGGCCATCTGGTCATTGGCAGTAGCAACGAGCCAGTCTTGCAGGGCCTGAAATCCCTCTAATTCAGAATCCTTATCTGCTTCGTATCTGCCTGCTTCATCTTCAAGCATCTTTTGACATGTCTGCTGTCGGCTGCGAAGTCGGAGGAACATGGCGTCAACAACGCCTTCTGCAACGTCAGTTCTCTGCGAGTTCCCCGCAACATCGATCTGCTCCCGAAGCATGCGCCACATATCAACTAAATTCCTGGTACGGAAGTAACCGTACTCGTCCGTATCCAGGTTCGAACCCTCCACATTTCGATCCACAAAATCGCGGCCTTCCTGGGCAAAGATGCGTTCGATCCACTCGTCGAGAAATTTGATAATGAGCTGTCGAAAATCCTTGACGAGCTCTTGTTCACGATTATCGATCACGTGAGGCCTCAGATCGGTCTCTAAAAATCCGAGCTTCCTCATCTTCTTGTAGTATTTCTCTGGCCAATTGATGATCTCCAGTGTGTGGGCAGAACTTGCCTCCGGGTCGTCTATGAGAGCGATCAAAAGGTCATGCATGAGTTGGTGGTAGATGTCACCAAACGTCTTGAGAATTTTCCATTTTTTAGGCATCAAATGAACCATTCCTTGCTTCACTGCATTTAGATAATTGAAGTACCACTTCATAGAGTCGACAAGCTTTGTCGAGTCGTCCAGGAATTTGACCCTTGCTTCGGCTAATTGCTCTTCACAGGTAACCCTTATAGCTTTTAGGAATCGGTCTTTGTATCCTCTCACTTTCTTCGCGCCGTCAGTTATGCTTTGAAACCGCGTTGCCATTTCTTTGTGGTCCTTTAGTGCTTCTTGGAGTGCCTCTACTCTCTGATCGCTCTTCTCCTCTGCTTCAACGATAATGGCAAGACGCACGACAATTCCGTCGTCCCCATCGCAGACCAGATTGATCATGTCGAGAGCAATCAAGTCGAAGTGCTGGTCAAACCATTCGATCGCGTCGTCTAGCCTCGAGAAGTAGTCCTCTAGTGTAGATTGGAGACTCGGGTCTTCGGCTCGTTGTATCTGCTCCATCGCATCGTCTCGTATGTTGCGTAAGCGCGTTAGTTCGTAATGCACGGATAGCAGATTCGGCATGTTCTTGATGTCCTGCGCATCCTCCCTCAGCATCATCTCGATCCGGTTCAGGCGGTCGTTGAAGGTCTGGAGATTGTCGACCATGGTCTCGACGGCGCCAAAATTCCGGTGGGCCTGTGAGACAATGTTTATGCTGGCGAAGTCCTTGATCATGTTCTGGGATTCGGAGCACAGCGTGTCGATCTTCATCATCTCGTCTCGGATGGCTTGCACCGTCTTCTGGCCGTCGGTCAGGCCATTCATGCCGGCCTGAGTCGTCTCCAGCTGGTCGCGGAGTCCGGCCCGGAGCTGCGAGTCCACCGCGGCTTTCTTGCGCGTGAACTCCAGCTTCAGTGCCGCGATCTTGTCGAGCTCGTCCGGGTGTCGAAGCAGTTCCGACAGCTTGACCGGCGGGGCGTCCATGGCGAGGTCTGGGAGGCGCCGCAGCCGTCTCGGTATTCGGGCCTATACCATCACGCAAACCAATCGTAGGCGCCCTATCCGTGCCACCGGAATTGTGTTACTTGTTGTTTATCTTCTTTTGTGGCAAGGGTCGAGAGTGATGTGATGCGAGAACTCGTAGTTGACTTCGATGTTGCGGGCATTGGAACGGGCGTACCTAGCTGTAGCAGAGTGGGTCATGGACCACATGTACACCTCTGGGTTGGGTGAGGTACCGAGATACCTTGGTAACCGCGGCTGCCCCTAGGTCCAAATTCTTAGGTAATAGGTGCTCCGTATTCCTGCCTTGGTAGCTGCATCTCCCCACAGGCTTCCACCCAGGACTCTTACTCCGAACTTGGCATTTAATTATACGTTTTGTCCACATGCCCAGACTTTAGAGGCTTGGCTCTTCTTCTAAGACAACATCATTGGATTACCTCGGTATCTGTCTAAACCGCAGGGAAAGGTCATGATCCGGATCAATGGTGATTGAAATCAACAAAGACCAGTGGTTTCTTAAAATTTCCCATCATTCTCAAGCCTATTGTTCGATAGTAAATGTACCGGTCTTATCTCCGTTGTCTAGGTACGTTCCGATGGTTGACATATGGGTTGCAATTATATTGAAAAAATGCTCTTCACTTTAAAGAGCCACTTATCGATTTTCGAAGAACGCCGGCTCTAGGATACAAGAAATTTGACGAAGATGCCAAACTAAGCCTTCAGCTCTCTTTGCAACCATCATCCGAAATCTCCATGGTTCCATATCATCTGCGTGGGGGTACGATAGATATGAAGATTGTACATACACGAACTAAATCAAGACAGGGCTATGGTGGCAACATTTGGCCAGCAATAGGTAGCATTCGATCAATAGTAGCTTCTTGCTACACAATTTTGGGCCATTACGAAGTACATTTTCGGTCTTCAGGAAAAGCACAGCCTCGGTAAGAATTAGCCATCGCATCATCCAGGTCCTAGAACCACGCCATCTCGGTCTACAGGTTCGCCTCGTGTCTGTCTATAACTAAACCCATCGGGACAACGCGGGAACGATCTGTATGTACCCATAGTTCATCACTCTTCTCCAGTTCGTGTCCGCTTAGATGGGCCTACCGATTGGTGCAATTGACCCCGGATAGTTTTACCAGTGAAAGGGTACTCGGTAATGGGGATAAAGCACCTACCTACCTGGGTAGTTTGTTGAATCATACGTGATACAACCTCACAAACGCATACTCTATGCTGCCCTTCGTATTGCTTGTTAATCAGTAAGAGATGTGCGGTGTTATATGTGGTGTCATGTTGATCCGACTAACCGAAGACTTGTTTTGCCGTCAGGGTCTAAGCGAACGACGCCCGTGTCACTGAACGATAATGTAGCACCGACCCATAATGCTACCAAAAACAACACATCTTCAAGCCAGGCACTCAATTAGGTATCTGCAATCAATCCATAGGCATCGTGATCGTTCGCTTAAATCAGAAATCAAACACTATCCGGGTCTGTACCCCTAAGAGCTGCCACTTGGTGTATCATGTACTTCAGGAATACAGCACTATCATGCTGGCAACTATGATTCCTTTTGATTAGTTCGCTTGTCTTATGCTTCCTTCGGCCTTTTCTTTTACGGAACAGGTCTGTGCATAAATGCAATAACAAATCAATTCCGTACTTGTTCCGCATTGCATTCTAGGACTATTTCACCACACCACCACACCACACCACGGAGTAGAGATTGCCACACCTATATTGATTTAGGAGCATGGTAATTAATATTCTTAGCATTTGGGCTAATCAGCACAACATATTCGGAAGTTGATTAAAGCCAGACCATTCCTCTTGAAGGCAAAGACTATCCCAAAGATGACGCGGCCCGCCGAGCGATCCTTCCGATTCGGGTTGTATTCCATGCGGTCTAGGTTAGAAATATTATGTATCACTTGTTCAGCTCTACATTGCACTTTCCCAGCAAAATGAAATCGTGCGGTCTCGACTGCCTCCTAGAAGGATGATAAGATCCTGGGCTGCCTATGCAGATTCCAAACTACGTAGTATTCAAATTAGTCATATGTAGGACTTGATCACTTAAGGAAAATGAAAAATACTATGGATATATTTGTTGCGATACAACACTAACCTAACTCCCTCCAACGTGGCGTAGTGCATACACTGCATATTACTAGTGTAGACTCACGATCCTTGTGCCAATCCCCCAAGCTGCCTGCCACACCGACCAAACCCAACAGAGACTAAGTAAGAAGAAATCGACTAGATCATTGCCCCCGATGTGGCTATCCACGGCATATGTGTTACTATCAGAAAAAGTGTACTAGCCTCAACAAATCGCCGTCGATGGCTTGGACAAGAGGCGTCGTGAGAGCTTTCCAAGCTACAACGACGGCGAAGTCCATCGAAGTGAGCACAGAACGCCCAGATGGAGGAAGTAAGCTTCTGAATTGTTTCCTAGCTCCTTGAGGATGACCGTTCATCTTGCGCTGAGATGAAAACACTGTTAGGTGAGACACTCAGCAATATGCCGAGATATAGATAACCGTACGTGTGATAGCAGCGGAAACGACCACAACGAAAGAAGGGTGGTAAAACGGGCACGGATGCTCGTGTCCCTTGATTACAGCCTAGCACCGCCGGAGTCCGAATCTGAGTCCGAACCTGAATCACCGTCGTCTATCCACGAGTGAACCCCCAAGCCCCTCGTGCTCGTGTCGCTGATACTCGCCCACGAGGAGTGTCTCGAGCGCGAAGTCGTATAGCAGCCGGCGCCCTGGACAGACTGGCTGCCATCTTCATCTTCATCATCATCGTCATCATCATCATCGTCGTCGTCATCATCATCAGCGTCAACGTCATCGGTATCGGTCGTCATGTCTACCACACCCGCCGCTCTGCTGTTAGCTCTAGGCACAACGGACCACGGACTACTACCACTGGTACCAGTAGTAGTAGTATAAGTAGTAATAAACGGGCACGGCTCACCGAGGTCCACCATCCTCTCTCGCACACAGGGCTCCTGGTGATGGTGATGAATAGCAACAGCTTCTTCTACCTTGGAAGAGAAGTTGTTGTTCTTGTTGTGGATCGAGGGCGCGCGCAGCGTGAACCCCGTCTGCGAATCCGGATGCCAGGGTGCCGCCGCTGTCTTCCTGAGGATCTGATCTAGCGCGTCGTTGCGGATCGACTTCACCATCTCGTTCAGGAGGTCCCGCTGGTGCTTGTATTCGGCATCCCGCGTGCCCTGCGGTAGAGCCTCGAGACCCCAGTTAACGTACTGAGGAGTTATAAGTCATATTAGCGATCATGATTTACATGAGCTGCTGTGTGAGATGTGGACGCCTAAAGCTGAAAGACACCAAAATGGCGGCCTGATGCTCTTGAAATGTCTAACAACGATGAAAAATGTCGCAGTGAAGTACTTACAACATTACGACTCGTCTGCGGCACCACACATCTAGCCGGATGATGCTGCATGTACAGATGGCAGCAATAGCACGCGGGCTTACTACACCCGATATACCGATCATCGTCGAAGAACTGGCGCTGCTTGCAGCCGCCACCGCCGCCCCAGAAGTGCTCGAGGATCTGGACCTCCGCATGCACCAGGGGCTTGAAGTTCTTGTCATCGTAGGCCTGCTTGAAGCGGGCCACGATGTCGAAGCGCCGGTCCATGGCGTCCGCAGCCTCCTTATAACCGTCGTTGAGCCCGCCCGGGAGCATGCGGTTCATGATACTATGCATATGTATATCCGGCTCCGCCTGCGGCCGCTCTATGGCCGCCTGCGCCGGCTGCATTGCTTGCGCTTTGAACTCGTCTAACACGTTGCGCAGCCCCGAGTGCCTTTGCACGTCTTCGACGATCTGCTGCGGCGCCCGCACGTGGTGGGCTAAGCGTCCGAGACGGTGGACCACGTCTTTGATCGCGGCGGCCTGTCCGTCGATGGGAAATATCTCGCCGCTGCTTAGTTGTAGGCGGCTGTTGAGCTTCTTCATCATGAGACTATCCCTCTCGCGGTACGCGAGGTGACACGCCTCTTCGGCGCCTTTGTCTCGGAAACGCCCGAGCCATTTGAAGAGCTCGGCGTCTATAAAACGATGTTAGCCTTGGCTATATGCGGAAGGATAACTAACTGGCTACAGTATACTGACCTTTCAGACCTGCAAAGAACGGCATGCACCGCGTGACCTCCTTCGTGAGCAGCTTTGCCTCCTTTTTGACCCTAGCTTTCGCGAAATCGATGCACTTGCGGATGAGCTTCCCCTGAAGCGCTTCCCTGTCACTGGCTGGTGAGTCGGCGATTTTTCGCACATCTTGTAGAAAAGACGTTAGAAACAAGGCGCTCTTGGCGCTTTGCTTGGGGTCGTTCGACGCGATCCAGAAGTTGAACCGGTTAGGCGCATTTTCGAGCCCGACGGCCGAAGTCGTCGATCCTCCTTTGTCATGGTCGCAGAGGTAGGCCAAGTTGTCGAGAAAACGATGCACTGCGCTCTGCCGTAGAGGCGCGCTGTGTTCTCCCCTCGTGGTGCCTAAGATTTTGAGGATCACGAGAGGCTCGTAGAAGCGCCGCCATAGCTGGAAATACTTTCTGTCGTAAGCGCCACCCTGCGATATCGCTTTGGACTTCGGGCTTGGCATCGTGCGCTGCCCGTTCGCGAGATTTCACCGCTTCGAAGCGTTGACTTTGACAACCGAACTACGTAAGTGCTTTAAATTGACGATGCATGCTAGCTAGAACAGTTCGGCATCACGAGAGATATGCAAAAATAGACAATAAAGTGCCCAAAGGGCCCGAAACAGTCGCGGAGGAGGATGGTTATGCATATGAGTTGTCATATCATTATCATGCAGTATAGTGTTTGCAACGGTATGCGCTGGCTCCAAAACCAGGCCGTTGCTGGGTCTCTGCTCGCCTCGAATCTCATCTACGGTACCGTACTTGAAGCGAGTCTCGTCGTTTTTGATTCGTTGGCGCGGACGATATCCTGCAGCTGTGCGTTGGGGGCGCATGCCACTGCCGCTGCCCCTCTATACTCTCGCATTACCACAGGCTGGAGTGCAGACATAACGGGGCCATCAGAATGAGATATATATTCAGACTCTATCATGGGCTCCAAGTAGCCTTTGGGTCGAATCATAAATCAAATGTTTTGGGTTTGCGCGTCAGCAACGGCGCATACTTATCAGGGACTGTGATTGTAATTCGAAGCCACGATATCATATGCTAGAAAATGAATATGCATCGGGTATGCCTGGTCACGGGGCACAACATTGTAAGTAATTAAAGGTAACTGGCTTTCTGATTGGCCGCGTTATAAGTAAAAAGTGCGCATACGATAACCCCAAATAAATCTGTGCGATGACAAGTATATACTCCAAACGCCAGCATGCCAACACTTCGATAAAAATCCCACAGATAATTCCAACTTTTCCCACCGACCCTATTCTATCCCCCTTAGCCCGGGGCTCTCATACTTAAACCTAGTCGCCTTCGAGTCTGGCGACAGGCGCAGTATCATCGACCTGGATGCCGCCGCGCTTCTTCTCGTCGGCGTCCCAGTAAGGCAACCTCCAACCGCCCTCGGACTGGGGGACGGAGAGCCAGAGGCGCATGAGGTGGCGGCGGGGCATGCCGGAGTCCTGCGGGTAGTCGGTGTAGGCGGTGCGGGCGTGCAGCGTGTGCGAGTTGGCCACGAACTGGATGTCGCCGACCTCGAGCACCATGTGCAGCTTCACACGCTCGCATAGCATCTCCAGGACGTTCGCCGCCTCTTCTTGCGCAGCCGATAAGGGAGGGATTATACCGGCGTCCGAGAACCGTTGAAGGCTGCGTATGTAATATGGATCCCACTTGCAGTACACGCGAGGTGTATGGGTAGGGTTGGAGGAGTCCGGGGTTTCTAGGTAGAATACGGCACCTCGGATGTACGGCTCCTCGCCGGCGGAGATCTCGCCTTTCCGGTCGAAGTACCAGATGGGTTGGGTTAGGAGCTCCGCGATGTCGGGGCGCTCCGCCTGCAGGATGTTCCAGACGTGGTGGATCGAGGCTACGTCTGATTCCCCGCCCGCCTGGGCGCGCGCGAGGCAGAGAAGGCCGACGATGTCGCATTCGTCGGCGTGGAAGGCCTGGTGGAGAGTTAGTTGCTGCTCTGCACCATCTATACTACAAGATTCCCGGGACACGGTAGAAAGGAAACCTGCTCACCTGTCTGGCTGTGGTCTTGTAAATACGCACGGTATCAATCTTCGTGCTATCTACATAAAGATTCTGGACATGTCCGAGTATGTGGCCATTTCTCTGTGCATTGTCGCCTGTCAGTTCAGTTCACACAACTTTCCACGCATCGCCATATCGGCATAAGATAACATTCCCGAGATGCGCGCCTTGGCGGCTCGGAGCAACGGTCTCGGGATCATCGGGAAAAGAAGAACATGACAGTGGTGTTATAGAACTCACGTTTTGCGAGATAGGGTAGCCAATATGCACGCCCAGACCGAAATACGCAACAGCCGATTTGAAATTTCCCCATTCGTGGACGGGGATGCCTTTCTTGAAGAGCATGAAGCCTTTCCCGTTGAGGAGTTCCCGGCGCATGGCAGCCAGGTGGTTCTCCAGGCTGGGCAGGGGGAAGTTCGCCTTCGTGATCCCCGTGATGGGAAGACTGGAAGAGATGAAGTTATCGGCGGCGCGGGAGATCTCCTCGATCTCGGCCGCCGAGAACTGGTGGACCCAGCGCTCCGGGTTGTTGGCGTAGTCCTCCGGCCGCCATACTGTTGGCCCCTCAATGTGCTTGGGGAAGGCACTGTAGGGATAGATCTGATCATACAGTGGCGGGTGTTGGCCTTGATGGTCGTCAGTGATGGATACAGGTATAGGGTTTGTATAACACCATACCTGAGGTCTTGAGGCTGTCGGGGAAGACGACCGGGTCGATGGTCTTTACCCGCGACTTTAGACTTTGCAACAGATCCGGTGAGGATCTGGTCTCGACAGCAATGGGAGCCATGGCGGGCGTGTAAGTCTATGACTTTACTCTATAATTCTCCTCTTATAGCTCTTCTCACAACGCAACTAGTATTGACTGGTGATAGAGAGGAGATAGAGAGCAGTGAAAGACTACAGACAAAGAGCACGTGTACCCCAGATGGGATGAGATGGGAGGGCTCGGTCCGTGACATTCTTATAGGAACTCGGCGGCCGTCGTTTGCTTATCTGACCAGAACCAGCAAGACATCCTTTGTCTCGTCTAACACTACTACGGGTGCTACTACGGTACTGTACCTGGGATATCTTCCCTGTCCACTCGGGAATGGCTTTCCCGCGATTTGAGGCCTTGCAGCGTATCCCGGGGTGCGTACCCGGTATGATCCCTTTTTTGGCCAATATTGCGTGCTCATAACACAAAATGACGGGGTGGTACTAAGCACGTCGTCGGCACAGTGCCCCATCTAAATAAATGCCGGGTTGCTTCGTACTTATACTGTAAACGAGCAAACAGCAGCATGATGATGATGCATCTGGTCCTGAAATCGGGATTGGCCTTTAGTGAGCTTAGGAAAAAGGCATGGTTGTGTCTGCCTTCTGTGTGCAGTGTAGTGTAGTGCGTGCAGCGGCAAGGGGTCCTGGCCAGCGCGGCTTACCTACATGCCTTATCGCTGATCTGGCTGATCGACCTAGCTTACGGCGGAATGCAACCCTGGGGAAGGAGATCCTCCACTACTGTAAGAAACCAAACGTCAAACGTCGGTGAGTTGATATAAGTAATATTACTGCGTTTGCGGTATCTCACCAGTCGGTCTTCTTGTTTGACCGGACGAGGAACTTCTGCAATCTACATCCATGTCTTATTGCGTGATGGACGAGATCGGGTACACACACACTTCGAGTTACGATTACACCGTGCTCATACTGGACCGTGACATGTTCGCACCTAAAAGGGTTCGCGGCCCAAATGCCGGCCTCGGTTCTGATTGATAAGCCAGCCGATCTCGCCTCATGTGCTCGGGACATCTCAATATAGGTACCGTACCTGGTCTATGATAAACCTATAATAATTATAATATGTGGCTATATGCTTGAAACTTCCAAACAGTATTAGTCCGCATAACGCGTGCAGCTGTGATTCCTCTGTAAGGTAACAATTCTGCAGGCCGTTATCCGTAGACTGGGGAGCCTCTAATTATCTCACTCTTGGCTTTGATGCCTGCGACAGCGATACGATGCGTCATCCAACGTCGTTGCTTTCTGTTACATAACCGAGTCTGCTCCACACGCCCTCGGCCGATTCAACCAACGTCTCTTTCTTGTGGCTCGGCTGGGTGTCGCGCGGCAGATCAAAACTACCTGCATTGACAACGCCGCAGTAAGCGGTCGCCATTGCGGTTTATTATCGCCAAGAATGCCATGAAGCGGAATAACTGGCCGGATCCCACCGATATCTGCTCAAACCTCTTAATATGGATTCAATGAGCGATCCTCGCGTACATTCGAGCCTGTCATTGTACTACCTCGCCTAGATGAGCCCTGTCTTTCTTAACCATCTCACTTTCTGAATAGATTGGTCTGCGAGCCGAAGAACGGGTTCGGCTGGAATGAAGCTCGGTCCTGGGGGTGCGCTTGCAGTTCATTATCACCGAGCAGACTGGTCTTATCATCTCCGGGATCCGCAACAGGCGGCGCGTATTTGATCTCGCCGCGGAGAATCTCGATGATCGAGACAACAGGTAGCAGTAGCATACCGACCGAGAGCAGCTGTCCAAAGCTCCACTGCCTCTCACCGCCGTCGCTGAGCTTGATCGGATGGTAGCCGTGAAAGGCGTCAGCGAGCAGCGACACGCGCACGATGGCGCCGATAGCAATGGCCATCATGAGCAGGAGCCCGACGATCTGCACGATCTTGTAGAAGCGCTGCGTGCGCGAGTGCAGATACCACGTCGCGAGCACAAAGACGGCCACATTCCCAATGATGACGGCAATTGTGCCGACGTACGAGAGATAGATATTCTGTGTCGGCGGCTGGCCGGAGCCGTCGTTCCCCTGCCAGACACAATTGATGGGAAACGTAGAGTCGTTGATCCGGTCCTTCACGGCCTCGAGGATGAAGATGCCGTAGAACGAGCTCAGGACGAGGTTGACGAAGATGAGGAACTGGCGCAGCCATCGCAAGACCCAATCTCGTCGGAAGTCATGCACTAGCGCAAGCAGGCTCGCGTTATGCACGGCCATGGATAGTAGGGACAGCATCCATATGATGAAGAAATGGTAGGGCACCAAAGACCTGATCTTGGCTAACCCGACGCTCTGGATCCCGATGCCGGTCAGGATCTGCTGGTCCGAGTATGCGTTCAGCAGCTTGCGCCGCAACACGCTGGGCTTCCGGGTAGAGGTGCGCCCGCGCGCCTCCTGGAAGACCAGCGATGCACTGACTATATGATCGCAGTGTTAGGATATTCGTAGATCATCTTATCGGAGTGGAATCGTGAATGAGAGTGCACAGTGAACATCATGTAGATGAGCCACAGATAATTTTTGCCAACAATTTGAAGTGTTGTAAATGGCTTCGAACAATCATGGGATAATAGATACAGTACGTACTTGCGAGCGCGATGATGGCCGTGATGACGAACGACAGTAGGACCTGTGCGATGCGCCCGCGCGGGCTCGAGTTAGCGTACCCCAGGTCCACGGAATAGCAGCGAACAGGGGGTTTTCGTCCCGTCCCTGCATTAGGTACTTCGTAGGCACTTTGCGCAACTGCGAGACAGGACAGACGAACAAAACCTAACGTACCCCGATGCCCGCCACGCCTGAGTCGCTAGCAACTGCAGGCGGGGCGTGTGTACAAACCATACTTGTCGCCGGTGCGAATTACGTAGGTGCAGTAGGTAAGGTATCTGAGTCAGAAGTTGCCGGTGGCTTGGATTACTATCGCGTGGGAATATTCGTGAGTGGAAAACGATGATATGACAGACAGCAATCTTCGCGAGCTTCGAACGCGTGGAAATAAAATTTCAGAATGACAAAACAAATCAAGAAATCAAAGGAACAAAGAGAATTAGATTGTTAGAACAATGCGGGCGACTGAAACCTGAAATTTCTTTGAAAATCCAGGTACCGGAACATGCCTCCCCAAGCGCGCGTGGTGGGTGGTGTCTAAGCCACGCCCATGCTACACCAAAAGATTGCCAATGACGTCGACCCGTTCCTAAGCTGCCAGTGTTTTGTTAGGCGCCTGCGCCAGCGCCAGGGAGCGCTTAAGAACAGCAAGGGAAGATCGTCGCACTCTCGATCCCTGCTTTGCTATTTGATGAACACCCCTGGTTTAGGTATCTACTTGGAACCCCGCGTTCATTTCGATTGATTGGACGTTCTCTTGATAAATGGCACCTCGAAACTTGGAGCCTGTGATTATCATGTTTACTTCGTACAAAGGACGGTATTAGCTTGGCACTCTACGGGCCGTTTCGGCCTGGTGCGGCTGGTGGCCCGATTGCACGCATCTGCTTTGATCGTTTCTCTTAATTTGCAGATTCGAAGATATTGATCCGTTTAGAGCTCCTTGAAGCCATTTCATCTGTGTCATTCTGTGTTATATATCGTATAGTAGTTCAATAGTAATTTGGTAGGAACAAATATCACTTTGATGGAGCATTCTATTAACCTTAGTGTCGATGAATTGAAGCTATTGAAGCTATCGCGGTGCTATTGGTTCTGCTAGTTATTACGATCTCGGAGGTTCTGCTGCTCTTGAAGCATTTAATTGACGGCATCTGACGTAGTGCTTTGAGGAATTCCTTGTCCCCTACTTCGTGAGGCTTGCTGTCCCCTGCCCTGTGAGGCTCCCCGGCTTCGATCGTTGCCATTATCGCCACTTAGCACGCTCTCCCACATCGACGGCCCCCGTCGTAGGTCAGGAGCAAATTGGCGGGCTCGCCATGCCCTCGATCGGGAGGGCCAAAAGGGTCTTAGATGGTCTCGATCGATCAAAACAGCTGTGCAATTGGGTCGTCAGCTGCGTCAAGCCGAAACGGCCCGCAGGGCGCCCAGGTCACAACGCCCTTATCTAAATAGCATAGTTCATTGCATATACGAGGCTATCGCCAGTTTTCACTGTTAGCTGTACCAGCTGCGAAGCACAGACTATACACCCCATAGAAGCCGTCAAGCCACCGAACAATTGCCGAAACCCTAGGAAACATCGGCATCTCATTCCCATAATTCATGCTCATACAATGGCGCATGCAAATCCGAATCGCTAATCCCACACACGAGTTGATATCTAGTATGTCGTCCGACAATCCTTAAAACGCCCATTCCGTCTTTTCCCTGGCTCTCACGTCAACTCCTTCGTTGCCGTTTCGCCGACCGATTGGGACTGTCTTCCAGTTCGTCCCGCGTGATCTCTTCCGTCCCGCTTGGACTCGGTGATTTGTGACTCGGCGTGTTTGTTTCCACAACCCGTCCTGGCTCCAATCCATGACTCGTCGTTCCATCTGCAAAATCCCCCATCTCGGGCTGCCATTCTGAACTTGTATCCTTGTTGTTGTTGAAGGCGGTAGTGTCAAAGTCAAAATCAGTAGCGCTCCCATTGGCGGCGTAGGCATCCGAATCCAGGAAATGGCTAAAATCCAATTCGTCCGAGAAATAATCGTTCGGTTCGTCTAGACCGGGTACACGGCCCATGGGGCTTAGGGGTCCGAGTAGAGCACCGAGGCCTTCGATCTTTTGAGTTTGCTCTTCTTGCAGCCGCTGAAGCTGTTCCAGCTCCTCCTCGGTCTGGGACATGCGTTGGATGGAGGCCGGAATGCCTGAGGGGAGCGCCGGGGATAACGTGGTAGAGCTGGCATCATGTTGCCTGCCCGGTGCCAACCTCCCGGTAGGGCCTGCATCGGGGGTCACGGGAAGCGCTTCGCTTGGTGGCGGGACAGTTGGCGGTGGTGTTGGTACCGCGCTGTTTTGACCACCAGACATGATGGAAAGCATGCGATCCCGTTGATCATTCGTCATGTTTGCTGTTGTGTTAGCTGCCATGTTGGATAGGTCGATAGGTGTACTTCCAGTTTTGCCGGCATTCGAGTTGGCATCTTGTATCAGTTTTAGCATACCCTCTTGGGGATTCGATCCGAGCTCTTGTTTAAAATAAGATGGTGTAGTGGGCTTTTCAACAGGGGTATCATAAAGCTCAGTAACATGGCCCGTTTGTGATTCTTGATTGGGAAAGCTGGCATATGAGGGGGCCGGCGGAACAGCGGAGTGTGAAGAGGGTTGACTGTTGGGGATTGGTGGGAGCAGGCGCTGTGCTCTCTTCGGTGTCCCAACCTTGGCAGGATTGGGAGGCACTTGCTGCTGAACCCAGTCACCAAGGTCAAAAACACTGCCCTGGCCCGTGGAAGGCATTTGTACGTTAGGTATAATGCCGGCGAGTAAATCGTTCACGTTCTGGGTCCCCCCTTGCTCTTCCAACGACTTCCGGAATACATTTGCCAAGAAGTTCAAGATGGCGTTGATCGAATTTTCGTGCCGATTATGCATGTTCTGGAACATCATCGCTTGCTGGAAGAGCTGATTGTGTTCTTGTCGTAATCGAGAGATGGCATCGCTTATTTGCTTCTGGCGTTGTTGTAAAGTCGCCATCTGGTCTCTCACGAGAGCTAATTCCTTCCTCTGGAGCGGACCCGCCTCGGGAGCAGGTAGGGCCCGGTTTGGCGCATTTGCTTGACTGAAGGGTTGAGAAACAGTGTCGTCGGCCAACGCAGCTTCGTCATCACTATCAGCCTCCGCATCTTCACCGCGCTTCTTGCCCCCCTTTTTTGTGTTACCACTTTTCGGCTTATTGATCAACCACAACAAATTTGGGTGTCCTCGTCTGAAATATGGGTTGTAATATTCACTGGGGCTCTTGTTCTTGCGCTCGCTGGCTTTCATAGAGTTGTCCGAGAGCCCAACCTTTTTGTGGAAGCCATACATGTTCAGCTGCCTGACAAACGACGCATAGTTGTTGTGCTTGAATAGTTCTGGGATAAGCGTCTTGGCAAATTCATCCTCGTCGAGTACAACAAAAGAGTCGCCCTTGTCAGACCATCGGATCAAATCCGTGTTCTTTCCATCTTCCAGAAAACTAATGAGAATGAAAAGTCAGCCAACTCGCCAGATCAATGGACGTCCAGATATCGATATGAGGCCACGCCAAAGCCTTACCTGTTGAGCTTCTGCACAAAGGGGGGTATCTGTTTCCTCTTGGCCTGCGCCTCTCTCTTCGCTCGTTGCGCCTTTTCTTCGAGTAGTTCTATATTATCATGTTCGTCTAAGGTCTGATCGGCTTGATTTGGTAACAGGTTATCGTCACTAAAGCTGGCCCATAGCTCATTGGGTTGGGGTGAGAACGTGCGGCTGGCCGGGACGAGGACATTATTCCCGGTCCTCCTTGCTAGAGCATTGGAGGCAGAAGGACTTCCCTGGGTATATTGAGCTTGTGTGGGAGGCACCATGCCATATGGGTTGATAGGGTTGGTGGCGTTGTCGGCAAAATTGGCGGCATTGTTCCCATTCCACCTAATCATCTGCTCGGGGGTGCCGTATTGTTGAGGCATTTGATGTGCTATAGGTTGACTGCCAGGAGCTGGTCGTTTTCGAGGATTTGGGGCGGGCATGGAGGGATAGTAGGCGTACATGGATCGAGCGATCCTTCGACGAAACGGCTACGGCGATGAGTCAGAGAGCAGGGTCGGGCGGCTGATGTGACGACGGTATGATACGTCGAAGCGCACCTGCGGACGTGGGGAGGCAGGGCGTCGTTGTTCTCGTCGTCGACACAAAGGCTGGGCCCGATGACAAGCAGGCGGACTTCCGCCAAGGCTGCCAAGCGTGGTTCGTCGGCGAACGAGGCTGCGCAGCGCAGTGCGTGTGTCACCGGAAGTAGTAGACGGGAGAAGAGCTCGATCGACGGGACGATCGATTGCGCCTAAGCAGGTCAGATGCAGGCAGCAGCAGCAGCAGCAGTAGGGGCCCCAGATAGCCAAGGTAATTTCGAGCGAGGCTGCGGAGAGTCGGGCGGTGTGAAGCAGGCTAATCGCAGGCGTTCTCCGGCGTTCGCAGGCCTGCAGACTATATAACGGCCGGTGTGTGGAAGAGCGCGGGACGATGCGAGAGTGAGCTAGTCATGGAAGGCCGACAGAAGCTTCCAAGACGCAGCCAAGCAAGACAGTCTCGCGCGCCGCGACAGCGACAGGACAAGACCAGACAAGGAGATGCGCTGCGTCTGAGACGGCGTGGAACCGCCGGCGAAGGCAGGCAGAAAGGGCGTCTGGCCTGCAAAGACAGAACAGACCAGTGTCTGCGTTCGTGTTGGTTTCGCAGTCGGTATCTATGTCTATGTCTATGTCGGTTTTGTGTCGGTGTCGGTGGCCTCGGAGTCGCGCCAGCTGCGACAGCTAACTATCGCCGTACCGTACAACGAACGGCTGCAACGGCACGCCCTCTCGACGATCAGTCCGTCAATGGGCAATAGCCACAGAACGATAAGTAGGGCAATGGAGCAATAGCCCGGAGACCGTAGAGCCGTCGACGCTCGGCAAGGCCAGGCGACAGACTTGTGGCAGTCTGGCAGTCTGATATTAGTCTGGCAGATGCGCGCGCGGGCCCGTATTGCCGATGGGTCGTGGTTTCGGCCAGCCTGCAAGTGTGAGATTCTGTTCCGGAGGGGCTGGAACACGGCCTTGCTTATTTTTTTTATCTGCTTAGCACGTCTTCCCTGTCTTTTGGCTAGCCAGACTGGTGTCTTGGCAACACTATTCCCGTGGGTATGCGTAGGTATTCCTCGCTGGACAGCCTTAGCGTACCGGAGTGCTATAATTCTAAGTATGCAGTGTTGTCCGAAGCAATAACTGGACAGTAGATATTCCGGTATGCCGTATACGCAGCCTTACTTGCTTCGTGCACATCCACGTGAGAATCAAACAAGGCTGTAGAGATGAAAGTTTTGGCTAATTGGCGTCCAAGCTATGCGTCACGTTGTACACTGATAACAGCGTTTAATTTTGCAAAGTTGAAGTAAAGTGCAGCATCGGTGGAGGCTCCTGTCGTACTTTCTTCAGGCTGGCAGCCGTTTGGTAAGGCCTTACCTATTACCAACCGTCGTACTTCGTACTCACCTAACCTATCTCCTATGCACCTAGCCTCGGCATCTAGCAAGCAAATAATTAGGTTGTGTGGGTAGTACTACTTCGTAGGTAGTAGTTAGATCCGACTGTATGGAGGAGGTATTGCACTGGAGCATTTCAAGCATGTAAGTGTACTTCGTACAGTACGAAGTACGTACCTCCTTCAATTTCCTCCCTCTGGTAACAGAAAGGTGGACCTCAAGTCTGATTCATGCCCTACAGTAACTGGGCAGTCTCAAGACCTGGATGGACATAAGCACTTAGGTTAGGTACCTACTCAGATACCTGAACCGCGCGTAGAAATCCGGGAGCCATAAGGTTGGTCTGGCAAGACTGGTAAGCAAATGTGATTATCTACATATGTAGGTACACTTTAGCATCGTTGACATGTGTAACTTACTATAACCTGATTTGAAACTAGACTAATAGATGGTAACGTCTTAGAGCTTGTTACTATAGACACGTTCCCAGAGTTTCACAATTTCGTCATCCAAAACTTATACCATCTGACGAGGGCAGGGACGCAGGGCACTGAAGGATAAAAGATCATGATGGTATCAACTCCACTAATGAACATCGTCAGACGCCGTACGCTAGTTATGTATATGCACGAAGGTCGATATTTCATCTGGCTCCTCTGCCAGCGAGGGCCGACGCCCTCGCTAACTTAGCATTTCTAGCTTGATCCCACTCCCTTCCTGATCTCCCAGATTGTGCCTCTCGCTGAGCCCGCTTCTCTTCCTTCAGCGTGCGGGCCTTTTCCCTGGGATCGATAACGACCAGTTCCTCCTCAGCTTTCTTTCGGTAGTTTAGGTCCTTGCCGAGCTTATCGGCGGCAAAACTTAGAGAATGAGACATCCATCCTTCGTCGTCGCTATCTTCCTTCTCTACCTTGTCCCAAGATGTGCAGCTCTGGCAATCGGCGATGAAATGCAGATCACAGAGCTCAGTCTCTCCTTGGGGCTCTCCAGACACCGCCTCGTTGGTGTCATTACCTAGCGATATCGCCGAATGTTCCTTTCCAGGGCCCGCTCGTTTCAATTTCGTCTTGAACGCCTGTAAAATAGATAAATCTTCATCCGCGGTTGGGACCTCGCCTCCTCTGTGTCGTTTCCGGCCACGTGATGATGTCACGGGGATCATTTGTTCGAGAGCAGACTTCTTAGTCTCTTGTACCGGCTCCGAGTGTATTGTTCGTTTCATAGATGCTTTCAACGCCGCGATCTCTTCATTTGCCTGATCCAACGCCGATTTTTCCGGTAGCGTTCCTTTCTCTTGGGGCAGGTCATGGAGTATGGGCCTTGGTGTTTCCTCTCTGGACGGCGGTGGGAGCTTTCGCGACTGCGAGGCACCCGAGTTAGACTCTCGGACAGGTATGGACTTTCGCAGGGCCGTTTCATCCTTTGTAGCCGTTCGCTTTACCACGGGAGGCTCATCGCTCGGATCTATGTCCATCACAATACGTGAATCAAATTTGGCCCTTTTAATTACCGGGGCGTCAGTATCACCCTCTTCGTCATCGAAACTTAGTAGCTTTTTGCCAGTTTTCTGCTTCTTTTTCTTCTTTTCTACTGGACCAGTGGGCTCTGTCGGTTGGGCTGTGCGTGCCCTCTTTTTCATGTCATCAAAAGGGTTGATCAAGATCTCTGTCCCGGTAATCTTAATGGCATAGAGCGGTCGCTCGCTGCCTTCAGCAACCTCTGCTTGGCCCATGCGCGCAAGGTTATAAATAGTGTCGCCCACAACCCTTCCAAAGACAGTATTTTTGCCATTGAGCTCGTCGGCTTTATCCAAGGTCAGGAAAAACTGGCTGCTATTCGTATCCGGTTTGCTTTCATTTGCCATTCCGAGCAATCCTCTACGGTTGAATTTTAAGCGCGAATGAAATTCGTCTTTGAAGTTCACGCCCACGGGCCCCGCGTTCTTGCCGCGTCGTTGGTCCATCGGCCACGGATCCAGGTCACCACCATATGCACCGCCATCATAAATGCATTCGCCCCCATTCCCGGTTCCAGTCGGATCACCTCCCTGGATGATGAAACCAGGGATTAACCGGTGGAAAACCGTATTGTCGTAGTATCCGTCAAGACATAGCTGTAAGAAGTTACGAGACGTAAGCGGGGTTTGCTTTGCGAAAAGCTCAATAGATAGATCGCCCAAATTCGTGTGTAGGATGAGTGACGCGGTGGGCTGAGGCTCGAGGTTGTAGATAGACGACATCGTAATTGCTCTCGCGGGCAGATGCTCCCACGAGAATCAACGCCTTAAATCTTCAAAAGCCCATCTAAGACGCGCAGATGTACAAGAGTAATATTGCGCAAGAAGGATGGAGCAGCCTGGTTAACACGGTAATTTGAGACTTGAATGCGATGAAACATCGAGGATCAGTCGGAGCCAGTTGAATGCCTGAAGGAGGTAGATTGTAGGGCACTCATTCTGTTATCTTATCGGCTAGTCGTAGTAGATGTATCCATAGCTGGCTAACCTGAGTAGGTAATACCTGCATCTTTACGGAGTAACAGCACCTTCAATTTGGCTGGGATAGACTGAGACCTAGCTTAATAAGACAACAACCCAGTACAATCTAAATACGAAACCACCTACCTAAGAGACTGCGGGAAAAAAGACAGCAAGAAATTTGATTATCCTCATTGCCCTAGATACATGGTATCGATATCTCATAGGTTCATATTCAGACCATCGCTGCGGCATACAAGCCGAGACACAAACAACTAGGCGAATTTTTCTCCGCTGTCCCCCACAATCCCCAGTCTCTTCCACATATGCGAGCGCAAGAAAACGTCGTGATGTCGAAGCCCGATGCAAATCTGAATATTCCTCCTACGGAGGCCACCAATGCGGTTTTGGTCCCTTCGGACGAGATACCTGAAGATGCACAGAAAGTCGAAGAAATTGACTTCAACGCCTTCAAGGGAAAGCCGATAACAGTAGATGATATCATACAGGGTATGAACAATATGGGCTTCCAAGCGTCTGCGATCGGTGACGCAGTTAAAATTATCAATAAAATGGTAAGCTACGAACTATGAATTCAAACCTGAGAGACAGGTAACGAGTAACACCAGATGTCAGCGAGCATGGCGCGACCCGGAGACCGGCGACAGAACAACTATATTCCTGGGATACACCTCAAACATGATATCATCCGGCTTGCGGGGCATCTTCCGGTATTTAGTAGAGCATAAACACGTATCATGCATCGTAACCTCTGCTGGAGGGATAGAGGAGGACTTTATCAAGTGTCTTGGAGATACGTACATGTCTTCTTTCAGCGCAAAGGGGTCCGAACTTCGAGCCAAGGGTCTCAACAGAATTGGGAATCTTATGGTGCCGAACGCGAATTATTGCGCCTTCGAAGACTGGGTTGTGCCAATCCTAGATACGATGCTGGAGGAACAGGAGGCCAGCAAAGGAACAGATGAGGAGATCAACTGGACCCCGTCGAAAGTGATACACCGGCTTGGAAAGGAAATTAACGACGAGCGATCGGTCTATTACTGGGCCTATAAAAACAATATACCGGTGTTCTGTCCGGCCCTTACCGATGGAAGTTTGGGCGATATGCTATACTTCCACACATTCAAGGCGTCGCCACGGCAGCTCAAGATCGATATAGTGGAAGACATTCGTCGAGTTAATACTATATCGGTACATGCAAAGCGAGCGGGGATGATAATACTCGGCGGCGGCGTCATCAAGCACCACATCGCCAATGCTTGTCTTATGAGAAATGGAGCCGAGTATGCAGTCTATATCAATACAGCACAGGAGTTCGATGGAAGTGATGCCGGAGCGAGGCCAGATGAGGCCATTTCTTGGGGAAAGATCAAGCCAGGAGCTGATCATGTGAAGGTATCACCAATTGTCCGGCCTTATCACATCTCAGCTAACGCGCACACAGGTATACCTTGAAGCTTCGGCGTGTTTCCCGTTCATTGTGGCTAGCACCTTTGCGAAGGATAATTGAAGTGCCAGAAAAAGATGATCGACGTATCACCCTGGCTTATCTATCCTTAGCCATACCCTCATCACTGGCGAAGGTGGCAAGAAGGCCTCGCATCGGTTATACAAAATGTGGCAAACCAGATAAGCATATCATGGTAGATCCTGCCAACAGGGTAACTGTTTGGAATTTAATGTTAGCTCAATCCCTTCACTGTTTTCTTGTGTTGCTATTGCACAACCCAACTTTGACTCTCGTAGTGTAAGTGCTACTAAAGCAAGGGAGACTATGTGTAATTAATTTAACTTTTTATACAGGTTTTCTGTCTGGTGGTCCAGAATACTGGGCGAACGAGCTTCTCCACTGGCCAGCACTAGGACGCCTATGAACTTACCACAACTGGCGGTTTCTCCATTGACTCTTATTCTACAAACATAGGGTCCTTCCAACCAGACAATCCTCCCAAGTGTTTGCCTGCATAAATATAAGAGCTCTTTCTCGCGCAGCCCATTCACTGCTCAGTTCCTTCACGCCCCCATTATTCACCACCGCTATTACGTCGAGAGCGGCTGGGCCGCCACCGCCCTACTGCTTTTCTCTTCACCATGCTCTAAATTTAACAATGTCTTCTTCTTCAAGCCGCTGCCAATCTTTACGTATAATAACGCCCTATCAACCGGTCCCTCCTATCTGACATGTTAATAGCATGTTATACCAACTTTCAGTTGAAGTGACGTCCATTAAGCACTCATATCCCCGCGGCATTGTTACAATATATAAAAGCACTAGGAATGAAAGGCACTGTAGCTGCTGATCTTGTTATCAACAACTGGAACCCCACCACGTACCTACTGAGATAGGTCCTTCCTCTGGTATCTGAAACCGAGATTTTTAGTTCAGATCAGGAGTCAACATTTTTAGGCCACAACTTTTGACCCTTTTATTCGGTTCCATACCTGCACTATGGCACCTTCCAGAATTACTAGCACGAAGCAGCCCACTGTTACTGCCGAAGTCTTTGCCGCTGCGGAAATTCTGCTTACGATTAAACACGACAGCTGGGAGTATCCTCGCAAAAATCTCACCTTCTCAAGGGATCATTTCGATACTTTTGGGCAATCCGATTTGGGGTCTGCAATTATCAATAACGCTGCTGACGCTACCCGTGATATTGCTAGCCATTGGTAAGTGAATCCTCAGAGGTTCTCTCGTGGCAGCCATCTAATCCAAGCTATTGACACCTCGGTGCTAAGCGGCTATCGTCCGCCTCCCGTTGCTGATCCAAACCACTCGCAGGCCCGAATCTATATTTTGGCGCAACGTGGACGGTGATACCCTGGAGCCACCTCCGAAAGCAGCTGCGGACGACGACACTGACAGTGTCGCCACAACTGATTCTGCTACGACCGAAAGTTTTTCGACAGATTACCCGATGTCTCCGAGTAAAAAGAGCGAAAAGCCCAACGGCGAAGGGCCGAACGGCGAAGTGCCAAACGGCGAAGAGCTCGACGGCAAAAAGCCTGCGGGCGATACTCCCAAAAAGGTGCCAAAAACACCTTCGCGCGAGGCGGTGTCCACAAAGGGTGAAGCCTCGACACCAAGCACCCGCAAGCTTAAGACTTCGTCAAGGTCCGCATTACTCAGGGAAATAGAGACAGCGGAGGGACCTCGTCGTAAAGAGCTGTTTGATCAGCTTGTAGAAGCAACCACTTCTGAATGGATGCAGAAGGCCGGTGGCGACCATATGAAAGCCGCCGAGTTCTATTTCAAGAGCCAAGAAGAAGCGAATCAGAGGCCCTGGGCTGAAGAGATCAGCGCGAAGGTTCAAAGAATGAGAAAAGATCGTTTGGATCCCAAAATGCTGCAACAGGAGATGGAAGAAGAACAAGCCGAAGAGAACGCTACTCGCAAGGGTAAGCTGAACAGAGGCCACCGGCTTCAAGACGCGAAAGACCAAGACGTCCCGAACGAGGCGTCAGTGGCGGCTCCAGGTAGCTCTAAACATATACCTGCGGTAAACACGCCTAAATATCCAACGCCTCTACCATCGCTAGCAGTCCAGCAGCCACAGTCCTTGATTGCATCAAAAGACGTCGAGGAGCTGTCAGCGCCGATCCCGGAAGCATCAATACCACCGCCGCAGACGAAACATCAGCATAAGGAACAAGATGCTGGCTCCGAGAGTCCAAAGAAAAAGCGGCGAAAGACGGCAGCGGAAACCCTGAGATCAGACTGTAAGTGTCTTTCGGAGTTATTCTGTGTTGTGCTAGCTGGTCAAAGACAAGGCGGCGTCTTGTTGGCGTAATTTCACCATAGATGCTTGTTATCTCTTTGTAGCAGGCTCGAATTGCGTCTTGAACCTCTACGTGATGACGACTAACTCGAAGTGTTATAGTGGGAGAGCATTGGAATCCCGGCGTTACTGACGACGGTCATCGGCCATGTGTAAATGGTCGGCGAGACCAGACGTCGGAAAGTAAGGGCTCCGGCTAAGGTCAAGATCGAGGCTCATCGCTGCTCGCGGATTTATGGATCTACAATGCCGTAGCGGAACAAGCTTCGCCATTCGTCGTTTCTTATGGTACCAGGCATTTATTGATATGGTTATTGAAGTGTTTTTTCGGAAAAACAAATACAACCTCACGGAGGCTAAGGACGTCTCCCGGCAGTGGTAAAATGATACCCAGTGCCTCGGCCCAGTGCCCATCCAATTGAGACGGATGTGGGGTAGTACCTAACCTAGGTAGCTTGTCTCCTTGTTTGCCATTTTTAGGCATCAGGTACCCAGCAGTCTTGAATGAACATATGCATCAACTCCGTACTCCTAGGATCCACCATAATATCATCCAGTATGTATGTGAAGGTTACATACATGCGTCACGTATCTATGTACACTGCATACCCGGGCACGCTACGCTACACAACTAGATATCTGTACCGACTCAAAGTAGTGATAACATACCTGGTACATACAGGTAGGCCTAGAGGCACCTAATAAGTATACCTATCGTTTCAATTTCTTCGAAATGAGTCGTGGATGTGCTCGGTATGGAGTACCTTACTCCGTACGTACATGGCTTTTTAAGTATGTACATGTAGGTAGTATCCTGCGACAGGGGAATACTACATAGAGAGTGCGACAGTACATACATACATGTAGGCACAGAGGCTTGTCACAGGCTAGAAGAACCCTGGCTGGTAATTACTCAATTCATCTACTTCGTAGGTACGGAGTACTTCGTAGTGTAAGTAGCATATAAAGCTCTTTGCTACCTGACCATACTGTGGGTGCGGTGCGCTATGGAAACCCACCAATGGAGGAGCTACTGGATAGCCTCCCTTCTACAACATCGCTCACACATGTAGCCACTTGCTACTCCGTACAATCCATCAAATACTTTTACCCTTTGGGGTGTTTCCATCGGGCACCAGTCCATCAATACGTGCTCATACCTACTTCGCCCCACAGCAGCCGAAAATCACTAACTATATGTAGTGATTAGGTATACGATGTACATCGAGAGACTACCGTACAGGATACTATGCTTTAACTTCGATTTTTCGTTCCTGCTAACAGATAGTTATCTGTATCTGCAAGATATATTTCTCGGGTTTGATTTGGTTTCGTTTCCACTTTTCTTCTCTTTGATGCTATCAATTCTGTAGGTCCATTTAAGAGACCGAGCACCTAAAGATGGACTGGCAGCGTCCTGGTGTATCGTACCTGCCTACTTGGTACCTGCTGCCCGTACTTACGTTCCACTAGTACCCAGCACGTAGTACTCCGTACCGGTACTAACATCCCCAGACCCTAACTTGCCTGGCTCAAGACGGCTAGCAGCCATTCAAGACTGAGAGACAGGCATATCCCTGCACATTGGCATTTGGTAGATTCTGCACATTGCGGCAGTATGCTAGATACTTAGTGTCTACCTCCGTACTCCGTACAGTACTGTACATACAGTTAGGCGCTTCCGGGAGCAAATCGTGTTTTTAAGATCTCTAATGCAGTCTCGATCCATCAGCCTCTTCCACACATACACACATACACACGCATTCGGACACCTAACATCCACTTCCATTCATTCTACGCCTCAATTTGCGTTTCCTATACTTTCTAGCTGCACATACGCGCCCTGTCGAGGAGGTTTGCTCATCATCTTTTCCTTGTTTCTTTGCGTCGGCCGCGGGCATCTTACGATAGCGACTCTGCGATACGTGAATCTAGACATTACGTTCTTAGAGGAAGAGCAACTTTATTTCGCATCTCGCCACCGCATATCGCGCTGTTACCTATGCAAGCTGTATAATTAGGGTTTAATCCAATCTACCGTTTGTCCAACCTACCTAACGCCGTGATGTAAGTTTAGCCGCACGGCATGTAACTTTTATCACTAGCTAGCTGCGCAACCAGCACTTTGACCTCCCCCCATGTCCAAGACACAGTCTCCCCGCGCCTCATGATTCTACGCCCGATGGACCACGACCCCAGCTCTGCCTAGGCCTGGGTTCAAACCCATGGCCCATGGTCGAGGTTATCGTAGGGGTCGTCTAAGGGCCTGGGAGCTCCCGGCTGACTGGATAAACAGGGCGTCCCGTTACACGGGTTCACGATACGATGGCGATTCGCGTCGCTCCAGATCCCGGGATCGCTCGCCGGATCGGAGGTCGCTGTATAGTGATGGCGGCCCGCGGCGCTCTTCCGCGGAATCAAGGTCGAATGCCGCCGCCTTCCAGTCGAATCGGGACTCGTTTCGCGATACGCTACCGAGGGATACTCCGCGCGGGCCTAAGGCGCTGCTGGACCCTCCTAGCGGCCCACGAGGCGGTGGCTACTCGGGCGATTTCCGAGGCAGGGGCCGTGGTGGCCGGGGTAGAGGGTGGCGAGACGACAGCCGGGACCGAGGGAGAGACCGTGATATCGATTTTCGGGACCGGAGAGACCCTCCATACAGGGACGATCGGAGCCGCGAGCGTGAGCGCCCTGACTGGCGCGACCGTGAAAGAGATAGTTTCAGGGGTCGTCGAGCCTCGCCTCGTCCGCGATCCCCACCCGGGAGGGATTTTCGAGACGTGAGGGACCCGCGCGACGGTCCCCTCGGTGTAGATGCAGAAAGAGCCCGGCGCGGATCGCGAGATGGTCCACTGTCTGCCGGTTCCTCCTCATCCGACCCACCCTTCGCTCACTCGTCGTACCGTGGTGATTCGTCGTATCGCGGCGGGTATGGGCGTGGCCGCGGGAGGGGTCGAGCAGACTGGGATCGTGGCCGTGGCCGTCCATTCTACGACGACCGGGATAGGTATACGACCCCGTTTCGATCCAGGTCTCAAGAGGGCCGTTTTCGAGATAGGGATGACCGCGATCGAGATGGCAGGTATCTCGACGCCGATCTACGTCCGCGCGAGTCTCGGGACGAACGAGACCCCCGAGATCGTGAAACACGGTTAAAGCTTGAGAGGACGTCACACGAGCCTTCGACGTCAACGAAGGACGTATCACCTCCACCGGTAGCCCCTGCAGCGCCTTCATTTGGCTCTGTGCCGAACAGAACGGCCTTAGCGAGTGACGTAGGGTCGGCTACCGGAAAGCCACCGCCCACGGGACCCAGAGCCTTGAAAGAGGATCGTGTTGCGCCTATCAACACGCCATCTGTTGCAGATGTGAGATCTCCTCCGACTGGTCCGTCGAAGCCTTCTTTTATGGAAAGAAGTCCGCCAATACCGTCGGGTCCTCGCGCACAACGCCCCGGGCCTTCCAGCAAGCAATGGATCAACCCCAACCTGAAGCAGAGGCCCCCGGAATCGCCCAAACCCATAAGGTCCCTGAACCCTGCTCAATCTCGACCTGCTGGGATGCGACCAGATGGCATTCACCCGGATCAATCAACTGACTCCCATCAACGACCAGGAAGTAATGACGTGAAGGCAGACCCCATCGTTGATAGGGCAGACGACCATCCCCACGATTTTCACATCACCGATTCAGGAGAAGGCACCAGACCCGAATTGAAGGCTCAGTCCACTGACTCATCTACGGATCGAGAGAAGCCCAAAGATGAAACCAGTTCTGTTAGGATTGAAGGTAATTTCGCTGAGGTCGCAAAAGCCGAGGAGCCTACCGATACAAAATCTACAACCCTTGCCGAAATTCCAGAACCAACGGCAAACCGAAGATCAAGTCTCAAACTGCCTGTCATTCGTGTCTCCTTGCCTAAGAAGCAGAGTTTGCAGCCCATTTTGGACCAATCTTCGGAGTCAGATGATGAAGAATTTGGAGATATAATTGAGTCAGAAATGGTTGACGTCGAGAAGAAACTGAAACAACTACAAGCAGTAGACGAGCCTGTATCTACAGACCCCGTCGTACGATATGCTCTAGTTTCCCTTGAAGCTGTCAACCGGGTTGCAACGGAACCTGAGGGATTGGTGCATATGGTCGGCCCCATTCCAGAACCAACCACTATCCAAGGAAAACTACCTCTTGAGCCAGTCCCTGCAGTCGAAGAACAGCCGAAGATCGAACAGCCTAGCGTTGAACAGCCTAGAGTCGAGGACATTCATATGCAGGACAGCGTGAAGCAGCCAGCAACAGACAAAGCCGCTCTACCATCAGTTGCAATCGAACCTGTTAAACTTCCCATTGACGTATCCGAGCAACCTCGCCCACCGACCGAGCCGGATGCGGTTGTACTGGTACCGCCACAAATACTCGCAAGCGATGCAAAGCTGGACAATGATGATGGAGATGCGGTTATGGAAGATGTCATCGCCGGTGATGCAGATACTAAAGTGCAGCCATCAAAGCTCACGGCTCCAGACCCACAGGGGAAGCTCTCGCTCCCATCTTTCGAAGAGGCCCAGATCGACTCACGCAATGCAAGCAAAAGGGGATCCAGTACCCCGTCTCCTCCGGAAGACGAAGATGAAACGGATATCGAAGACGTAGACCTCGATAGCATTGCGATTGTACGCGAGCACATGCAAACGCCTCCCCTGGATAGCTTGCCAAGCTTCGACGAAGTGCCCTGGGATAAGGACAAATATTTCCTTAAATCCATGAATACTCTTCGCCCCGACGTTAGCGCCTTCATTCTCCAGCGACTGGGAGATGAGGCAAGGAGTCAGCAGATCGTTGAAATGCAACTCAAGAAAACATACGGCGAAAATTACGATAACTACATTCGATTCACAATGTCGGATGATCTCGTTGCCGTCAAGAGCCGCGAAAAATTCAGCTGTGTTCTCGGTGCCAATGATCCGATCCCCAAGCCCGGATTGACTTCAGAACCAAAGCCCGAAAACACGCGACGTAGCAGATATGCCTCTGAGCGTGACCTAGAAAGAGTTTTAGAAGAATCGAGGAAAATTGAAGTCGAGAAACGGGAGCGACAACTGCAAGCTGAAAGGGAGAAATATCGGACTGATAAGGAAGCCGTGATCCCCCGCCAGTATCAGACGGACAAGGAGAGAGAAAATGACTTTTACAGCAGCAACACAGGCCTTGTGCAACCCGAAAAGATTGTTGCTACATGGGAGGTCTTGCCACCGGTAGACAACTTCGCGGAAGAAGAGAGTGGAGTGTTTGAAAAGGCATACTTGGAATTCCCTAAACAATGGGGAAGGGTGTCGGAGCCACTCGCTCAAAGAGATTTTGGCACAGCTATCCAGTTTTATTATCTGAAGAAGGAAAAGGATGAGCTCAATCTTAAGGCCAAGCTTAAAAAGCAGCCTAAGAAACGCAAAAGAGGTCGCGGCAAAATGCGATCAAGTGCTCTGGTGTCGGAGCTCGGAAACGGAGACAATGATAACGAAGAAGCGCAGGAGACAGGGGAGAATGGAGAGAGACGGCGGCCACGTAGGGCGGCTGCCCCCACATTCAACTCGGAAGCTACTCCTGCTACGGATGGCGAAGGCGGAACTCCTGCCGGCACTCCGGGACGGAGAGGCGCAACCACGAGCAAAGCAGACGGAACCATTGAGAAGCCTAAGAGAGGTCGTCGCGTTAAAGACAAGGACAAGGATAAGGAGCTGAAGCCAACGAGAGTTACCATGGCTCTTGCTGCGGCGCCTACATCTGGGCCAACGCCCCCTACAGCCACCAAAGGTAACCGCTCGCGCTCCGCATCCAGAGTCCAGGGCCTGGATTGGATCGGTCAGCCTGGTCAAGATGATATTTCCCGTCTCCCTTCTCAGTATGGGTTGGTTCCAAATCCCGGACAACCGGCTCCGGGTATTCCCACGCAGCCTTACCCACAAGCACAAACCGTAGTTAGTCCCGAGAGGGGAGGTCCTCCTTCCACAGCGGATACTATGCCTTCAGTATCGCAACCAACCGGGACCGTACTTGATATGGGTCAGCCGACACCACCAGACCGTAAGTCCGGTGGACAGCCCTCGAGCTATTGGAGCGTACCTGAAGCTGCCGAATTTCCGTCACTGCTCAAGTCCTTCGGAACTGACTGGGCGGCTATTGCCTCTCATATGCGCACAAAAACCGCGGTGATGGTATGTGTTATCCCCTCCTGCATAATTTCTACTCATTTACTAATTTCGTAAGGTGAAAAACTACTACACTCGCAAGAAAGAAAAGGAGAGTACGGATTGGGAGGCAATCGTGAAAGACGCAGACGATAGGAAGCATCGGGGAGAGAAGCGGCCGCCTCCACCCGTATTGAATACGAATACCAAGAAACGCTACGAAACCTCGAGCAACCGGCCGCTTGCAGCGGCAGATGCTATCATGGAAGACGTACCGCCGTCGAAAATGGAACATCCTGCCAGCCAGCCGATAAGCGCCCGTTTCAACGTCCCTATTGCTGCTCAACCTCAGCCCCCGGCCCAGGCTCCAGTTGCACCATTTGTTGCGACAACGACCCAAGCACCTTCGCTTGTGCCGAGTCACTTGATTCCTCAAGTTGGATCGCAGCCCGTTGCTCAGCCAGTCACCCAGCCGATGTCCCCGGCATCTCGGCCTTTAAGAGCGCCTCTTCCATTTCCTGACCGTGAACGCGAAGCATTCCCTCAGCAAACCACCCGTACTCCCTTGGTCTCAAAACCTACGCACACGGCCTCATCATCTGTGTCAGAATCACCAGCGAGACACCCCTTGCCCGGTTCTCTACTGGATCCTCAAACCGACCGGCAAAAGCCCGAACTCAAGTCTTCAAAAGAGCCACCTCGCCAACAAGAGCGGCAGCAGATGCGTGTCAAGCAGGAACCCGATCTTGCTCCTCAGCATGAGTTCTACAATGCGCCTCCTCCGCCCACTCGTACCCCCCAGCCGCGCGTAGACAGTATGGCATTGTCATCACGACCAGTAGAGCCGCCACGCGGCCCGCCACAAGCTCCTCAAGCGCCCTATCATGTTCTCCAACATCAGCCAGGCCGGGTTTTCATGAGCGAGCCCACTCCGTCCTCTCCTGTGCCCCCGAGACCTGTACCATCACTCTCTCGACCATTATCTAGTGCCAGCGGTGCCGAGCCGTATAATGCATCGCCGCCAGCACCCCCGGCGCCACCTCGGGCTCCTAAAACCTCTAATCTAATGGCTCTTTTGAATGATGATACACCCGCGCCTCCTAAGAGAGTAGCGGAAGTGCCTGCAGCGCCCAAGTCCTCAGCTACTCCTCCTCCCCATGCCAATCTTTCGAGACCGCCGCCGCCTCCTCCTCCTCCATCTCAAGTACGCCGTGACTCTGAAGCCCAGCCATATGGGTACACACGAAACCCGCCGCCTCCACCAGCCTCAGCAATGCCATCGCTGAAACCGTATACTGCGTCACCTCAATCTCAGTCTTTGAACGCTCCTCCAAGACATATGCCTTTGGAGAACCCTAGTGAACGGGACTTCTACTCGGCTCGCTCGCGTCCTTTCCCACCCCCCACCGCTGGCTCTCCCCAGAATACCCCTCACTATCAACCACCGGCTCAATCTCAGCAGGTGCAATACCAGCCGCCGGCTCCGTATCCTTATGGAGCGCCGATTCAAGCCCAGCCGCCAAACGCCTCATCCCCTCAACCCCAGTACGCCCCTCATCAGCCCGTTCCTAGAGGCCATGGCCCCTCAACCTCTGTGGGAGAGACCGGGTGGCCTGGCCCAAATGCGGGCCATCCGCTTCAACAGCAGCATCCACAACAGCATCCGCAGCAGCATCCACAGCAGCATCAGCAGCCTCAGCAACAGCAGCCCCAGCACCAGCAACCGTGGTCTACACATCCACCGCAGCCCCCTAAATCGACGCAACCGCAACCAGCTCAGTCCGCCTGGGCCGCACAGCACGCACCGGCACCGAAACCACAGCCGAGCAGTTCCGCGTCGCCGTCTCCATGGGGTCACACCCCACCTCCTCGGCATGATCCAATGCCGCTCCGCGATATGTATACGCCTTCCCGTGTGCCGCCGCCTCTACAAGCACCTTATCCACCTTCCTCACGTGCTCCTGAGCCACCTCCACCGCAAGGCCCACCAGGTTATCCTCGATACGCCAATACGCCCGTTCCAGGTCGGGACCCTCGAGATCCAGGCCCCCAGAGAAGCTATACACCCGGCCCGCCCCCTGCTGGTTACGATAACAGAGCATATGCCATTCAAGGGCAAGACCCGCGGGAAGCGCAGCATCTACGTGAACAACAACAGCAGCAGCAGCAGCAACAACAGCAACAACAACAACAATCTCTTTTACAACAACAGCTGAGGCCGCCGCAAGACAGACAATTCTACGATCGTGACCGCTATGGACGGTAGAAACCTCCATAGCAGTTGGGATTGCTGTATTTGTATGCTCCAGATTCAATGACATCGTTTACCCCGCGCCATTGATAGGTCAAGAGGCAATTGCGCAAGAGGCAAATGCGTGTGGATCGAGTCTACCGAGATCATATGTAAATATTACGAGTTGGACCTTAACTTCTAGATCCGGATGACGATAGAAAGACGCGCCGATGTCAAAGATGTCACTTTGCTTTCACATACTTTGAAGGACGAGACGACGGCAATGTGTATGAGTCTGATGAATCGTCAATAATAGCTGTGTAGAGCAAAGCATTGTGATGTAAATAAGCACAGGGGCTGCATAGAAGCTCCAAACATATGCCTGTCTAATATACCCACTTCAAGCATTTTCATCGTATCCCATAGTATTTCGTCTAAATGTGATATTTAAATTTGAGACTACCGCCGGTTCAAGTGTCTACCCAACCAGTGCTCCGCCTCATGCGATGTTACCAGACTGCATGTGCATGAGTTTCGCTCGCCCAAGCTCAGTGCAACCGTCGTTCCCATTGGTCTTGGGTCCTCTACAGTAGTATCTTACGCCCCCAACCCCAAGACATATGCAGGCTGTGTACTAGGTTGACATATAAGACTTAGCTAGGGGAAATATCTGACATGCATCTGTCTGACTTCTTACCTCGAAGAAAAGTAACAGAAAGGGGAATAAAATCATTTTCTCCACGTCCCAAAACCCAATTACGCAGTTTTCAGATCGTACTTCCGAATAATATCGGGACAGATGATCAACATAGCTAATCGTCTCTAGCAAGCTCAGCTGCTAAATAGAGACTCAACTCCAAATCGACACAATGCCGAGGAAGCAAAGCTTCTCAAGCACGCCGTCCTCGTGGTCCCGCGACGTTAATCCGGATACGTCCGTCACGTACAGCCGGCGCTCCTACTACTACGACCGCGAGTTCTCGGACAGCATTGTCCGCCCAACGGATTTTGACCAACACTTGTACCAGACGACGGCTGGGGAATATGCCAGTCCTTGGTTGAAGTTCCGGCCTCCGCGCCGTGAATATCCTGCTGAGCAAGCGTCTCGTCGGTTTATTCGCGGCCGCGTCTTGCAGAGTGCCAGTGGCGGCGGCGAGGATGACGATGATGATGATCAGGTGTATGAGCTACAGGACCGCGGACCTGCTACCGTTATGCAGATTCATTCACCTGTGCAATCATCATCGGCAACATCAGCAGTGGTAGCAGGAGGAGCAAGATCCGATCGCACAACCCGTCTAGCAAGCCCGGAGTACGAATCCCCCTTCGCCGGCCTCGATATACAGAAAGTCGCACAGGGAATCGTAGCCGTGACCGATCTGCTCGTGCGTTTCCACGAGACATATCAGCGCATCCGCGATCGCGAAGAAGAAAAGGGAAAAGAGAAGGAGAGGGAGAGTGACGACAATGGTGACGACGATAATAGCAACTACTGGGAATCCGCAGGCGTGTATCTAGACCCGTACTATCTCGAAGCCGGACCGCCTCGTCAATCCCGCGCCGGAGCTCCTCGGCGGGTTCTGTCAGCGGGAAAAAATGCAGTGATAGATTCGCCGCCAACGGCTTCCACATCTACATCCTCAGCCGCGAGCGTAGCTCCGTCAATTGATCCGGCTCAGGGGCACGCCAGTGATAACGACACAACTACAGCGCAAGCCAGTATTCCATTACCTCCCCTGCCGGCTAGGAAGCGCGTCTGCTACTACCTCATCGCGAGTGTTTTCCTTGGCGTGGTGGCTAGCTTCGGCATCTCGCTGTGGTGGGCGCAGAGCCGCGCGGACGTGTCCGCGGGGTTCACGGCCGGCGGGTACATCATTGCCGTGAACGCGCTGCTGGTGGCTGTCGTGGGCATGGTTCATAGGCCGACGTGTCGGTGTTGGGCGGCGGGGGTGGTGGAATGAGAGTTTTCGGGGCTTATTGGGATAGTCTCTCGCCGAAATAAGATGGGAATAACAAACAAGGTCAAGTAAGGAGAGCTGTGATTTAATCATGGCTGATGAGGGTTTGTTTTCTTCGGTTTGCGGTCTCTGCATTTGTTTATAATTGTAAGCATGCATGTGTTTGATAGACGTTTAGCGGCTTGATCGAGCTGTTCTCCGTTTTCTTGAATTAGACATCTGAACGCTTTCAAGCTTATGGACTTGATGGTATGTTGCAATACCTCCAAAGCTGTCATATACAAGTCAAGTTCACGAGAGCAGAAGTGTGTTTCGATGATGTAGGACAATCATACACTTTAGCAGAAGGGTTTCGACCATCCAACTCAACAGTAACGTGACTGATAAAATTCATGAGGTTTCTTTAACTATATCTCTAGCTACTCCGTAGATCAAGCCTGGGAAACTGGGCCTTCGCAATAGCAACTACTATTCTATCTTCGAGTATAACTTGGTCTAACGCCAGGATGACTGTTTCTAGCCCTCTTCGCGTTCTAAGGTAGCGTCTCACCCAAACATCGACGCCTGTGCGTTCGCCGCATCAATTGATGTGTTAGGAACTCCTTTAGTCTAATATAATATTACTGTATTTTGTATACAGTCTTTATGATGTCTATCGTCCAGCTCTCATTAGTCCTCGAAACATCAACGGCTTCACGCAGCAGAGAGATGACTTTGGTGTTGCAATGTGTTATTAGATGATTATATACCCCGTTCCGGCACGCCGCAAACTTATCGACCACAGCATGTTGTAAACGCACTCGATACAGAGTAATTAAGGTGGTAGTTCGTGTCGAGTATGTGTCTGCTCGGGAGCCTCGGCAATGTACTGCGGCGACATCTCATATATCTCAGGTTGATGATGAGGATGAGGCGTGCCCACATAAGAATCAGTCTTAGCGTCTATCGAGTACGCGTCGTTGATTCTACTCGCGGACGTGGGCGACCGCGCGCCGCACAGCTCCGCCAGCTGTTTCTGGTGTTTGGGCCGGAACCAGAAGAAATAGAATGCTGCGCCCGCGACGAGCGCAACGACAAACACGCCAGATATCACACCGCCTACAACAGCGCCGACGTTTATCCCGCCGGACTCGGCTTCGGGCGTAGTCGTCGGGGTATTTGTTGGTGGTATGGTTGATTTCGTCCATGTTGCCCATCCGTATGGTTTTGTGTATGATGTCGATGTTGATGTAGAGGCGGGCGCGGAGCTGCTGCTCGATGGCGCACACTCGTCGACGCTGAAATATGTCCACGTGGAGTTGTAGCAGACGGATGTTTCGGCGAGTGTATTATTTGTGGCAGAGCATATCGGATCTTTCGGATCATCGCCGTATATAGTGACTGAAATCGCATTGTCCCGTCAATTATCATGTTACTAGTTTTATACCCGCGCTCTCATCAAAACGTACCTCCACAACCATCCCCTAAAGTCCCAATCATAAAACTCTTATACCCCTCGGTAAGCCTCGTACATTCACCCGAACCAGTCGTGTCCTGCACGGTAATTGGCGTAGATGTTCCGTAACAGTCCTTATCGGAGAAAGTGATGATACTTGAAGCCCGGGCGAGCGACAGAATACTGAGAGCGCAAATCGCCAGCGGCGGCGCCCCTACCGCAGGGAATCTCATCTCATTCCCTTGTAGTATATTCGGTCGTAAATGTGTGAGTTGATTGGAGGATGGGGTGATGAATTTGTACTGTAGCAATATGCTTTCACCCCGAGATGCAAGACACGGGATGGCACAGGTGAGAGGTCATAGTGGGAGCAAAGCCGAGAAAAGGTGTTGCTTGGCGAGTTGACGGAAAAGGGAGCCTCGAGGGCATTATACCACTTCGTAAGGGCAGAAGAAAACCCCACGCCTGGCGATCTACGCTATGATAGTGGCCGGCCGGCATTCCCGTTCTGCAAGCAGCCAGACTAGTTGACCATTCCCTCCACATAGTTTGATGACGAGCCCATCGGGCCCAAGGGTTTAAGGCCTCTTCTTCTGCTTGGGTCTCCATGGGGGCGGGCCACTGGCATGTCAACACATCCCCTAGACTAGCGTATCGGTAATCATACTATCCAAATCTCGTCGCGAATTTGATACCGAGGCAACATAATACTCAACAGGCGAGTATAATACAACAGATTACAGCTTATAATATCAATGCCCAAGCAATATACGGTAATCCCTATACACAATTACATACTCCGTACCAGCTAGAGGTGACGACTTAACCGCTTCTCGAAGAGTTCCCTTCGTCTCATCACCCCCTGTCCACTATTGCCCTTCCCAAGGCCCTAGGATTCCTGGGTTGCATTAGGGGTAGAGAGCAGCATCCAAAGAGGTGCTAGGAACTGTCGATGATATTTTAATTATAGAGAGTCGCGACTTGGTTGGACGACAATCCCAAGACGTGTCAGATCGGTCAGCTGATTGCGCTGCACTGCTTACATGAAGGTCGCATTGAAATAGTGTCGAGTGGAGAGAGCCTCAGTCAGCACAAGTCTTCAAAAGAGCTAAGTACGGAGGGCTGAGACACCCTTCACGAGTTGAGGCTAAGACGGATCGAGCGTCCGCGCCCACATGCATTGCAGATCTCGGTAAATGATGGGCTTAGCGAGGACCTTTTAGTGATCCGGCGTTGTGGTTGCAGAGGATTTCGCTGACTGGGGCAGACTAATTACCAGGGGACTTACTGTCTGGGTTAGATATACTAGCCGAAGATAGGCTCAAATACTGGAAGTATGGAGATGGGTATTTGAATGGGGCAAGTGTGTGCATGTCTGTATATCAATATTTCAGAATAAGAAATTAGTACAGTTTCGAATTGTACTGTAGCTCTGCGTTGTCGGATTTCCGAGTAGTATCTATGGCCAATCCCGGTGCGGCCTGCCGTTGCCAGTGAAACGAAACATCTCTCTTCTTGGGGGCCAAAAATGCAGAGATGTGATCCGGCATTCGCCGTGCTTCAATGCGGTTTGCCGATGCCCATCACGCGATCTCGGGTCAGGCCGTGGCTGAAACTATCCGCCTAAGAAAATAGGTACATAAGACGGCCAGAAACAACAATTCCGTGCCTGTTACCCTATGATACTAACAATAATGGCGAGATCTATTCTTGTGCTTCAAGCATGTCTAGACTACCGAGTCGTGGTGGTTACGACAATAGGGGCTAGGTTAGGAAATGATGCTGTAAACAACGCCAAAAATCTCACAATAGAACATGAGCTGTGGTAAAGAGTGCAAGCCTATTATATGATTACCAAAATCCAAGCATTATCAACCTCATTACCCCTATTAACGACAGTCTACCATTCATCCCATTTTCCCTCTGTTATCACCAAGTTTTGATCCTCTCCTCCCCTCCCTGTTCTCCTTTTTCTTTCCTGCTTTTTGCTCCTTCCTCCTCCTTTTCCAACATCCTCTTCATTCTCATCCTCAACCAATCAACTTCTGCGCCTCCTCCCTCACGGTCTTCAACGCCGCGAACATAAGCGACGGCCCAATACTGACTCTGGCAACACCAATCTCCCCAAGTTCCTTCACCGTCAATCCCTCCGGGGTCCTCGTCGCCAGAACCGCCAACTTCCCATCAAACTCCTTGACCATCCTCACAACCTCATCCCTCTTAACCCCGCGCGATCCTCCCCAAACAAACACCGTCGTCGCCCCAGCAGCGAGGTACTTCTTCCCCCTACTCAGCACCTCCTCCAGATCGCCCCCCTTCACAAGTACATCGCAGCGCGCATTAACCACGAAATCATCCACGCCCCTCTGTCTCGCCACATCCAAGACCCTCTTAATCCTCTGCGCGGCCTCGTCCGCAGAATAAAGGTTCCCCGTAGCGAGTTCGCAGTCCTCGAGATTGACACCCGCGACTCCCAAGTCCAGGAGCGCGGTAATCGCTTCTTCGAGCGCACCGCCGTACGCGTCTTGGATGTCCACCGTCAGCGGCTTGTTGAATTCCGCGGCGACGCCTGCGATCGGGCGGATCGCGGACAGGTTTAAAGGTAAGGTGAGTTCTTCGTCGCTTAGACCGGCGGCGCGCGCGACTGAGAAGCTTGTGGTCGCGAGGGCTTCGGCTGTGGGCAGCTCCGCGACGGCGCGCGCGCTGAGGACGTCCCAGACGTTGGGGAGGACGAGGGGTTTGTGAGAACGCTGGTGCAGCGCTTTGAAGGCGAGGGAGGTGGAGTTTTGCGTCGCCATTGTGCGTATGAGTCTATGAAGTAACTTTGCTGAAGCCGTGTTTGTGATGGTGAGTATTTCGCTTCTGAAATTCGGAGAGGTAAGTAGGTGAATCGAATTATCTGCCTAGATGATGAGATTCGATGCCAATGATTCGGATTTCCAGCTTTTCATTCTCCTATGTTTGGTCAATTGACCCAGGTTTATATCTATCTCTCTGTGAAGACGGCATTATTTTTGCCCTCGCGTCGACGCGGTTGACTAGCTGTTTGATTACACAATTGTGATGCGGCCACGATGCTTTGTCATGCGAGTGAATTGCCTATTCGGTGCACTTTGATTCCAGGAGAAACAGGTACGAAGTACGGTGCACGCCAGTAGATTTCTTTTTCGCCAGTTTGAAAGCAAGTGCGCATGCCAAGAACTAACGACGGCTTCAATTGGCGCTAAGTATCTATCTGGCGTAGATAGGAATCGGTTGGTTGGTTGCTTGTTAATGCTTCAATCTCCTCTCCGTGAGTCACTTTGCATTATTCATCAAGATCCAAATCCCGCCTGGGTTCCCATTAAAGTTCAGGTTCGGTATGTTCTCCAACTATTCTACGGGGTCTGCTTCCTCGGGCCTAGGTATCTCCACTACTCTGAACAGGGTGGAGACTTGCTATCGTCGATTCTACGCGCATATGTCAACCAAAGGGCGCTTGTTTCACGTAGTACGGTATCCCCTCGACCACATATCTTATCCAATCTTCCTGTTGCCTGGCATGAAGTTTCTTCGTTGATTAGTATGAGAATATGAACGGACACCATCTTATGTCCGATAGAGCGGCTTTATGTATGTGCATCGAAGATCAGACTTGCCTTGCAGGAGCTTCACATGCTAGGTATTAGCAATTGCGACGTTTGAATCCGCAGCTTTAATAGAGATTAATAAGGCAAAATGAGTATTGACTGATCAGGCTCGATATCAATATCTGGCTTCTCTGAACTGAGCAACAGAGGCAGGAGTCTGTGTAGAACAATGCCTCTCACATCAAACTCAAGATGACATGTGGCGCACTCTCCAAATCGTGATTCACACGAAGTTCTCCCAGTCCTTTACTCAAACATCGAATACAAATGTCAACTAGTATCGAAGTTCGTCTTTCAACAATTACCATACAAGTAAACATCCAAAAGTCAAGAGAAAAAATTTAATTATCATTACAATCACCAACAACGGTGATCAATATATATACATTTGATGCGTGTGCGCGCGCTCTTCTGACCGTGATTCATTCAAAACCACTTACACACCCGCTGCGAAAAAGCGCCCATGTCCAATCCCCGTACCTAATCCTATTTGTACTCCATATATATCGTACTCTATACAAATACAATTTTCTCTCTCTTACAAGATTCGAAGGCTATAGAGTGTCGGATCGAAGTTGAGCGATATTCTTTGTGCCACGACCGTCGATCAAAGCCGACCGCGTCGCGAGAGCGTGAAAATTCGAATGCAAAGTGCAACAAAATGAGATCGGAGCTGCTAGATCCTACCTCCCCCGACGACTTCGCGTTCGAAAACCTCAACCTCGCCCGTCTCTCCGGTGCGCCGCCGTTCGAGAATCCATCGGGTTTCTCCACTCTCTTGTTCCTTTACATAGGATATGCTGTCGGCACTTCCCTTATGTCTATGTCCTATGCCCGGTCTCTGTTTCGACGGGACACCAACCGTTGGTATCATATTTGCGTTCGGCACCTGTCCTAATTTGCGCGTGGAGTTCGGGGAACTGGGCTCCTCCTCTTCGGACAGTGGTGGGAAAGTCGTAGGGCCTGCTAGAGGAGAGAAGACTGGTCCGACAACTGGAGATTTCCCCGAGTTGGGTGTCATAGCAAGAGAGGGTATCGAATGTGTGGGTACACTCGGGATAGCCATTGTCAAAGTAGGGCTGCCAGCGTCACTTCCGGCTCCGGCGGAATCCTGACTGTAGATTGAAAAGACGGAGTTCTTTCGACCATTCCCTATATTCAGGCCACTGACCTCCTGGCTTAGAGGGCTCGCAGCGCCATTTCGCTCGTATGGTGAGCCCTCACGGGAACTCGATAGTGAGACCTGGGACCCTCCCCAGGCCCTACCGCGAAGCTTTAGTAGACCAGACAAAGTCATATCGTGATCTTCAGCCATCATGGCAAGCTGGGCCAACCCGGGGCTTTGTATTGCACCACCACCGCTGGGTCCTTGCGGCCAGCCGATACTCATCAGCGAGTTCCTGTTTGAGTACTCCGAGCGCTCGGTAATGGGCGTTAGGTTGGGTTCCCGAGAAACAACACGTCCCGAAGCTGTACGATCAATCCCGCTTGGGCCGAAATACCCGCCATGGGAGTACTGGTATAGATTTTTCTCACTTAGCGAGGTTTGCGTATGGGTTGGCTGCTGGACGGGGGCGGAGTAGAAGCCAAATTCCTGTCCGTACCAGCCATCGGAATCGTTAGCTAAGGCGCTTGCATTGGCTTCGGCGATAATGGCATCGTCATCCAATTCATAATCGTCTAGTCCCGCCTGGAAGTCTTCGTCATCGTACTCGTAGTCGCCCAAGGCATCTTCTTCGTCAACTGCATCCGATTGAGAATGGGATGGCACGGACACCATGGGTGATATGATGGCCAAATCTGTTGGTGCATCCGGAGATGAGTCCCTCCGAAATTTCCCAGACGCTGCCGCCTTGTGCGCAGCCGCAGCCAATGCCGCTTGATACGCTGCGACTGTATCGCCCTCTAGGCTAGAAAGGCTCTGCTCTGGTGCTTGAGGTTGGGTTATATGGGAGGTATCCGCTTCTTCCTGGAGATTCCCGGTCTTCAAACGCATATCGGCGCTTATCGAAGTATGGGCGGTAGATTGGGACACGGCGGATTGAGCAGAGAATCTAGAAGTCATATCTGACTCCCGCTTTTTCGCCTCGAGAGCTGCGTTCCTCTGCGCCAAGGCATTGGCGAACATTTTAGGTATAGGCCTTCCGTACTGATCAGTATCGTTCAGATCGAAGATAGACTCGTCGAATGTTGAGCCGTCTCCCTCTCCGTCAAAATCGTGGATCAGACCATCATTGAAATATAGCTCGTCGTCGTGGCTGAGGGGAACACTCTCTTCACTTTGCAACTCCTGATGCCCGAAAGCCGTTGATTCAGGAGATTCCATGACCGGCTCTAAACCTTGAATTCCCAAGCCAGCAATGGCGTCGTGATTTTGAACTTCGTTAGGAATAGGCTGCACAGAGAAGTCTTGAGAAGGAGTTTGTAGATACAACTCCGCTCCTGGCGTCTCTTCCGTCTGGGTATAGGTCATAGCATGGTCATCTAAATCATTTGGCGCTGAAAACATCCCATCATTGTGAGGGCTTGTCAACGATGATGTTGGATCGGATCGTTGGAAGACAAACCCGGCGAAATTGTCTTGATCATTGTCTGGGTCGTTGGCTGCTTCGAAGTCGTCCTCGTAATCGTCCAGATCAGCATTGACGCCGGGAATCCGTTCTTCTAAGTCATCATCATAATCCATCGCGTCATAATCGAATCCATCTTCGTCAAACTCGTCAAAGCGCGAATCTCTTCGGCCCCCGGGTCCACTGGAAAGCTTATCCTGCTGGCGCTGTCGATGACGTTCTTCTAATAGTTTTTCTTGCTCTGCGGCTCCAATCATGTCGAAGCTGAACCGAGACGAAGTGCTCTTCATGTGTCTGGGAATAGCGGAAAAGGAGCTTTTTACGGATACTGCCGACGTTTTGCGGGACATGGGAGCTGTGGATACAGCAGTTGGGCTGTTTTGCCATTGAGCGTCATCTTCTCCGCCTTGTATTCCGGCGAGCTGAGGTCCCAGGGAATCCCGAGATTTCTGGCTTGAGGTGGCGGCTATCGAACGGCGCTCAGAATAGGATGATGGAGATCGACTCGTCGCGACATGGTCGTCCTTTGGGGGAACCGGTGGTGCCCTGGTCGGTACGGATGGCGCATTGTACTGCAGATGCGGAACTTGACTGTCTCTTCCATTTATAGGTTCGGGACCAACACTACTTGGTTGGACAATGGGTTTCCACGGTCGCGGAGCGCTAAAGTCATGTACTCGGGTACCTCGTATTCTAGGGTCGGCGGGAAGCTCCTCTGACCGTTTACGCGGCGGCAGCGTAGCCTCTGGTATATTCTGGCTCGTCTTTCTCCGTAGCAGCAGCGTTGACATGGGGTTTTTCAGAAAAGGCAGGCCCTTTTTCGTTTTGGAAGAGTCTCGCGGAGCATGCGAGTTTGAGGGCATAGATGGTTCGGAGGCTATCCTAGCGCCCGGTGGCCGCTTTCCTGTAGCATGGGCATTTTGGAGGTCGGTTGGGCTCACGAAGGACGGCGTAGTCCCGGACGGTTTGGCGGGCCCGGGAGGGAGGGGTGCGGCAGCACCAACGGGCGAGGTGACAGAGGCTGCTGTTGGTATACTGGATACTGCTCGCTGCGGTGTGGGATAGTTCAGCGTGGCTTGTTCTCGACGGTAGTTCTCGAGGGCCAGCCCGCCGATAAAGCTAGACTGGTTGTTATGGTGAGGGAAGCGAGACAGCGGCCTCGATTCGTCGCGAGTTATCTGGTCGGGGTTCTGGCCAGGCAGAGATGGCGCGGCGTCGGCGGACACTACACGAGTGATAGGCGGTAGCACTGGCGGTTCTTGGTCTCGTTCTCGCTGCGGTGGCGATGTGGGCTGGGTGTGAGCCTGGTTGTGAGCCTGGGCGAAGGGAAGCGACGCGGACGAGCGTGGCCGCACGTCGGGCGTAGGCACGCCATCGGTAGGGACAAGGTTGGCGGGCTGGAGCGCAGCCGTGTCCCAGCTGGCGCGATCGAGCACGGGCGAGGCCGGGTTGGACGGGGTCCGGCGGTGGAAGCGGAGATGAAGCATGCTGGTGCGAGCACGACACGGCCGTGAGGAACGGCAGCGGTAATGCGAGTGGCAGTGGTAGCGGGAGCGGGAGCGTGCGCATGCACGGGAGATGAGAGAACACGTGGTCGAGGCCGGACGAAGCGTCGATAGCCAGACAAGAACCTGATCAACCGAAACCTAACATGACGCGGGAATGCAGGCTCGCAGATGTAAACTCCGATGCCAGTAATCGCCCAGGACGGTAGCTGACGAGCGCGGTAGATCCGATTGGGTGGCCCACTATGGGCAGATGAACTATTGTCTATACGCGAGACTGACTATACATGGTTTTCAAATCGAGTCGCAAACCATGGCCTAGCAATTGAGCGTGGACGTGAGCGTGGGTGTGAGTGTAGGCGATGTTCGGTTCGGCGGCCGACCGTACCGCGCGGCCTTGTCCACACGCGCGAGGCTTTCTGATGTGCGTGCGAACAAGAAACAATCTCGACTGCAAAGAGGTACTCGGGGCGATCTTTAAGAGTATAATAGTTCTCGACGTTTTTCTACCCAAACTAGAGTAAACAAGCCTCTCACGATTCGGGACGTGAAGCAATCGATCAAATTGGAATTCAGAATGAAAAGAGCAAGGAAATTGTATTAGACAAAAAATAGGAGGGGTGCGATCTAGGAATCTAGGCAGGTTAGGTGAGATGGGCGTGCTTAGCTGGATGTCTACCTAAAGTTAATCTGCTTTAGCGATGGCCAGCGGCTTCCATAGTATTAGTATGTACAAACCTAAACTATAGCTGACGTAATAACATGGGGTATTGTTGCGGCTTAGCCGCTTAGCTCTGAGGTAACCTGGTGACGGCAGGCGAACATGATGTAAGTAGATCTGGTGGCACAAGCTGCATAGGCGAGCATTCCATTCTCTAGGCCGTGCATTCTTCGGTGCATCCGTCGACACTTCCGATTTACTGACCCTCCTACATACTGTGACATACAGTCTCCGGTGAGCTTGCCTGCGGTGCACGCATACGAACATCAAATTGGCATCTGCTGCACTGCGTAAATCCTGCAGGCGCTTGTTACGTGCAAGAGAGTCTCTAGTAGCGTCATAGTGACGGCCAATAGCTCAACATATGCACAATAATGCCCCGAACTTGTTTGTTCGTGGCAGGTTGGCCTCGTTGCCAAGCATAAAGACATCTCTTGCTTTGAGATTGAATTGAAAATTTTCTCTTTATGACTTATGTTAGGTACTAGAACTCAATCTTTCGTGTCTGAGTTGGATCCGCGAAGCTCTCTATCGGACCGGATATCGATCTTATCCTAGTTGGAGTTTCCAAAATCTCCAACTGACGTCAATGGATTTCCATAGAGAGGGCGGCTCGTATAGGTATACGGATAAGTATTACGATGTATTCTATGGCTATCTAGCACAAGGTACAGATGTATTCGTACACAACCCCAATTCCTGGACCAATTAACCAGTAAACTCGGTTAACCCGTCATCCTCTTCCAACATAGTGATAAATGAAAACGGAGTGAACATGTGGCCCGCAAACTCGGCATATTTCGACTGCGCTTCGACCCATTGAAGACGTAGAGAGTGCAACTACTGCTGTTAGCATCCGATAAATGAGGCAAGACATTCTGAGAGAGCTTGCTTACCATAGCACTGCAGCCTTCCATGGCGATGAGAATGGCACACGTGAGGAAAAACCAAAGACCAAAAGCTAAGAAAATGCCTATGACACCAACAACACCGGTCATGGTAAGAGTTGGGCCAAGAGTCATGCTCCAGAGAACGGTACTGAGCTGCTGATGGGCCAAAGACAACGCCCAGAGACGCAGGTACGACGCTGTATGGGAGATACAGTTCAAGCAGAATTCTACGACACTGTTAGCAGCTACGTCGGACAGCAGATGTGGAGCACTATATCTTACCAATAGTATGAATGACCTGGTGAATCATGACTTCACTGAATTCGAATTCTTCATGTTCCTCTTCATCGTCTCCACCGTGTGCGATCATAGCGACACCCTCGCCATCGTCCGTGTCCACACTAAGCCGTCCGTTGCCGTTACCTACAGGGTGTACATCGTCGTCATCAAGCGCCGAGACTCTGGAGTGTTCGCCTATGCCCCGGTAGCCTTGAGCCCGAGCTCTGTTGTGCTCCCTGCGTAGATAGAACGGCTTTAAGAATAACATGATCGGGACCTGCACGAATGCAAGCAAGAGCAATGCCACCTGCACGGTGGCCTGGCCACCGTACAGTTCCTCGTCGATATGGCCAGGTTGCAGGAACATGTAAATCAGCATGTTCAGTAGCCCAGGCGGGGATCGGCCGACCGCGTACCAATCGACGGACCACTTGTAAATGATGCATATTACTAGATAACCGAAGATGGCCTGGAAGAAAATCATGCCGGGAATAAAGTTGCCCCATATGTCAATGGGCTTCTTGAAATGCCTCGCATTGAGATAAGACAGGCAGAGCGAGTAGGTCATGTGAGCCCAACCTAGGATGATGGACATCTTCATCTTGTAACTGTTGGTGAACATGAGATCGTTATCGGTACCATGCCACATCCAGTCGAGACCAAAAGGGTATCGTTGATCGCCTTTCAGCTTGGCGACAAGTGCTTCACCTTGCTGCCATCCCTCAGGAACATCCCACTCCCATGCGCTATCAAAAAGCGTGAGGGACTTGGAAAAGATATCGTTATAGATGAGACCGGTGAATAGGGAGAAGACAGCCATGACAAGAGCAATGTAACGACCGTAATAAATCATTGCAAACAGCTCAAACGTGACCTTCTTTAGAGGTCTTTCCCAGTAGATCATGGCAAGAGCGGCGAGAAGCATGATAACCGCATGGCCGAGATCACCGAACATGACGGCGAAGAGGAACGGGAAAGTAACAACAGCAGGGAGTGCTGGGTTGATCTCCTGGTAGGTTGCGGTACCGTAAGCGTTGACGATAGTCTGGAATGCCTCGGTGAATTTGTTCGTCTTCAGATACGTCGGGGGAGTCTTGCTTGTCCTGATCTCGTTGATAATAGAGGGGACTGATAAGCCTGCCCGGTTGGTGACATCTTGAAGGGTGGATCGAATACGAGGCAATTCATTCGTCGGGCACCAGGCCTCTGCAATGAGAGTTCGTCGTTGTCGGTCGAAAGAGAACAAATTCAATGTTTGGTACGTAGCCTTCTCTTTCGTGACTAGAACCATCCAAGCTGCCAACGACTGGCCGATCTGAGTCAACTCGGCTTGGAGTGTCTGCTGAGTATTCTGAAGCACGTTCTGCACATCATTAAGGCGGGCATTGACTTCGTGCATCTGGTCTCGTCGCAGATCAGTGTTTTCGTCGACACTGTAGATCTCTGCTCCCATAGACTCCGAAATCTTGCGAATCTTGGCCAGGATCTCCTTTCCGTGAGCAAAAATGACGAAGACATTCTTGCGGATGGCCTCGTTATTGGTAGGGTTGATCAAGGGTTCGGGGATCTCGGATTGATTCATGTAGAGATTGCCGCGGAGTGTGCGCCAAAGAATACGCTCAAAAGCCGCAACGCGCTCTCGGTTAATAACACCGGCCACGAAACCAATGTTCATGCCGGAGAACGATCGCTCCACATCACCGGTCTGGGTGTGCTGCTCAACGTCTTGGAGTAGCGGAGCATCGTCGTCCTCGGTCGAAGCTCGGATTTCGTCAACGTTGCCGTGAGCGCGATCGAAGAACCCCCCGGCCTCGCGTAAGACCCACCGCCATTCGGTCAGCTCGACCTCGCGTTTCTTCAGCGTCTCGTAGCTGTCGTTAAGTTGCGCGATGCGTTGCTCGAGGCTTTGACTGCGGTCGGCGAGCTCGTCGATCTCCGAGGTTGAAGGCGGAGCAAGGGATTCGATATCGAGATCTAGCTTCCGGAGGGGAATGCTCGCCTTTTCCATCTGGGCATGGAAGTAGCCTGGTCTGTTAGCTCAGGGCCTCTGACTCTGCTGCATCGTGGCCGGATCGCCGCAGCGTGCACTTACGAAGCTGTCGTTCGACATTATCGAGTCGCCTAATCTCTTGAGTGAAGGTCCGTTGGAAAGCGTTGGTCTCGCCATTAAGCTGTATCAGTGTCAGTTGATGCCGCATGCTAAATGGTAGATACCAGATGCCAAATGCTGAGTGCTGAATGCGTAGAGCAAGTAGCTGAACTGGACAACCAAGGGGGTCGCGTACATCTCGAAATTGGACCAGTCCAAGTTCTCCCAGCGCCGTGACACATTCTCTGCCGATTTCATTAGAGATATAGAGCTGAACCATGCTCATGTCCGCCGAGCGGAACATGCTCTGCTTTGATGGAGCCATGTTGATGGCGATGGGCTCCCCAAGTTGAGCAGTTGATGAATGCTTGGGACAGATGGATGGATGATGAGCTCCGTCACGCTTGGTCTAGCAGCAGCGTGCAGGGGGTGAACGCTGCCGCCTGCCACAGCCACACGCGGCTTTTTCGGGAGTAATTCGCTGTGGCTGGTGCGAAGTACAGTGCAAACCATAAGTTTTGTGTCGATTAGCACTGTGGCAGCACTTAGTACTGCCCCTTAGACTCCAACATGTAGGAACAGACTCGGAGCGTATTTACGTGGTACTCAAAACATTCATGATAGACTTTTTTCCAGCAACAATCAAAATGCTGAATTGGAAACTTTCATTTCTCGTTACCACAACCGTACGGCGCATTACCCTTGAACCGTTTCCCTGGAACCCAACCGTTTACATGTACCATACACTGGCCAGCGCCTATCCATGCACCAATGATTGCCTGCCCACTCTAACTCCTGACCACCGGTCTGCCATGCCTCATACACGACTGGCTTGATTTTCCCATATGCTAGCTTTTGAAAACAGAAACAAACCCCCCATTTAGCTCACGCTATCCTCGCAGTCCTGCAGCGTAGACGTGTCTTGCTCTGTCTCTCCTGCTGCGATGAGACCGTTCTCCACCATTGTTTTCCATATTTCGTCCTTCACTGACAAGACATCCTTGGAAACGGACAACCCGTCCAACATCTTAAGTTGTTTGCAGCCACCGAGAATGACCATATCGTAGACGCGTTTGCGCATCTTCGTATTAATATCAAGACGGCTCTCGAACTTCTCCTGGCCGGTGCCATTGGCATCCGGCAGCACGAATGGGTCGAATGCAGGATCCTTCCCATCGTCTTCGGTAGAGACGAGGGTTTGCACCGGAGCATAGAACCCAAGTGTAGCGCCGTTGTTCCTGAGATCAAGGCGCGATAGATGCGGAAACTCAGCAAGCATACTGGCGACCTTTCCAGCCTCGTGGAGCCGATTTCCCACAGCAAGCAGTTTTTTGAGCCTTGGAATATAGCGCAGAGGCCAAAGATCGGCAATCGCGTTAAAGTTGATATTAAGCGTGCGTAAATTCGGCATGAGCTGCCCAATATCGAGTGCCAGCGATTGAAGGCCACAGTTTGCAAGTTCAAGATACTGAAGGTTGAGGAAGTCAACCCTGGGCTCAAAACCGGAGAGCCGGTTACCAGACAAGAATAGTTTCCGAACCTCGCATGCCGAGTCAAGGAAGGAAGTGTCGAGTACTCTGTTTCCCTTCTGCTCTCTAAGTGATAGACTGTCCAGGCGCTGGCATCGTGACAAGCCGGTAATTGTCTTGATCTGGTTGTGGTCGAGATGGAGAAGACGCAAGGATGGGAAAGCCATCACGTCAATAGTCTCCAGATCATTGTTTGACAGCTTCAGATATTTCAGAGAGAGTGAGGATTGGTCGTCTGATGGAGCAAAAGACGTCAAACAGTTGTGCTGAAGATTGAGCGTGGCAAGGGAAGTGAGCTGCTCAACACTCTCAAATTCCATAATGAGGTTGTTCTCTAAGTCCAACTCCGTCAATCGGCGCATTTGAGTGCCATCGAAATCCACACGCGTGATTTGGTTACCCCTGGCCCGTAATACTTGTAAGCTATCGTGAAACTTAATACCATCTAAGCTGGTAATCTGGTTGTTGTCAGCACGAAGGCTTCGGAGATGAACAAGGTTCTTGAACGCTGAGAGACTCGTGATCTGGTTGTTTGATATATCAATATACTGAAGATTCATCAGATGTCCCCATGATGTTAGCTCGGACAGTGCGTTGTGCGTCATGCGCAGGTTGCGCATTGTCTGTGGCACGCCATCCAAGTGCGAAATCGCATTGTTTGAAGCGTCCAAGGTAACTAGCTTGGTACAGAACTCATCCAGCATATGAAGACTGTCCAGTTGTTTGTTACTGAGGTCTATTTCGGGCACCGATTCCCAATCGGGCTCGAAAGGTTCAACTTCCGTAATCTTCTCAACCAGGCTCCGGACTGCTTTAGACATGGTCTTTTTAGAGCCATCACCGGTCACGAGATACTCATCATCCACGACATAGCTCACTTCTAGAGCACAAGACTTGTCGGTCTGATGTACAGTGAACGCGGACAAGGGGCTTAGAGATAAGGTGCCGACGTACCGCCCAATTATAGGGGTTGCGTACATCTCTCCTGCCCTGGCTGGGTTGGGCGTCGCCATGATGACGCTCATCTCAGGGCTTTTTACGGATTCAGAATCCGCGGCAATAACCCTAGAATCTACGTGTATGTCGATTTGGCTTTGTTCGTTTAATTCAGCATTTTGTCCGTCGAACTCGTTCTCATCCTGCTCGTCAATCCGCGAAACAGGCCGCGGAATGAAACCAGACCCTTCAGTGCCTCGGTGCCTGCTTCGGGATGACGACTTGGTGCTCATGCCATCGACGGAAGTCCCTGTCTTCCTGTGCCGACCTCTCTTGAGCGAGTCAGCAGCGATGTTACTGAGAGAATGTTCCATGTTGTCACTGGAATCATCATCGGAGACTCTTGTAGGGATATCCTGGATAATGGATGCAATCGGCGACGAGAAGGTGATGGTGAGACCTCTCCGGCGTGACGGAGTAGCCTTCTGAATTCGATCTTCATGGAGCGATATCTCATGATCGATCTCTTCATCATCTTCCACGGCCGTCTCGGCACGGACGTGATTATTTTCATTGGCAGAATGAATTGATCCCTCGAGCTCGTCAGCTGTCTTGTCGATTGCTGAATAATGTAATGAAGTATCATTTTGCGATTGTCCTTTGATATGTGGCAAATTTGTGCGATTTTTTCGGTTGATGTTGAGTTCTTCTTTGGCCGAATCTACAGTCAAATCGGGTATACTGGCAAAAGGATCCTCCTCGGTATCTTCTGAGGGAAGAATACTCGGAACGTGTCTCCGAATCTGCACCTTCTGCCACATCTTTTTGGCATCGTCAAATACCATATTGCCAACCTGATTGCCAATCAGTTGTGCAACCACATTAGGCGAGATAAGTCGCTTCGAGTCTGATCCTCGGGATGAGTTAGTGGGCACAGATCGCCCAGTTGAATTGTCTGACAAACGAGTATCTTGAGAAGGAGATCCTGCTCGATGGCTGTTCGGCTCTTTATGTTCAGCGCTGCGCGAGATCCTTACATTGGGAATGTCGCTAATGATGCCAGCTTCGCTGTAAACATGGTCTCCTTGACTGGGTAATTCACCATCCTGGCTCACACCATGACTATCGGGCAATTTCTGATCAGCAATCTGTAGGTTCCCCATGGAGCCAGTTGCGTCCCCGAGCATGTCAATAAAATCATCATGCTCTTCATATTTTTTGAGCTTCTTGATGAGTTCAGGGTCGTCTTGTCGTATCGGCAACCTCGAGACAGGCCGTCCATCCCTGCTAGGCGGCCGTGTGAAGGGTTCTCGCGTCGACTCCTGGTAAGAATCATCCGATAATCCGGATTGATTATAAGCAAATTGGCCAAGACTATCGGCTTCCGATTCCTCAACACTCGCTAATCCGGTCATTGGCCGCGCTCTATTCCTTATCATAGCCATCACTTGCTCCGCAGCATCTAGGAAATCTTTTGTCTGCATGGAGCTTTTGCGGGGGCCACTGGCCACCGAAACTTTTAGGTCACGACCAGCTGACACGGATTCGACTTGCCCTTCAGTGGGATTGAAGCTGAGCTCAGCCAGTGGTGGCCTGTCGCACGGTTCAGACGGATGCTGATTTGACGTTGGGGAACAAGGCCACGACTTATTATGCAGTTCGGCCTCGTTTGTATCAAGGCGCTCCTGTGCTTGGCCCTGACGAATGTGTTTAGCATCGCCAGTCAATGCAGACTGCATGATCTGATGAGACGACTGTACTGTTTCAACGACTGTACCCCATTGCTCGTGGCCAAAGGCAACATCGGACGGATGCAAAGTTCTGCGTCTCTTCGGGGTCGGGTCTTTCGAAGGTGATGTTCGTGGTCTTTTTCCTTCCGAGCTATCCCTCTTTGGAGCCGAAGTAGGTGAGTTACCAGGTCCACTTAGCCTTTCCGAAGCTCTCGAACGCGAACCATCCAGGGACTTCGACGAGCGAACATGGTGGGCCGAAGATACGGAGCGACTCGCTTTACGCCTATGTCGGCCGACAATTAGGGGTTCGGCCTCGGGGGTATCCTCACGAATATCGAACTTGAAAGGCGTAGCTGAAGGGACTCTGGTCCGAGGGGGTGTTATGTTCTCCTTCTCATCCGAACGGGAGACGGTGGTGGAACCGACGGAGATGTCTCCGTCAAAAACGTAGTCATCGAGTTCGCCGGTGCCAAATTTATCTACGGTATCGGGTGTTTCATCGTGATCAGAACCAGCCAAAGGAATTCCCGTGGCAGGTACATGAAGGCTTTTGGGTTCGTAGTGTGCTCTAGCCTTGGATTGCGTGGATAGAATTGAAGGTACTGTCGGCTCGTCTTCCAGGAATGAAACACTGTTGCTCCGCTGGTCCTCGTATTGGCTGATTCGTCGAAGAAGTGTTTGATTGGTGAAGGTATCATAAGGTCCGAACAATTTCAGGGGGCTTGTAGCAGTCCTGGTTGGGGCAGGTTGTGCCCGCTTTTCCGGACTTGGACGCGGAGCACGAGGCAAGGAAGGGCTCGGTAGTGACGGTACACTCTGTTTACTACCTGCTGATACGGACCAGCCTGTCCTAACGGTAGGGAACTGTTTGGGGGTGCTAGCCTGAAGCGAGGATTCCGGGAGCATCTCGGAGGTATCCATCTCCATTGGAGGACTGAGAGGACGGCAACGGAATGATCCTTCCATTGAACGCCCTCCCCTTTGTAGGTTTAAGAAGCCGCCGTTCTTGGCATATTCTTCCGTATTTTCACAGTCTTCCACTCCTTCACTAGAAGTCATTGCGTTGATCGACGCATTACCCAATTCTGGGTCTAGTATCATCTGGTTTCTCCGGAGGACCTCAAGCTTCTTGCGAAGTTGATGTGCTGGAAGTTCCATAGGCGCAAAAGAGAGCCCTCCGCCTTCCGAACTATGACGGGCGAGAAATATAGGGCTAAAGTCTTCGTTCCTGGTATCACTTTGACCACTAATTTTTCGCGATTCTTCTAGCAACTGTTGTCTTTGAAATGACATTTTAGAAATTTCGGGTTCGCGGCCGAGCTGAAGTTCTGATAGATCTAAGTCCGGGTCGCTTGTAGGAGCCGTATCGTCACGGGAAATCTCAGCACTATCGTCTGCTGTCGACCGAAAAGAGATCGGTTTAGGAAGGGTTATGTTGTGCTGAACAGACATGTCATCGCTACCTTGCTCTGATACATTGTCGTCCGCATCGTCGATGGCGTTTCGGCGGTTACCAAAATATGGTGGCGGGCTCGAAGGTAAAGTAGTTTCGTTTATGGTATGCCCCTCGATTTCGACCGGGCTATCTTCGTAGGTGTCTTGTGCTTGTGGTTGCCGGAACATGTTCTCCAGTCCCGTTGCTGCTGAACTGAAAAGATCTTTAGATTCGCCGCAATCAATCTCTCCATATACCAACCTCCTCCTCCACTCCGGGATATTCTCTCGGGCCTTGGCGGAGGACGCGCTTCGCGATTTGCTCTGCAGAACGGAGTTATGAATAACAGAGCTAGGGGTGGAATCGGAAGCGGTTCGGCTCAAGCAGCGTCCACGATCGGTTGCCTTTGTCTCTTGAGATAATCTCGAAGGTCCTAGGTGTGTGGCCCTAATATTGATATCGTTCCGACTACGCTCGCCAAGGATGCTGGAGCTGTTGTTGTGAGGTTGATACTGCGATCGTTTCGCACCAGGGCCTGAACCATTGAATCGGGGAATTCGACTGGCGCGGTCGCGGGGTTCGGGTAGGATTGAAGAGGCAGGAGGGCTCGAGGGCGTGGGAAGCTGTGGCAGCGACGGGTCCGACCCCGGCTGCGATACCCAGTCCTCCGACAATGAATTGAGCCAAGCGTGAGACGCCATTTTCTGATGATTGGGCACCGGCGGGCTCAGAAACGGTGCGCACCGCCCATGAGGGCACGATCGAAGTGAGGGAAGGGATGTTGTGGCAATACTAAAAACTATGTAATGATGGGAAGAGGTGTCGCAATGTGTTGTGTTTATAGTAATGCGGGCAGACGCGCCAATATGTGTTGTTCACTGGTTCGGTTGGTGAAGTCTCTCAGCCTTTTTGCAAATATCAGGCGGTCTAGGAATATAACAAGTGAAGAACCGAGTGAGAGGCAGTGATCAAGGAGATATGGATTAGAGCGGTTCTGCAGCAGGCATGTTGTCAGTGAATAATGACGATAGTGAATCAAGGGACAGTTAGATAATGCAACCGTATACAAGGTACACGCTAGCTAGCGTACCATTCCTTGACAGGAAAACAGTCATTTGTAGGTGTATGACGGTCTCCTGGGCAACGGCTTTCAACCCCACATCGTGTCGGTGGCCGCATCAGCCACGGTATCCGCAGTGCGATTCCATTGCGAAATTACTCCGTACCTAAGCCACATATTTTTAATTAACGCGTCCGTCGCGTTTTTTAACAGGTTCTAGGTATTAATTCGTATGTTTTACTGATTTCGTAGCTCGTGATCTATTAAGCTTAGCGCGCTTGCCGCTTTTGCTCAGCTTCGGCTCAGCCCACGATCAGTCAAGTGGAACATGCATAATATCCAAAGAGCAATGAGCGTCTTAAACTCTATTCAAGAATATTCGATTAGCATATCCTCTACTCCGTATAATGCTAATAAATTCAGTCCTAGGCCTTCTTCTTGTACTTTCTCCCTGTTTGCTTTGTTTCTCACCCGCATTGACACGATGCTGTTACTATCAACAGGCTTATTAGTGCGCTGGAACACTTTCAGTTGGCGTCCACATCGGAGAGGCCTCTGGTCATTTTCCTTTACGAAAATAGCTAATTCATCTGCGTTGCTGAAACTGACGTAGAAGTAAAGCCGGCAACAGTCCATGGGATGTCCATCGGTATGCCTTCCATGTTGACCAATCGCTTTGATGGGATATCGGGCAAAAAAATGTTCCAACCTCAGTGGGGTGCGGATCTCATGCCCCGGGCAATTGCCATCCTGCATTCGAACAACTGCCCTGTTTTATTGCAGCGAGTTAGAGAACGCCCTTCAAAAGAGTATGGGTGTGGATTGGATGCGGTATGAAAAATCTGGTCTGGAAACCTAATATTGCACTGAATAGAGATATCTACACTTACGTAAAGGGGTAGTTCTTAATAATGAATGCAATCGTGTTGTACAGTGGTCCTTTTCGGGGGCGAAATTGCGGTTGCGGCCGCTCATGCTGTAGCCGTTCGAGTTCCATTAGGAAGCCGGAAGCAGGTGTATTAGCAAGACACGTCAATAGGGCTAAAATTCGAACCGCGTCGTTTGCTGCACAATGGTTCAATTTTGTAGATTGGTAACCTTTTTCAAACCCGTACCCTGCCATCGCAACTGTCATTGCTGGCAAATCAAGATGATGCTCGGTCCGAGTTCCAGCTAACCAGTCTACCTCCCATATAATAGGCTGAATATCGGCCCAGGCTGATATATGCGGGATAACAGCAGGGACCTGGTGAAAAAGAAACTTAAATTCTGCGCCCATAGCGAAGCCAATCAAGGTGATGTGTTCAACACCAGAGACGGATCTTATGTGCTCTAGAAATTCGATGATTTTGGCTTCGGCTAAATCAGCATCGATCTCTTGTACAGTCGGTTCTTCGAAACGCCATTTAAAATTCTCTCTGTCCCGAGCCGGCTCCTTTCGTCCCAGGGAGGGCGTTTTCAGACAACGAACATCAACGGCATGGGTTGCAGCAAACTTCATGATTTCAACGGGTCTCTCATGGCCTGTAGACGGCAAATATGCCAAGCCGATCTCGCTCATACGGCCATCTTGATGAAGTTCAATATCGAAGGACACAAAAGCGGTTGTCGATTCCAAGTGGTGCTTAAGTGCTGCGAAATCGCCAATCCTTCTTGCCCACAATGACCTGTATCTTCTTGTAATAGCCCAGTCAGGGATCCTTATGGATAGGGGGGATACCCCAACGGTTTCACGACGTGCGGGTCTTGGTGATTTTGGCTGCATCGTCGCCGCTGTATGCAAAAAGAAATGAAATATGAGCGCTAATAAGTGGAGTCGAGTGGAAGGCTTGGGTGACGGATTCGCGTGAGGGAAATGCGTGAGGGAAATGCGTGAGGAAAATGCGTGAGGGAAATGCGTCATGGAGAGGTTGGAAACACGTAGTGGAACTTGAAGAGAGGATATCGATGATGCTGGACTAGCAAGGCGGATGAGTCCTGTAAAGAACAGAAAAATCGTAAATGAAGCCAAGAGAAAAGCAAGGTGATGATAACAATCGGTAGCTATCAGGTTATAGCTTAAATGGATGGGTTTTGTAATAATCCTTGCATTGGGTTAAACTTGGTTCAAAAGCGCACGCTGCGGCACCGTAGACTTTATCGCTTTATCTTAAGCTTTACTTACCTCCTACGAACAGCTTGGAGAACTGAGACCTCAAAATAATTAACGGGATAATGATGTACAATTCTTGACGCTCTTTACATGTGTCTCCGAATCCACTTATCATCAGCGATTGTCTTGGCCGTAGAGCGGTCTGCGGGTTGCCATTGCAGTATCCTGCGCATCATGGCCAAGAACAGTTCTCGATCTTCGCCCTCTAGACTGGTTTCTCTCTGTTCGAGCGGTACGCTAGCTGGAAGTGGGATATCTGGATGGAAATCTCCTGCGATTGTGCGGTGCTTTATTAGCATTTGACAACAAGGAAACTAGGATAGAATAAAACATTGGGCTCACCTGTATCGTTGAAAAATTTGTGACTTAACTTGCCCAAGTCGAGGAGCTCTTGTGGAGGGTTTCCAAGCAATCCCGCGATTTCCGCGAGGTGTGCTCGACTGCGATACGCTTGATGTTCTGGATCGTGTCCTGTAAACAAGTGGCCGCCTTCAAAAAGGTCCCATACCTAGAAGACGAGGCGAGTCAGCTTTCATTCCTCAAGACCTTCACTCCGCCTGGAAGCTTTGAATACCACGCAACCAGCGTTCCAAATGTCGATCGGATACGACCACGACGCCCCTAGAATAACTTCTGGTGCCCGGTACACATTTGGCTGCACATCTTCAAAGTGTTCTTCGTCTCCTGCAACGGCGGAGCCAAAATCACAGAGAACGGGTGCGCCCAATTTCTTTGGCATTCTAAGCTCCCGTGACACGTAGATGACTCTATCATTGCCTATCTCTTTTCTTGGAGACGGGTCACGAAGCTCTTGCTCTTCGAATGCTGTAAAAACGGAGTCATCGTTAATGCCAAGCATAATGTTATCGGCCTTTATATCTAACGTATCGCATCTTCTTAGCGCGCGAATCTATGTGATCGATGCAAGCTCGGTACCCAATTACGTACCTGTATGAATGATCTGACATTCCGTATGAAGGAAATCAAGCGCAAGGAAGAGGCGATGAAGGACGAAGGCAAGTACTGGTGCAGGTAGCCTCCTCACTGGATTGCGATGAAGAAAAGTCAAGACGCTCTCCCACAATGGGGGGTGCACCAAGCACCGGTGCTGTCCGTCCGGGCCAGTAACGTCAAAAGAGTCAAGAAGCTCCCTGACAGCGCCACGGCCGCGATGGTTGGTGGCAGAAGTTGAGATGCGCTTGTATATGGCAAGCTCGTGATCCAGCTGCTTACCCATGGACTCTGAGTTCACAAAAAGCTTCAGAGCAACATGCCGACGGCCCCTTCAACGCGTATTAACGCTATCATATTTCAAGCGAGACAGGATATCCTACCCTAGGTCGCGCGCCAGCCAAACGGTCGAAGTCGCTCCAAATCCTAGCTTGCCAACGATTTGATAGCGATCTCTAAGAACCTCGCCGATGCGAACAGGGTAGTAACGCGACGCAACAAAGTCTGGATAGAGTTCCTCTTCTATCTTTTCTTCCAGCTGGAATTTCTTGAAATTGGAGTTGGAAAAGTTGAGAGGTTTCCATGCTCGGCCAAGCCAAGATAGTCGTCGAAGAAGCGAGGTCATATTTAGTGGCCGTAGATGAAAAATGAGGGGTGAAATAAAATTAGAGATGCGAGTATCTCTGCGTTATATAGATTATTATCTGCCTTAGGTGAGGTTATTACGATCTCGGAGGTTCTGCTGCTTTTGGAGCATCTGATTAACGGCATCTAACGTAGTGCCTCGTGAGGCTCGCTGTCCCCTGTCTCGTGATACTTCGCGACTTCTGCTTCCTCTGGTTCGTGACGCTTCACGAGCCCTACTTCGTAACCTTCCGCGAGCTTGATCGGTTGCTGAGATGGCTACAAACAGTTTCAAGGGGCTCAATCAATCAGCTACACGCAAACAGGCCGTCAACAATCTGCCAGGCCGCATCGGGCCGAAAAGTGACCCGATCGCGAAACTTGGGTGCCCTAATAGGCAGTGCCTACATAGGTAACGCTCTTCAATTAACGCGTCCGTCGCGTCTTTTAACAGGTATTACTCCGTACCTGGCAGGTGGAACCCACGCAGTAACCTAGCAACCACATTTAGACTCAAAGTTAAACAGCCCAGCCAGGCAATAATCCAGTACAACAAGATTTCTACACTTTTGACCCCTCATTTATCTGCATCAAGTGTACACCTCTCATCGCCCTACTTATCCCTTTTCCCACTCTGACAATCCAATCATCGACCGTGTGCCACCGTAGACCTGTTTAACCACCCCTCTGCTGGGACATGTAGCGAATCAGGCAAGAGAATCCAAGCGAGATCCGTGGAGCTAGTTGGCAAGATGATGGGCAAACGCGCACGCGAGATCGAGTCTTGGAGACGAGTTTGCCACGATGAGCCGATCTACTATGCACCACCACGGCCTTCGAGCCCCAGCGACATCATCTACTCAGGGTCGGACGACGGCATCGATGCGGCTACTCGAGCCGCAAAGAGGCAGCGATATGAGGAGCACGGCCGTCGCTTCTTGCAAGGGCGGCCCCCTCGCCTCATCTCCGCCTCTCTCCGCGGCCCTTTCGACAAAGCCTCTGGGTGGCAGAATCCTTGGCTCCCGAAGCCCTCCTCATATCCCGTAACCTTATCGGCAGTCCAAGCCGAGAGCAATACACCAGCTGGCAAACTGTCAGATGAAGAAGACCAAGACGAAGACGACACGGCCCACGCCATATACGATTCCATCGACTGTCACCTACCAAGCCCACAAAGCCAGCAGGACTTCGATTTTACCACCACCCCGTCGCGTTCTGAGAAGCGCGCGCGAATCCGAGTATGGGCCGATGCTGTTCATGAAGGTGCGTTGGAGAAGGACGAATTCTGGGCGCCAGGGCCCACCGAGCACCGTAATACCGAGTCCAGCGCGAAACGTCCAGCAAGCGGAGACTGGCTGAAGCGACGGCCGGCGAAGAGGAGAAATTTGCAGGCCTCTCAAGGAACAGAAGCAACATACACGCACACACCAACTCCAATGCTACCAGCTCAGTCGCGCGTCCAGCGTAAGAAAGAGTCGGCTATTAGAAGGTCTGTAAATCATAGCTTAGAGATGACTACGCCATCCTCGAGTCCTGACCAGGGCCCTAGAGAGTCTCTCGATCCCGTTGAGCAGAGATCAGAGGCATTGCATGAGAAGTCACGGCCAGCCCCTTCGACTGTGTCCACCGGAACTGATCGGATGCGTACCAAGTCGGTTACGCGACACGAAGAAATGGAGGAGATCGGGATACAAGAGGACAGTGACAAGGCGGAAAGCGCCAGAACATTCGAAAAAATATCTCAGAATCAGTCTCAGAGGCAATTGTCTCGAGATTATGAAGAGGCCGAAGAAAGCATTGATTTCGAGGATCGTGCCGACCAGAGCTTCTGTTATCAAGCGCGACAGTTGAGGCAAACGAAGCCTCGTGCAGCTCTCAACTCATCAGTCGTCAATTGCTCCTCCCAGAATGTTCAAATCAAGAAATCCATGTCACCTGGAAAAGATATAGTCAATGTGTTATCCAGCTCATCTAGTGAAAGTTCCAGTCTAAGCCAGAGCGATGCTAAAACACCAGAGGAGCCCTCCATTGCTGCCGCAGCCAAAAATGAAGGTGATCACCACACCGCTATCTTCGCAGAACCAGGCCACAGCCAAATTCAATCTCTTGAGACCACGGTCCGCATGCCCGACATAACACGTACGAATGCGGTCATAAATGAGGAACTAAGAGTCAACAATGACCGGCCGTTAAATGATATCACATCAAATTCCATGCTCAATCGTCACAATACCGTACCTCAGACTCTACTTGAAATTAAAGAAGCTCACGGCACGAGAACATCGTTATCACTCGACGAGAGCCCGACCCTCGTAGCCGACCCAGCAGATATGGAGGAGACTGCAGAGAGGATCCAATCGGCTCTGCAAAGCCCTAATACACTTTCCTTTGAATGTTCTTCTCGCTTTCAATATCAAGCGACTCCAATTTCCTCTGGCGCCGCTAATAACCAGTCTTCTACGCGGTGCGACGTCGAAGCGTCAAATGATACCTCGGTGCGTGATGCCACAAGCAATACCACGATCGCAGTACCATGGCAGGAAACACCCGGATTGCAAAAGACAGCCAGAGAGGCTTTAAGCCAGTATTCACAGAGAGAATCGGCCGGATCATTCATGAGTGTCGATGCTATCGTCAACAAGAACGATGAAAGTATACATCAAACTATCGCCGAGTCCCAGGCTGTTCCCATTAACCCACAAAGCCCATGGGCACCTCTACCTGCTGTCAGTGCAGGGCCACAACACGATAACGACGTGGAAAGAGTCGGAGACAAACTTGAAATGCCACCGGCGCAGTCTCATGTAGCGCTATTTACCTCTCCTACATTGATGCACTGCTCTCCCACGATTCGTCCTTCTCAACAAAGCCCGTGGGCTCGAGAAAACACCGAAATAGCGAAGTCAATGAGGCCTGAGGGAGTCTTTAGTACAAGTACGGCCCTTATTTCGGACATTACTTTAGCCAGGGAATACCATAGCCCAACATTGCCAGTAAGCCAGGGGCATCCGTGGGCATCTACGTCGCCAATCATTCCACCTGTTACAAAGCCCGGGCACCAATTCCTTAATTTGGATGTGTCCGTGGATAAAAGCACTGTCTCATCAATACAAGTCTCTCCCAGTACTCCTGTCCTTCGGACTGGTCGCCAATCGACTCCGGAGAGGGAGATGTCAATCCGATCTTTCTCAAATTTCAATGCTTCTCCCCTTCAGCAAACGACTTGCCCTCCTACCAGCTCTACGAGCAGAGGTATCCTCAGTACCAAGAAATACCCAAGTACTCAGACCAGCGCAAAGTCTACCAGGCGGGTGTCTTTTGCTTCGTTACCTCACGAGCAAGGAACAGATAGTGATCAGCCTTCTACAAACCTAAGAGCAGCATCTCCTCCACCTCCGAAATTAGTTAACACCGAGGAAGAGCATCTGGATGGGAAGTACAGAAATCACTTCGATGTCATGAACCGCCGTTTCAGCGTGAACAAGTCGCCAAATTGTCATTTTCAAACACGCCTACTTCCAAGCTCCTCGCAGCGGAAGCCCGAAACTCCCTCCGTTGGAGCGATGGCAGAAGCCTTCCGAGAAGCTGATGCACTGCACCCAGGCGACGAATACGAGGTGGATAATGGCATTAAAATAGAGCCTACCGAGGAAACGGCTCAGGAAACCCTTGAACAGCCCCAATCCCCATGGCAACACGACAGCCAGGGGATCGATCATGTTGCAGCGGTCATAGGCAATCTGTCCGAATTTCTAGATGCTTGGGATGTCGACACAGAAATGAATCAGAACCGCATAGAACTTAAAAAGGCCGAAGATGATGATGTCACTAGGTGTGATTTTCCAGGAGTTGGTAATTGGTGAAGAGAGACAAGTGTATAGCATCTTGATACCCGCAGATACGTTTTTTCTTTCCTCATTGCAAACCACGGAGGTTTGGATTGCTTCACATAGCCGGAGTTCGTTGCATGTTGGTCGTCAGGGTTTCATGGCTGGCCTGGAGTTCATACCCAGGGAGATGCGGCTCCTTTGTAGCGAAGTTCCTGTATTACCCATGTATGGGGTTACAAGCCAATCAACGGACATGTTTCACATATCCATACTTGACAATGCCATATGATATTGTGCATGCATTTAGGCCCAGTTACTAGGGGATACGTAGGACCCCTCCGGCACCCAACCTTCAACCGAAAATCCTCTATTGAACAAGTCAATCAACTGCTACTCTGTTGTATTAAGCAAGCATCACGTTCGCTCTGAGTTTGCAAGTAGTTATACTGTTGTATATGAGGACAAACATACTCGCCAACTCACTTGAAAACAAATCCCGAATAAGCCTGTGACATGCGTCCACGTGGAGGGCTTCCTGTTATGAACAAACTTGTCAGGTGTCGACAAAAAACAAACAACGCCAGAGTCGAGCTATATAGAAAGAAGTTCTGATAGTTGTTAGATTGTGTCACGGTTTGTATCTCTAGTTGTCGGACACGCAAGAGATGTCGCACGCCCCTATCCCACGTACTAAAGTCTTGAGGGTAATACGTGAATAACAAGACAGCAGACAACTCAATGCGTGCGCATACGCAGTACTCGGCGCAGTAGTTGCCAGGGATGCTGAGCCTACAGTACAGTGAGTAGAAGATTCTAGCCGAGAAGATCAATACTCCATCTAGAGCCTCGTGCATGCGTCCAACGACCTTTGATAAAGTCCCCTGTTCTCAGCTCGTCTGCGGGCAGAGACGATCCTATCTCCTACTGGGTTTCCGAGGCACCAAGAAGGCAATGAATAACATTTACAGTTAGTAATCCGCCAACGTGTAGAAAGTAGAGACTCTTCATAAAAACGAACCTCTGCAACGAAGGCACTGTGATAGCGGCTGTGGCGTACGGCGATTGGAGCTTACTATGCCACTTCCCGTGCTCGTCTCGTCTTGTGTTGACAAGTCTATATATAGGTATCCTATGTGGCGAATGAATCCTCTAGATTCTCTGGAAACGTGCGTTCACGGTGATCCGGTTACTTTGATGCTCCTGCTACAACACTCCCACTGCAGGTAATTGGGAAAAACTCTAGTTGTCGAGCAGTCATTTGATAGGCGATAGTCTAGAGAATTGAATTTTGACACGTCCCGGTGGTCTTCTTCTCGTGACTTGATGATATGATGAGATTGTAACTCGATCATTGTATTGCTTAAGTATTTAACATATATCGGCATGTAGTTGACAACATTTCAGCCCTCCGCACAAGCCAGTCAAATAGTGACTGCAGTCGGATTGACATCAATCATTATTTGATGACCCACGCCGTCTCTTTGATGTTCCTAAAACAACTGGTGATATCAGCTGCCAATTGCTTGTACATCATCTGCATGCCGGCGCACGAATTCAAGTATGTAGCAAAAGATCATGGGGGTTCGAAGAGCCCGATCGCCGAACTTGACCTTGGCACCTAAGGTTCGGATTGTTATAGTACTTATGAGATGGCGTAGCAGTTAGTTATATGAACGAGGCTTCATAGGCAGGCCAATCTCTTCATCTGCCCATGGCAACGTCATTGGAAATAGAAATACTACACGAAGATTCTGTGCCAAGTATCCTAGTCCGTGATTAGCATATGAAAGGCTGGATTGGCAGCATGTTCACCCTGAAATAGCCGTTTGAAGCGTCTGCCTGCCCTACTGTAAATGTCGCAAGACTCGAGTACTGGCCGAGCAACCCCTATTACGTACCGTAATCGTATTCAATCTATGGATCAGAGCTGTACCGGACATATCTTCTGTTTGAGTCTACGCGATGTGGCATGACGTTTATAGTGGCTACTATGGGGCGATGATCGTGAGAGGGGCCGCCACCGCAGCGATCTCGGCGGACGGGCCGGGCTGAAGAGGTACGGAGACGGAGAGTGGCAAACGGGCGGACCTCATCGTGATGTATGTTTAACTGCACCGTCCGGCTTCGTCAGTCAGGCCGGCTACATATCCCGATAAAACGATTATGCCATCTTTTGCGTTCTTTATGCATGCGAGATGTCACGCTTGCGGCTCTAATCCATCCTAGAGATATTTTAGGTATGGACCCCTATGAAATATGAGGAGTAAACGGGTAGTTCCCATTCGTCGGTGCATCGTCGGTGCTCATATGGGAGTCCGGCCTAGCCCTTTGGAGTAAGACGATCTGGTGATATTGCTATCCATCCACCCATCTCGGTAGCCGTCGTATAACATGCCGTCCACGGTGGTTGGGCAAACCGCTATTTTAGGCTGTGTTGATTTCCGCATGTGTGTGCCACGTGTTACACGACATTTCTAGAGGATGAATAGGCACGGGCTAGATGGTTCTGTTGTGCAGAGTGCAACGTCGCCTACATATGTGCTACGCCGTTCTCTCCATGCAACGGGCAGCGCGGCAAGCAGGTGAGCGAAGCACACCTACAGTATGGATGGTCAAGGTCCGAGTGGTAATAGCCTGACGGAATCAAGATGTTTGATTATCGCGGAGAACTTCTGAGCAGTGTCGCAAAAAGATGATAAGTACGGAGTAGTGATCTTGATCATTGGCCAGGCATCTCAGAACCACTGGGCTGAAATAGGCTTGAATTGCAGATGCAGTTGTGGATTTTGACACGGAGCGTTTCCTCCATGATAGCGCGGTCGCAACGGAAGGATTTCTGGAGATCTGCGTTTCTGTGCTGGCGGTGTACCTTCCACTCTGTAGTCAGCACTCCTATTGGTACTTCGCATTCTACATTAACCTAGTAGTGTACTCCTAAAGATTGGGCACGTCAAAATGCGTAAAGAAGCTAATGTAGGTCTATAAGAAAAAGCTGAAAAGGGTCAAGCCATTGCAAAGTTGGTAATGCGATCTCTGAGGACTCTCCAGGCCTAGACTCTGGCACTGCATGGGAATCAAGGCACAGACGCATTTTACCATGATTGATCTTCGCTTTGGCGGGGGTTTAGTTTACTAAGATCGGCCAGTAAAATCCTCCCTTCAGGGTCCTTGCCCTCCACTGAGTAGACCTAAAGCCAAGTTCGGTAATTCCTTAAGTAGCAACATCAAGACGGAGTCGGTGAGTAGTAGATAGATATTCTACCGTAAATATTGAATGGAATCTCTCTGAGAGCGTGGTGAATATGATGGAAGGGAATCTCGAACCAGGCGCTGAGTTGAAAGGGGTCCGTTGCACTGCATATTGACGGGTGCTATAATGACGTCGAAATGATGTGAGATTTAAGTAGTCGATTTCTAGTGCAGCAGCATAGTGTGATAGATCATGCCACAAGTACGGAGTAACTTAATACCCATGCAGTATCCCAGGCCTGCTAGTATCGTGTAATTGTAACGTGTAGCGAGTTCAGTAGCGAGATAACGCTTCGAAGCCAAAAGATCATTTTTGATAAACATGTGCATTTCAAGGTGGGATTGTCGACCGTCTAGATCGTTCCGTCTCGGGGCTGTCTTACCACCCCCACAAGGTCACATTGTCGAGAAAAAGCCATGGGCAAATGTCAGAATGGCATCCTCTTTAGAAACTCTTCGATGTACCTCCGGCAAAGCCATGGCCTTGTGGGAACCCCGGAAGTCTATGCGCTAATGCAAGGCTTGTCAGAGCCGTCCGAGACATGAAAAGAAAGGGGCACAAGAGCACCTCATGAAAGAAAAAGATCTTGCAAATGTCAGTATGCTCTTGAAGCCCAAAAGAGATCAAAATGAGGTGATAAGAATGATCGTGGGTTTGGAACGACTTGACCTAAGTACTTGGACACTTTGATGAACACTACAATCATGAACCAATCATGGGAGAAGCAGCAGAGTGGTGAGCGGGAACTGCTGCGATTGTCGTACGAGGAGTGGGGCTCTCGCTATTCCTGATAGGGGACCTTCCGGATCAAGTTATTATAGGGCGCAGTAGCGTCTCCTAACTAAGCTGCGTGGTTTGCGGGCCTATGACGTATAGCTACCAGCGCCACTAGAATGGTAATAAAGTGCGATCGATTGGGGAACACTGTATACCTATGAAGTAGGGCAAGCGAAGCAGAAGCGAAGGAAGCCAAAGCAATCATTAATAATAAGAAATAGAAGAAACCAAAGAGCCTGCCAGCGCGCGACCATGCGCCAGTCAGTGCGCTGGTGTACACTAACCGGAATCTGTTGTGCAGTTGCGCATGGCTGTCAATGTTACTAGTCGTGGATGTTTCTTTTCTGGAAAAAGAGTATTAATTATGGCTGCGACAGGACTGAGAAACTCTTGAAGGTAAACCAGGTCGTAGCCTGAAGACTTGGAGTTTACTGTATTGGGAGTCTACATCCGACGTAGGTCTTATGTAGGGGCTCCTTCAGTGCTGTTGAATATTCAGGGGTATCAGCACAAACTGAAATATCATCCGCGGTGTAACGGAGAGTGCTGTACTTGTGGTTGATGGACTTGCCGCCCTTTCAGCTAACAACGGATTGCTATGATGCATGCAAACCGGCAATAATACTTAAGGGTCTCGACGAAGGCCAGGAGAGGAAATGGAACGAACCCACCTCCGGTCTAGCGCAAAGGAGTTTCAACCCTACTTCGTACATGGGAACTTGGGTACACTGATAATTTGTATGCCAAGACTCCACCTTTTTGGGTCTGCTGCTTTGTCCGTCCCCAATTTTCCCGCCATTTCGTCATCGCAGCCCTGAAACTCTGCTTACGGGATTGCCTGCAGAGTGTCTACTGGATTACCTAGTCGAAGCGACCACTTCTAGAACAGACGGGAATACTGCTATTATACAAATTCTCTAATTCGTATTTTTTTTCTTGATTTGGTCTGTAGCCTTTTACCTAAGTACGTGAGACAAAGACTTTTCGGCTGCTTGGATTCCGGCGCACTATCAACCAAAGATGTGCCGTATTCCAGCAGATGCTTGATTTGTCTGATTCCGAGCGGGCGAAGACGGCCGTGGCTTCGCTCCATTAAATACTTCGTACACAGCAACGAGGCGTATATAGGATTGCTCATGGTTTGCCTCTTCACGGCATAGCGTCATCAGGCTGCTGATCATTTCCACACATGACAGCAGTGCTCAACACTGTATAGGGCCCAGATGCGCTGCTGTGTCTCGCTGCGCGCGGGCACCCTGTTTTTCCCACCAGTGTTATTCCCACCTTGCCATTCTCCCACACCAGCGCCAGCGAGTCGTTACTAATAAAACCTGGTGTTGCGGTAGCCGCCAGTAAAGGGCGAGGGGCCCGTCTCGCTGTTTTTGCGTGCCTACCAAGTACACACAGTTCACTTACAACCACACTTACACCACACCACCACACTCTGCGCTACACGTTGGCAGTGATCGTCGCGGTCTGGACGCATTCCACACACCACCTGCAGTGCAAGTCGGCACACACTGGCCTGCACTAGAGCAAGACCCCTTGATTCCGAATGATGCGAGGCATGGGAACGGCGACCAGGGACTAAAGGTATCGCTTCCCCTCTTTTGCCTGCCGATCACACCGTTCCTTAAAAGTAAAAGGGCGGGATCCCGCTAGGAGAGCCAGCTGTGTGTGCTCCTGTTTTTTCCATTAATTCTCCCACCGATTCGGGGCGCGCCATTCTGCCTTATAATCGGCCTCCGGGCGTGAGTTGTCTTGCGCCACTATCTCGCCCCGCTGTTGCTGCTGCTGTTGCGCATCGTTGGTACTATTCCCACTGCTGCTGGCGCTGCAGTGCTGTCGTGCTGTCGTGCTGCCGGCTGGTCTAGGTGGACGAAGAGGGCTGTAAGAGCTGCTGCGGCTGGCTTTGGTTGTGTCATGGTTGTGTAGAAACGACGGCGCTTCCGACCCAACAGCAAGGCAAGTTGCTACGGTTAAGCTGAGCTGCCTGGCTTCAGACTTGCATTCCTATCGTAATCAATTGATGCGAGCCAGACAAAATCAAGAACCAAGAATCGGCCTTCATCATACCTGCTTCCTTGCATTACGTCTATTTAAATTTTTTATTCTTCTAAGTTCTGTTGTGCAAGCCCTACTATTCAAGTTGTTCTATTGTTCTTGTCACAACCCGTTCCTACCTACGATATCTACCTACGAATTACTCTCGGTCATTCCGTACTCTCTCGCCCCTTCCTTCATACTACCTACTAGTATGGCCTGCCTTTGAGCAATCGCACCTTCTCGAAGTCCTAGATGCTGGTCTGTGGGCAACATCTGAGGTATCGATAACAACTTGAACTTGAACTGGATTGCTGTGTTCCTCCAACTTGAACGCACGCACAAACACAAACGTGCATAACACATTAGAGAATATAGCACGACGTCATAGGCCGCCATGGCCCCCGAAGTGAGTAGGAGCAACGACCGTTCGGCAGGCTCACAGCACTTCACCATGAAGACGTCGTCGCGGCCGCCGCTGGTGTCTTCACACTCACACCACGGCCACACCGCACACACGTCGCGCCACCTGCAGCCTAATCTGCAGTCGTTCCGCGCCAACCGCGCCGCCGCCGCCACGACATCCCCGCGCGTGTCTCACTCGGTTGGCCAGGCCTATCCGCCCAGCGTCAAGGTGTCGCCTAGCATGCCGGCGGATGGCCGTACCCCGAGCCCTAATTATTTTGGTCTGAGCATGGAGAGACACGGGGACCTAGGCGACTCGGCGGACGCGCCCTTTCACAACAACTGGAGCCCGCACACTTCGTCGGTCAAGTCGTTCGGTGCTGCCATCCCTAAGCAGGTGCCACTCGACGCCAATCCCGAGTTCGAGGCGTTCAGACGCCAGGTTGATGCCAACAAGGGCAGCGGCTTCAATTTGAGTGCCTCTTATTTTGCACTGCCTTCGTCTACCTCCTCCCGTCCGCATCCGCCTCGCTGGCCCACTAACCAGAGCGACGCCGCCTCTGATGCCTCGATGTCGAAGCCTGCGAACGCGAGATCTCGAGATCTCATGGGGAGCCACTTAGATGCAGACGCGGACAGCCTGCATGATTCCGCTTATGTGTCGTCGGACTCCAAGAGAAACTCGGAAGTGTCTCTGCATGCGCCGTCGCTTGCGATGCCGCGCTTTGAATCGCCAGCGTCGGCTGACTCCCCGTTCGAACCAATGCGCAGAAGCACTCTTTCCAAGGGAGACGATCGGCAATCCAGGCTATCACTACCACACAACAAGGTGGATGGACTTGGCGACGCACCAAAACCGCGTTCTGAGACACTACCGCCAGCCTCTGAAGCCAGAGCTCCCGGCTCAATACTACCTAGCGAACTCAGAACTTTACTCGACGAAGCGTCTGAAGGTGAAATATTAGTTCTAGACGTCCGTGTTGCAACGCTGTATGCTCAATCGCGTATCCCGGGTGCTTTAAATTTGTGTATCCCCACGACGTTGCTGAAGCGGGCCACATTTAACCTGGACAAGCTCCAGAAGACGTTACAGACAGAGGAGGATCAGGCCAAGTTTGGTACGTGGGCTGACGTGAAATATCTCATCATCTACGATAATACATCCGCCGAGAAGCGCGACGCGGCAGCCGCTATGAATATGTTCAAGAAATTTATGAACGAAGATTTCCGCGGCCGCTCCGGCTTGTTGAAAGGAGGGTTTCAAGCCTTCGCTGCTGCTTATCCCACTTGCGTCGACTATCAACCCGCCACCGAACGAGGTGGGACGTCGGTCAAATCGTCGCAGAGCGGTCGGCCAAGCTTTGCGCCAGTCATTGGTGGTGTAGCCCTTCCCGCGGCCGCCAACAATCCCAACCCATTTTTCAGTAATATCCGCCAGAACATGGACCTAGCAGACGGTGTTGGACAGATGGACATATCGGTTCCATCGAATCTGGACTCCAGTGTCCTGCCGTCGTGGCTTAACGAAGCCACCAAGAAAGCAGACCATGGCAAGAAAGTCTCGGATCGCTTCCTCAATATTGAACGTAATGAGCAATCGCGCATGCGTGATGCATATTCGGCTTTCAACGCGCAAACCCCTTCAAGCTCGAGGCCCGGAAGAGTACAGCTTTGTGGAGTAGAGAAAGGGAGCAAAAATCGGTACAAGGATATACTGCCGTTCGAGCATGCCCGCGTGCGTCTACCTAGCGCCGGACCCGGAGCTTGCGATTACATAAATGCCAGTTACATACAGGCTTCCCGAAGTCATAAACGTTACATTGCAGCTCAAGGGCCTCTTCCTGCAACGTTCGAGGTGAGCTCGCCATGATCCGGTTTGACACATAGAATAATGCTAACCGTAGTTTAGGATTTTTGGTCTGTTGTTTGGGATCAGGATGTTCGTGTCATCGTCATGTTAACAGCCGAACAAGAAGGCGGTCAATTGAAATGCCATCCATACTGGCAAGGGCGAGAATTTGGCCCCATCCAGCTGAAACCATTATCTGAGAAGAAAGTCTCCCTTGATATGGATAAGCACATGTCAAATTCGGCCGCTGTCTCGAATAGTGCGGGCAATTCGGAATCAGGCCGCCGACGGGCCAACACTGCTACCATGTTTGACTCTCCTGGCGGCGTACCGCCCCAAAAACAGCCTCAGTCGCAAAGCGAGGGTCATTACGTGACAGTACGAAAATTCGCCATGTGTCATGCTTCTCATCCTTTTGAGCCTATGCGGGAGATTACGCATCTCCATTATCCGTCGTGGCCTGATTTTGGCACTCCTGCCCAACCGTCCCACCTGTTGGCACTTGTAGAACTGGCGAACGGGATGCAAAGAGCCGCTCTTCCTGCCGATGCTAGGGCGTTAGCTTCTCCGAAAGCTACGGATTATTCATCTACCATGAGTTGGTTTGACGAGCCGGAATCGGAAGCGAGGGCCCGACCTCTGTTGGTTCACTGCTCAGCCGGGTGTGGCCGCACTGGGACGTTTTGTACTGTCGACAGCGTGATTGATATGCTCAAGCGACAACGGCTTGCCTCAATGGATAGGAAGTCTCGGAAAGACGCAGATGGAGACGTCACTATGGACGACCAGGCGACGTCGCCAAAGAAAGCTAAACATAATGATAGCATGAGAGAATTGTCTTGGAACGCTAGTGGTGTTGATGCAGGCTGGGTTGGTGAAGCTGGCCTCGACTTGATCGAGGCAACAGTTGAGGATTTCAGAAAGCAACGACTCAGCATGGTGCAGAGTTTACGACAGTTTGTTCTGTGTTACGAGAGCATCACGGAGTGGGTTTGGAGGTTACAGGATAAAAACAGCAGCGGAAACGATATCCGGGGTCGGCTCCGAAGTGGCAGCCTTCAAGGCGCTCGGTGATGTGTCGAAAAAGATAGTAGAGTTACGCACCTGCTCTACAACACACAATAACATCAACGGTTGCATTAAATCAACAGCATTTCGACCGCGGGTTTCAGCCTACCAAGGGTCGGCGGCCAACCGGCCCCCCACCCTACGGAGGCTCATTCATACTGCCATAGGGCACGGCGTCAAAACGATGTTTCTGTTTACTTTTGCATTCCCGTTCTGGATCCAGGCGGAAACGGCATTCATGGGCGTCAGAACTTTATTTGTTTGGTTTCATTCTAATCTTCTACTTTTCGGCGACGGGAGACCACAGCGGTCATCCCCTGCTTCTCAGCAACAGACACTTGATTAACTAGACGGCAAGATCACTTGCGCGTGATGCGCTTATAAACCCGTACATATATACAGATACACAGCCCGGCAAGGACGGGACGGACGGAACGGAATGCCATTCAACAACAATGACCAGCATAACGGAAGGAAAAGACCGGTTCCACGGCCCGGTCGGCAGAATAATAGGATATGCATGCACGACTAGTGTGTAATGGCCTCCTTGGGAATAGCACGAAGAATGCAGACCTGGTGTTAGGCTTGGTACTGCTGTGCGTTCTACGGAAAACTAGCTGCTCTACTGCAACACGAAGCATGGAAAGAAGAAGCAGAGAAGCAATCCCGCTCGCATCATGTCGTGTCATGTCACAGCGAGGAGCACCCGGCTTCGTAGTCTAGTTTGTCTTGCCCCGGCTTAGCCTTTGCCAGATACACATCTAGGGCAAGATGACAATCAAAACAGAGATCATGTTATCAAGCATTAGTAGTCATCTTCGTGTTACTTTATGCCCATACTGTAAAATATGCCTCTTATAATACTCGTTACTCAATTTTGGACTTCTTTCTGTGCTTACATTCATATACGGTCGGCACTAATACCTATGTCGGTCTTATTCTGCTAGGCCATTTTCTGTGTAAGCACCGGATAGGGAAGGAGCAGACGATTTCACGGGCTGCCACAAATTGGCTAGTTGCGATTTTAGAAATATATCAAGAATACGCGATCAAGGGACATCACGATCATAGTTCATTTTCTTCAATGTCTAAAAGCGCTTGAGTTGATTACACATGTTTACAAGGCTGGAAGGAGGTGTAGGACACGGCAGACAGCCCTGAACTTGTTATCCATGCCATTCCACTCCACTCCTTATTAGTATTTTTGTCGCTACAGACAGCATGATGTATGTGTGATAAACGAATCAGTCCGAGCTTTTGTGACATCGATATTCGACTTCCAGCTCTCGAAGATGCCCAAGCCACCACCGCACATGCGAAGATAGATTCCAGAGGGGTTTATTTCCAGAATTTCTGCAGCGAAACCTCCTTGTCGTCGTGTTTATTCAGGATCTTGGCCGTCGCAAGTTCGAAATCTTCTTGTGTAACGTGTACTCTCCGCTCCCGCAGGGCGTACATACCCGCCTCAGTACATACACCCTTCAGCTCGGCGCCAGAGCATCCGTTCATCTTCTCGGCAATCTTGGTGAGGTTGATGCCGCGGGTAAGATTCATCTTGCGACTGTGAATTCGGAGAATATCGGCTCGAGCCTCAACTGACGGTGGCGGGAACTCGATCTTACGGTCGATACGGCCGGGACGCAAGAGTGCCGGGTCTAAAATATCGAGACGATTCGTGGCCATGATAACCTTGATGTTCTTGGTGGGTTCGAAACCATCAAGCTGATTAAGAAGCTCCAACATCGTCCGCTGCACTTCCGAGTCACCACCCGATGATCCCTCTACACGGGACGAGCCGATAGAGTCGATTTCATCCATAAAAATGATGGAGGGCGCATGTTCACGGGCCATTACGAACAGCTCACGGACCATGCGGGAGCCTTCACCAATGTACTTCTGCACAAGTTCGGAGCCCGATACCCGTATGAACTTGCAGTCTGTATGATGTGCGACGGCTCGAGCGAGTAGAGTCTTCCCTGTACCGGGGGGGCCGTAGAGTAACACTCCCTTGGGTTGGGCGATGCCGAGGGATTCGAAGAGTTCGGGGTGCTTGAGGCCTAATTCAATCACTTCCTTGATTTCCTTAATCTGCTGATCTAAACCGCCAATCATGTCGTATGTGCTGTCGGGCACTTTTTCGACCATCATGAGCGAGACGAGGGGATCGACGGAGGAAGGCAGGATCTTCTCAAGCTTGTAGGAGTCGGACAGCAGTGTCACCCGCTTGCCTACTGTGAGCTTCGCTATGTCGACCGAATCGGCGACATCGACAACTACACGGATACGGAATCGTTAGCAAACGGCTCACCATGCTGGCAGGAATGTAGTGGATGTGTGCGCACCGTATTTTCCTTCGGGATGGACTTTAACAAGGACCTTTTTCGTGCTCATTACCCGAACAACCTCGCCAACGTATGAACCCGGCTGTTGGAGCAGCCCTAGCTCCTCGCGTAATAGTCGCACTCTTGAATTGTAGTCATTTCTTTGAGCTTCGAGGCGGCGCAGCACAGCTTGGCCCTTAAGAATCTCGAGCTTCATAGCCTCGATCTTATTGTGGTAATAGTTGTCGAGCGCCATGTTGATCGGTGCTCTCGAGCTGGAGGCGGTCACTGGCTATCAAATGGTTTCAGATGTGGATGATGAAATGGTTGATGGGAAAGACGATTAAAGGTTCTTAGACGGTGGAGTGGGTGGTCGTGTGTGGTGACGAAGATGGCGATAGATTGGAAGTTGCTTAGTGTCGGAATTCGCAAGTCGAGGTCAGCCTTGGGGCAATTGCACTAGGTAGGCACCTTAGCGCGTATTGCTGGGGGCCGGTAAGTGCGACCGTTCTAGGTAATTGGTTCATTCGGATTGGAACCTAAATCTACCGTTCCGATTCAGAATTATTCTGTTAGAGAATTCGTAATATTAAGAGATGCATTGAATATTTAAATAATTGTTACAGCCAAATCTTTTGGCCATTTGGCGTGCACCTTCCGACCTAGAGCTGCTCGTCACCTAAATACTGGTGCTGGTGCTGGTCAGGATCAAGCATCGAGCTTCACAACAATTCATAATGTAAAACTGATGAATCTCGTTGTACTCCGTATAATATAGTATACCTAGCCGTAGAGACATTCGGGCCACACGTTCACGAGCATTACACACACAATTCGAACTACGGGACGTTCTACAATTATGATTACGAGCTATACATATTACTACCCTACGAATACGCTCTACGCAAGCGTGCGCACCTTGAACGAATATATAAGGGCTATTCGAGGGTTTAGGCAGTCGCGGGTGTACGTCTGTTCATTTAAACCGTTTTAAAATTCAGCGGTAAATACTCCGTATAATTACGGCTCGAGATACGGACCACTCTGGCTAGCAAGGGTAGGGACCTCTCATCTACGAACTTTATGGCCAACTAAAGTCTAAGCATAGACCAATGCCAGCAGGCAGTAATGAGACCAACGCGTCCTGGACAGAACTGATTATAAATTCCGGTCGAATTTCAGTTGCGCATCCCGTTCCTTTAACATCACCGCAGATTCAATGTGAAGTTATTCTCATAGCTCAGAAACTATCTATCAGCAATACCTGCATATACATTATTGATCCCAATGCTGATCGGCTGCAGCAACTTTAGGAGCATATGATGTAAGGTAAGTTATAACTAGTCACTGGTGGTATTAAGACAAGCTCATAAATACGGAGTAAAGCTGGCTGGTAAAACAAAGAAACTGGTTTCCACAGTATCATCTTACAGGCGGTGACTGTATGTTGGTCCCATGCTGTTTTTCTTGTCTGACCACCATATTGTGCGCATGAGTTTTGCATTGGCGAAATATGAGCTCCGACTCATGTCCAGAACTCATGTCCACTACTTATTGTCGCAAGCTGACATAGAGTAGACCATGTGTATTGGAGTTGATTACGCATAGGTCGATAGGTACGTAATAGATGCTGCTAGGGCATACATTGGCAGGTACCTAACTCAGTGTTCCGCTACCAGGCCCGGTCAGAAAGAAGAATGAAGAAATACTTATTGCGAGAGGCCCACTTTATCTTCTCCAACTATCCCCTCGTGAGCAAGCGAGCTGTAGAACCATCCACTGCCGGCTGTATCGGCGGGTCGGATCCATCTTATCAACAGCATCGTACGAAGAGGCTTAATATGTGACATATCACCCAACACATTTTATGAGTTATATGCATTGTCAAGGCAATGACCGGCGGTTGATACAAACGTGTTTCACCTTTCCCTGTTTCCTCTCCGGTGTAATAGCTACCTAGTAACCTGGGTAGTGCTATCGAGCGAGCTGTAGCAGTTGTTGCGTCGCTGCTTCCAGTCTCCAATACCTGCACTAGGTAGATAAAGCAGTTTAGGTACGCTAAGGTTAGCTGATCATTTGAACAAAGTTCGGCTCCGCATCAACTTCGTCATTCGTCTTTGGGAAACTGTGCTCTCACCTCTTCTTCGTACATCCCCTTGGATAGCTACCTGGGGTAGCTGTGATCTCGGACTGTACTTCGTACAGTCACCTGCCTGTTCTATTCCTGTTCACCGGCAGCAGTGCACAGACTTACCTATGGACCTCTAATCTCATCGCTTTGTCCTCTACCGACTGCTGAACATACTCTCGCCTCGCCTGGCATCACCTTGCGTCGCCCTTGTCTTTCCTCAGCCAATCTAGATCATCTGGTCCGACGGTCTCACCCATCCTGCTATTGCCGCACAGCTTTGGTCATCCTGTCCTCAGCTGCTGGCGATATAATACATAAGCGCGTGGTCCCCAGAACGCAAAGAGTTTCGATCTGGAACAAGCCCGCCACATGAACCCCAATTTCTCCAGTCCCAGTGGCTTTCGTGCGGTGGCATAGGCACAAGCGTGCGCCACCAGCGAACGCGACAAACCAAGGTCATCATGGATCCGCCTTCGCAAGACTCGGGTACCTCGAGCGCACAGTCGCCCACAGACACACGCAGAAACCCGAGCCGACGCGACACGCTGGAGAGAGAGGATGTCTTCGCTGAGAGCTTCCAGTCCACAGAGACGGTGCGGAGGCGGAACGAGCAATCATATGGTATGCCCACTTCCCGCTTCCCGCTTTGCGCCCTAAGGTCTCATATATACCTATCGCGTATACCCTCATTTCATCTTGTTTTCTTTTTCCTCGGTGTCTTGTCGCATGTGCCAATCTGCATCACGACACAGGCGATTTTCTTGTTTGTGGCGGCCATGGCTTGAATTGTTAGTTCGAAAGGCAGGAAAACTAATTTTCATGGCCAGGCACGCTTCAGACTCCTTTGCCCACTGTGTCTGCCCAGCCCGGGAGTGATCCTCCGGTCCATGACCGTTCCCATTCCAGAGCCAGCATACAACAGGCGCGCTCTCCCATGCTAGGCCCCGATCGAGGTAAACAGCGTCCTAGGAAACCTCCCATGGCGCGCCGGACCTCTACTAGTACTCAGGCCCCCCACCGCGGCGAGATCTTCTCTACCGACGACGACATACGCGAGGTTGAAAGCGATGCGGTTGGAAGACAACAGTCTTATAATGCCGACTCGGCTCCTCGGCCAACGGCAACTATACGCCGGCGAACCATTGCCCCTCCTGCTCTATCTCGCGTGCAGTCTAGCCGTAGCATCGAGGCCGAGAATAGTGCCATTGACGAACGCCTCGAAGACGATGCGCAGAGCCCCACACAGACCTCCCAACCCCGCGAGTCAGGACTTCCACAAGACGCGTCTCCCGACGAAGGAACCCCTGACGACGACGAAGATGATGATATCAGCGATGCCGAGAGTTTCACTCTGAAAGACCGCCAGCAGGCTATCAATGAGACGCACCCTTTCGGTATCAGGATCTGGAAACCTGCCTTATACAAGAAAGATCGATCGGTCCAAAAGACTGCTGAAGTCGATATTCACTCCTCACCTGGTGGTCACGTTAGTAACTGGCTGCTCTTGTTCAACACCCTCTGGACTTTACTGTTTGGCTGGTGGATGGCCTCTTTTGCTGCATTTGGCGCCGGTATCTGCTTTATTTTCGCCGCCGCGCCCAGCGGGCGAGAGTATGGTCGTGTCTTGTGGGGCTTGGCCCGTTACCTCTTTTACCCCTTTGGTAAATTCGTACGACTCGAACAAGACGAAGCCTACCTGGACGAAGATCAAGGAGAAGGACGAAGTATTAGTGAATATGAACAATGGCAGAACGGAGATCTTGAGTATGGTCGTCTCTTCTTCGGCCCTGAGTCTCGGAACCGATCAATAATTGGGCGGTCGAGGAGGAGTATCGATTCTGAACCCAGCGAAACGGACAGCCTGCTCGGGCGCTCCGGTCGTCATGACCTGGCTGACACGGAGGGAACAGGACGCCGGCTGAAGCGGCGTCTCTTTGGTCGAGGAGAGTGGAACATAGGGCGCGTCATTTTCTTCATCGTCTTCTGGGGCCTCATCACGCCCTCTTTGTTCATCGTGTCCGCCATATGCTGGTTCTTGGTCTTCTGGATACCCATGGGCAAGGTCACAAATCTTCTCTTCGATCATCTTAGGAGACATCCGCTGGCATTGTCTTTCGAATCGGATATCACTATAGCGAGAGATTCGGATGCTCCGCATTCATCGATTCTGCTGTGCACGTATCGCGCTGTGGGATACAAGTATTGGAAATATACCATCGATGGTACGAATATTTTTCTCATCAACCTCATGGCAGTAGTCCTCTTCGTCATATTCGACTGGGCAGTGCTAGAAAACGTGCTACACTTGGACAACTGGTTGACATCTCCCGGCTTTCTCTTTATTACCTCCTTATTCTCCATCGTTCCTCTTGCCTACTTTATTGGGCAAGCTGTGGCCTCGATCTCGGCCCAGTCTTCCATGGGCTTAGGTGCAGCGATCAATGCACTCTTTTCTACAATTGTCGAAGTGTTCCTTTACTGCATAGCCTTGAGGGACGGGAAAGGTCAATTGGTCGAAGGCAGTATTATCGGAAGCATATTCGCTGGTATTTTATTCCTTCCTGGTCTGTCCATGTGTTTTGGTGCTATCAAGCGCAAGACCCAGCGCTTCAATGCCAAATCAGCAGGTGTAACGTCGACTATGTTGTTATTTGCCGTTGTGGCAGCTTTCGGGCCAACGCTCTTCTACCAAATTTATGGCACCCACGAACTCCGATGCCTAAGCTGCACAGATTTCGATCAGCGCAACGAACGCGATTGTCGCCGCTGTTATTATTCGCAAAGGCCAGCTCTAGATGATCGTTTCTATATCGAAGCTGTTCGCCCCTATTGCATTATGGCAGCCGTTCTTTTGTTCTGCTCCTATATTATCGGTCTGTGGTTTACACTCAGGACCCATGCGGCCGTCATCTGGAACGCCGAAGTTGATGAGAAGAAGCAAGATGAGCAACATGTCCCACAGCCTATACGCCTCTCCGAGCCACAACACCACGGCCACGGTACTGATACAACAGGAGCCGACATCCAATATAGCACACTGTACAAGCGAATTCTAGGTCAATCTCTCAAACAAGTTGGTCTCCCAGGGGATTCGGAAGGTCATCACTCTCGCCAGCCATCCGGGCTAGGTTCTCTCCCTCCAAAAGCGGCCGTTCAAACACCGCACATGGTTCCCCCTAAAAGTAGCGGGAGTGGGTCCGACAGCATACGGTCCCATGTCCAAATTCCAGGCTTTTCCGATGCCGAGAATAACAATCTTATTCGTGGTGTGACCGAGCTTGCCGCCACCGCGGCCGCCATTGCCGCCCGCGACGCGAGAAGTTCTCGTCGCATCTCGCACCAGCCATCGAACATGGGCGCCAGCACTTCGGCGGTAAGGCCGATGGCGCGGCGTTCAAGTACGTTTCCCGACACTGGAGATGCACCAGAACACGCTCCAGCCGGCCACGGTGGGCACGATGCTCCCAACTGGAGCAGGAAGAAGAGTGCCATTATCCTGATGGGTGCCACTGTACTTTACGCCGTTGTCGCCGAGATCTTGGTGGATACTGTTGATGTGGTATTGGACAATTATGCGATCGATCCTAAATTTCTAGGCATTACGCTGTTTGCTCTGGTTCCTAATACCACTGAATTCCTGGTAAGGCACTATTCCTCCGTATCCTATCTCTTCAGCGGCACTAACAATCCTTGCGCTACAGAACGCCATATCTTTTGCAATGAATGGAAATATCGCGCTTTCGATGGAAATCGGATCTGCATACGCTCTTCAAGTCTGCCTCCTTCAGATCCCTGCTTTAGTCTTTTTCTCAGCTCTCTACCCCATCAAGCCCGAGGGGGCAGGCGAAGAGCTGGATCCTATTCACTGGACATTCAGCCTCCTTTTTCCTCAATGGGATATGGTGACTGTGATTCTCTGCGTGTTTCTTTTGAGTTACATGTATGGTGAAGGAAAGAGTAATTATTTCAAAGGCAGTATCCTGCTCTTGACTTACTTGGTAGTTGTCGTTGGGTTCTACTATTCCGGGTTCACAGATGGAGTGGTTAGTATGAACTCGTCTCGTTTCGATACCCTCGGAGCGGATGGTGTCTGGAAAACATACAAAACGATCGGGCGAGGAGCCAATGCACCAGCATTTGAGGTTGGAGTGGATGTTTGAGCTCTTGCCTATGCCGCTGATTTTAGCCCTTGTAACATTGGGGGGGCATCTTGCTATTCATTCCTGTTATAAATTGCATTACCATAGCATGGCCAGCGGGTATGGGCAGGTTTCATGTTTCGCTCAATCAATCCACGGTACGCATCGGCTAGTTAGAATACATAATTGTCGGGTATGAAATCCATAATCTTATTGCTGCAGCATGTAACGCTTATATCCCTATCTTCCATGGTCTTATACTCTCTTGTAGCGAGTTCATTGTACGAAATAAATCCGACTTCCGGCCTTTGCGGTTGGTGTACCTAAGTGTTCAGGGGGCCGAACCTCAAATTTGCTAGAGTCTGATTTTCTTTTCATTGTAGGATCCCTAGTATATTAGGTCTTCTTATGTAAATCGTAAGACTCAATCGCTGCTCCTTTTTTTCTCTCGGTATGATCAATATAGTCACTAATTGATGTGCCTGAGCTACCCGGTATACACAGTTTTCCTACCCTCCCCTCACGAAGACGGAATTCACTGGCTCGCATTTGCAGTTGGATCTTCGAAGGCTACTGAAGTGCTTTCTCTCATTTGTCTACTTATTGGACTAAATCTAGGATAGTTGTCGAGTTGTGGTATTTGAGTGAGAACAATTGGCACGAGATAGTATGAAAGCTGTCTTGTTTGTGTGTATGTGTATATGACTTGAAATAAGCGAAAGTCTTTAATGATAGAAGATTGAAAGAATTAAAAGAGAACTATGCGCCCCCACTTCCCCCGAATTCCCTCCAGTGTTACCAGGCCAGCTTGGCCAGGATACTCTTCGGGTACTTGCGGATCAGGAACTTCCGGCTCTCGTCGAAGAGGAGAATGAAGGTACCGAAGGCAAATGGCAGGAACCAGTGTTCTACCGGCACAGGTACGGTTCCCAGGATAGAATGCAGCTGGGGAATGTAGAGCCATAGAATGGCGATCGACACAGAGAAGAGGATGGCGGGGAAGAGATAGAGGTTCTGCGTGCGCTTGTTGAAGGCCGGAGGGTGCTGGAAAATACTCCAGCGTCTTGTGCGGACGGCCATCAAGTTGAACCATTGCCTAGACGTATCTTGTAAGCTAATGACGATGAAACGAGAAATTAAATGACAACTTACATGACAACAAGGTTGACGAAGTAGATCGAAGAAGCGATATTGAGCTGGTCGGCGTAGTAATCGGGGTCGACTCCATCGGGGATCTTGCCAAAGGCAAACCACAGCTGATTGAACGGAATACCGTTACGCTGGAGATACCAGTACGAGACGAAGAAAGACAAAGTAGTCTCCAGGATACCGATGACACCGTAAGCGTGGATGACGAGTTGCCAGTTGACCAAGCGATCCTTCTTGACATTACGAGGCCTGCGCAGAAGAACGTCGGCTTCGGGCTTCTCGTACGACAGGACGGTTGCGGCCGCGCAGTCAGTGAAGCAGCTAAAAATAATACGTAAGTTTCAAGTGTATATACTTTGTAATAGGATATTACTAACCAGATAATAATCATGAGGAACGAAGACAGAATCTGCGGCAGGCCGAACAGCACACTCGTGAAAACGGGCCAGAACTCGGCAAAACTACCAGCAGGCAGCAAGTAGCAGATGACCTTCTTGAGGTTATCAAACACGACACGACCGTACTGCACAGCCTCAACAACAGACGAAAACGACTCGAGGAGAACCATATCCGCAGCCTCGATAGCGATATCCGAGCCGCTCCCCAGCGCGATACCGACATCTGCAGCTTTTAAGGAGGGCGCATCGTTGACGCCGTCGCCGGTCATCCCCACGACGCCGTCCTTTTGAAATTCTCTGACGATGCGCAGCTTCTGCTCGGGCGTGGTGCGCGCGAACACGATCTCGTCATATTGTGTTAGTTGTGCCCACTGGTACTCGTTGAGGGTGGTCAGTTCCGGGCCGCTGATCACGATACTCGATGACGGCTCGAAGGATTCCACCGTCTTGTCGTCCGTGGACGGGTTCGGTTCGCGTCGGAGTGCGCTCGCGTTGTGCACTTCTGCCGCGGGCCGGCTGACGATCCCGGCGTCTTGCGCGATGGCCAGCGCGGTCAGGGCGAAATCTCCAGTAACCATGAAGATGCGGATACCCGCGGTGCGTAAAGTCGAGACGACGCCGCGGATCTCCGGGCGCAGCGGGTCGACGATGGCCACGAGTCCGACGAGCGTCAGCTCGGTCTTGGCCTGCTCCTGCACGATCTCCTCGAACTGGCTGGTGTTGGGCGCGTGCGGGACGTCGAAGGGGCGGAGCGTCTTGCGCGCGAGCAGGATGCAGCGCTTGCCCTGGCTACTGTACTTATTCTTGGTCTCCTCGAAGGCGGCCTTCATACTCTCGTCGAAGGGCCGGACGTCCCCGGCGTCGGTGACGAAGTAAGAGCAGCGGTTGACTAGGACATCTGGGGCGCCCTTGATGGTCAGGAAGATATCCCCGGAATTGAACTCCGAGGCCTCGGATGCCGGGAGAGTGTCGGAAAGACACTCCTTGCGCACGAGGTTGAACGTCCGGATCATGTACTTGTTCTTGCTGTTGAAGGCTAGCTCGTACGTCTTGTTCCACCCCTGCCGCAGCTGTTGGACGGATCCCAGGCGTTCGGAGAAGCGTAGAATGGCTTGGTCTGTCGCGTCTCCGAAGATGCGGCGTTCGCTGATCGGTAGATGAGCTTCGGCCGCGTCGAAGTCGGCTGCGTTGCAGAGACCTGAGATCGCGCGCGCTTGGCTGACTCCTGATGCAGCGGCGGGTTTCTCCTTTCCGTTGATCTCGTCCTCGGCTTCGTCTGTGGACATGGTGCGGGCGCCGATGGTGCATTCGGTCACCGTCATGCGGTTCTCGGTCAGAGTGCCGGTCTTGTCGGAGCAGATAACGGAAACAGCTCCGAGAGTCTCGACAGTCTTGAGCGATTTGCACAGAATCTTGTTGGTGCGCATGATGTTCGCCGTGATCGTCAAGCCAGCAGTCAAGGCAATGGGCAGACCCTCGGGGATGAAGGCAATAGCCACACTGACGATGTCGACGATCAGGGTCGGAACGCTGATGTAGTCGGGATGGTCTTTCCTCAGCCAGAAGCCCCAGGCAAACAGGACAATCGTGATCATGGTCAGCATGATGGAGCAGATGATAATCACGAAGTACAGAACTTCCTTTTCCAGAGTCGTCATCTTGGACTTGGGTTGCTGCGTCAGAGTCGCAATGCGACCGAACACGGTGCGGTCACCAGTTGCCTGTAAAAATAAGTTTCATGTTAGCCTACCGATTCTTGAGAAACTTGAGCTCCAACCTCTCCGAGTCCATGGTAGAATTTCGCGAATAGTGAATAGTGAACATACCACAACCAAGCCTGTGCATGTTCCAGTAACACAGTGAGTTCCCTGCATTCCGATACACCGAGTCTCGAGGTAGTTGTCATCGGTGGAGTTGACCGCAGCAGCAAGGGGGACGGATTCTCCAGTAAGAATGGATCTATCAAGCTTGGCATCGCTCGAAACTTGGAGGAAACGAACATCCGCTGGTAGTTTGTTTCCGGCCTTGATCGCGACAATGTCACCAGGCACAAGTTCCGGCGCGGGCAGAGACAGCTGTTGACCGTTACGAGTTACTGTACACTCATCTGGCAGCATGCTCTTGATCGACCTCATGGCACGAGACGAGCTCCAATCCTGGAACGCATTGAAGGCAGCTTGTATCAAGAAAACAGCGAACAGGACAATGGCCAGAATCTGTTGAAAATTAGTATTTATCTCGCCTATATGTTACGTTCTTGCGGGTCATACCAGATTTGCCAACGCGGGAGGCTGGCCAAGGGGCTTCCAGGAGATAAGGACAAGGATAGCGCCAACCAGGAGAACAGGGCCAAAGCCCTTGAAGAAGTACCCGAACCATCTTTGGAGCCAGTCTGACTTCGGAGGAGAAGGGGCATTTCGCCCATACTCCTTCTGACGTATCGCGACCTGCTCAGTGGACAGACCTGACGTCGGTGAGACGGTGAGGCGGCTCAGAGCCTCATCCGTAGTGATGGTATGCCACTCGAGAGCAGAGAACTCTATGGTAGTTATGGTTAACAAAGAATTACATAATAGGGTGATATTTCCTGGGGATGTGTGTGTGCATACCTTTGGTGGCCGAGTCTTTAGCCTTCTCATATTTCTCGGCCTCTGGGACCTGCTTCGATTCGGAGATAGAGTATGAGCTGCGATGATAGGACGGTTGTCAGAGCCAAAACACCACACAACCACGCAACCACAGGCTAAATGAGCGGTGTTTCTATTGGATGACTTACATCGTGCGGTACTGGATGGGAAGAGCGACGGCGGGATCGATTTCACGGCGAGATTGTAGACTGTGAATGGACATAGAGCCAACAGAGCTCTTGCGTCCCAGTCTACTCCTGCTACGACTGCCTCCCGCTTCCTCATCCTGCCAGCGAAGGGCCTTCAAGTTCTTGATGTCGAGGTCGTCGTCCATGGTTACCTTTTTTTTCTCCCTGCTCGGAGTTTCTTCACGCGGTGTAACAGAAGGAAAAGAGAATGACTGGGAGGAGAAAAGCAAATGCGACGAAAGAAATGGGTAAGAGGCCGGGGGGCCACGAGGAACGAGTTTCGACCACCACACGCAAACAACGTTGCAGCAGAAGTAGCAGCAGCAGCAGCAGCAGCAGCAAGGGAGCAGAGCAGATCACATCTATGCAGTGGTCTTATATTGACAGGGCGGGAGTACAATATACTATTCAGAGCTAGGTATTCTATTGGCTACGACTCAGGTTGTCTAATGCGCAGAGCTCATGCTCTAGGGTGGGATTGACGAGATACGAGGGAAGCAGGCTGGCAAAGAGGACGGCGCACTGTCAGTTGTGAGGACGGGCTCTCACAACGCCACAGTTGACATTACACTTCGCACGCGAGGCTCCTTTGTATAAACAATGACATGTGGGCGACTAAGTCAGCACTTAGTTAGCTTTTTTGTCGGGTGTCAGTGGATGTTAGTGGATGCAGGCCAGCCGACAGATTGACAATCAGGGCTCCAGGGCTCGGCCATGGCGACCATGGGGGGTAATGGATAGGTAATTCGCGCAGGGCTCCTGGGCTTCTTGGAAACCGGCCTGGGCGAGGTGGGGACGGAGGAAATTTGAAAGCGGCGGCCATGATATCGAAAGAGGTGGCGGGACAACAACGGGCGAGTCGTCAAATGCGGAGACCAGACGCTTGTTATACTTCCGACTTGTTAGAGCAATACCGCCAGCCATAAGTGTGGGGACAGCCGGAGGTGTGGGGCAGCGCAAAGCTCCTAGGGAACATGGGCGGGAGGCCTCCGCTGTAGTATTGCTTCTTTGCATCATTCTGCAGACGAGTAGGAGCAGAAAAGAGCACACTGACAAGACGGGATGCATTCCGCGTGGGAAGCAGGCTGTCCCATTTCTATTGGTAATGCCAATGGGCGAGTCATGCAACAATATCTAGTCGCGGTGTCCGAAAAGTCTTGACATTGAAGGCGAAACCCCAATCAATGCGCAACTCTTGTCGCACAGTCGCACAAAAACGACGCTGCAATGACACCAGCGAAAAGCAGCAGCAACATGGCCTCAGAACTATGATCCAGCTATGACAAGCTTCTTCGTCGTAAAATTTCTCTAGCGTTAGTTACACAGCCATGTGCTAAGTGGAAACTAAGAGCTGCTGCAACTAAAATTACACTACTTACACCAGGCACGCTACAGTAGTACTTCGTAGATCGTGTGGGCAAGTGAAGATGGATGGGAGCTGCTGAAAACTGGATTGAACCTGCGATGCAGGAATGTTATGATAGGGCAGATCACTACTGCGGGTTTCCCGAAAGGGCAATCGTATGCAACCCAACTAATGCAACCCTGCAGGTTAGCCGTCAAGAAGGCTAATACCGTACCTAATCACTGTGCCAGAATGTTGCCGGAACTGCAAGCGAGTCTGCCGCGAACTAGTGTGTTCAGGGATGTTTTTACGGAGTACAGGGGGTCTAAAGTTCCTGATTCCCTCCTTTCTCTTTTCACCTGCCCCCTTCTCCTCTATTCGTGAGATCTCCTCCATTCGTAAGATCCCTAGCTACTGCAGATTCGCCCAGCCAGCCAGCCAGTCTCATGACGGAAAGTCATGTCTTGCCATGCACCTACATACTGTATGCATACATGTCTTCCTAGTTAGTGTCTGTCTAGCTGGTGCGGAAATATCCATCTAGCTTCGGAGGAGCAAAAAGGCCAGGCACCAAAAGCTCCTAGGCCTCGGGACCGCCAAACACCTTAAACCTGTTCCTTTATAAGTACGGCCACTGGCGCTGCGCTAATTGTTTCGATTCTATTTATTGTAGTTGTCATATTTTTTACGGCATTCAAACATTCAGGCTTACAAGAGTGGTTCTGCCATCCTGGTGCGTAGTAATTATTTTTGCATCGCGATCAGCAGAGCTATGAGAATACTAGAGGAACAGCGCCCTATCATACACATCGCAATTTACTTACGAGCTCAGGTGCCTGGCACCGCATCGAGCGCGTAGTCATTAGTTTTATGAAGAGCAGTCAGCGATGCAAGTGTCACCATTGTGCAGGGAACGAAGCCATGAGTGTTGATGGTCTGGTGAATGAGAAAGGGGAAAGCATGTCCTGGGCCGTGGTCGGTTTGCTCAATTTCCTCAACACCGGCTCAACCTAATACAAACTATCTCACGATCTATTCATACTCCACTAGGTTGGTATTTGTCAGTAAAGACGATTTGAAACTAATTGCAACGCTTTCCTCGCTATGTCAGGACGGATTTCTCATACTTGGAGGTGCCTGATGCAGCACTACCTAGGCTTTTAAGCCTCAGGCGGAAACGACAGCATTAGGGATGCGGTAGCAGCGATAATCTCAGCATCGAGTTCCATGCAAAGCAATTCGCGTTCAAATTTGCACCATAGTTGTTGATAGCGCGCACTCAGTCATTAAGACTAAAGGGTGGCCTACGAAGCTTGCTAGATAACAAACCCGTCGATCTTAAGTTTCACTTATATTGTGGGTGCTACGTGATTCTACAATTTTGGGTCCATCTGATGGTGCACCCAGACCTTTTCGTACTCGTTGTTCTGCTCGTTGTTCCAATGGAGATTCATGATCTGCCGTCTTGTGCGTGATTTGTGAGAATCGGGTCTAAGTCATGTGCGACTGGCCATATACGAGACACGCCAAGATATGTAGGACTATCTTTTACACTTGGGCTCATATATGGCATACATTCGATCCAGTATCTGCCTTGGCAAGTGGACATTAGAGGTGTTCACTTATCTTTCACAACATCGAATGGTTTGTTGTTTATGCGCGGATACGGATACGGAGTGTACTGAGGAGCTTCAATGCTAGGTTAGCGAAAAGATACGTTTAGCGGTCCTGTCTAGAGCGTAGGAAAATGATCTCGTGGACGGCAAACTCTGGACATAAAATAATCAAATTAAAAGATGTAGAAAAGAACCCGAGTTTTTCAAGAACGGCAGTTCTATAATAAGTTAAACATGTGTGCGTGCATGAAAAGCTCGTGATGAACATAACCATGTTCCCATGGAGTCGTAGTGTCATGAATCTCGTGATCCCAAGTCTCTCCATCTTCCGATGTTGCGGGCTGCAACGGTGTCAGCAATATCAATCCGTGACAAGAGGCTCAGGAGCTAATCACTCACGCCACACCAAACCCCCGGAGGCGACTCGTGGAGGTGGTAGTGGCGGCGCCAAGGCCACGGATCCGTCCGCGTCCGAGCAGTCAATCCCGCGTCGGCGCCGAGGGCTTGGCATTGGCCGCCGCCGCTATAATCGCGGCCATGCGCGCGCGCGATTGGTCCTCGGTCAGCGGCGTCGTGGTCGCGAAATACTGCAGCGGCCGGAGCAGGCGGTCCTCGACGTGGGCGTGCGAATTCACGAACCGCTGCAGGCTGTATCCTAGATCGATTGGGACGTTGATCACTGGGCGCTGCGTGGGGAGACGAGGGGTTAGGTCGCTTTGGCTGGATTGATAGGTTAATTTGGCGGCCTAGTTCTTCAAGGAGAATATTACCGGTACTTGAGAAGGAAGTATAAAAAGGTGCTTACTCGAGGTACGTGTGTTGCACGGCACGAGCCGAGTCTTCGTTTCGGGCTGGGTTATTGGCCATTGTTCTCTGCTGTGCTGGGCCGCTGTGCTCTTCAAGGTAATTGCCTTTCTAGGCAAGTGGGGCCTAGAGATTCTGATTCGGTATCGTCTAGTCTCGGATGCATCCGCACCAAATACAGAGGCGGCAGATAGGGTCGCTGTTTAGCGAAAGTTGATGGCCAGAGCTGAGTCAAAGCCTTGTGAGGCTAAATCGATTACTGGATATCAATTACCGAATGCGGTTCCTGTAGTTTATTCTACCTAAGTAGATGCTAGGTATCTATCTCAGAAGGTCCAAATAGATCGTGGAGATGACGTAGGTAGATATAAGATGAGCACAAGCTTGGGTTGATAAAGGCAAGTCATGTAAGGCTAAACAGATCGATCGGAGGGCATAGAGGACTTTATGTGTGTGCAAGATTATAATGTTGAGCTAGTCGGCAGACTCGGATTGGTTCATCTCCCTTGAATCCGACTTATACGTGTTTACCTTGCAATATCTGCGGCTTTAGGCTGACAATTCTCGCTTCACCTGAGCGTCAACTGACCTAGGGACATTGTTATGGCATGATGTCACACACACATTAAGTCTATAGATATCCCGTTAGTCTGCCCGTCCCAGCAAAGTGTTCTCGAAGACCACGCCAGCGGTTAGATAAACGCTCCCGGCGAAAACGGTCTGACATACATAATACCAGGGCGGGCCCAGCAGTGTCGATCTTCCCCGTCTGGGAGACGGTACGGTTAGCCGGCCGATTGCCTCTCTTCAGGCAGACTTTAGTATCCTCACCTGAAGCACTTTACTTGCGCCCTATTGGTGTCTCGTTGGGAAAAACGCTCGTCCCCCGTTCTGCCCCCCCTAAACACTAAAATAACCGATCGCCAAAGTCGCCACCCAAGTCGCACCACAGATTCTTCCTCGTGACGGGAAATATTGGTAGATCACGGCTTTCCCGGGATAATTCACCGACTTCGTTATCTAGATAGTCTTATCCACGTCGTTTTCCCCTGCAAAATGTGTAGATAGTGGTCATATCTATCACCAATTTCACCATTGACCGTATACGAGAAACGACGAGAACCCATGGAACGCGCCATGGCGTCCTTTCTCACCGAAAATAAATGACGTCGGCGTCTTGATATCACGTCACGACGCAGGAAATAGTCTGTAGGAGACGGGAGATGACGTAGAAATCGGCTGATAACAATGGCGCTGGGGAGACGTGATGCTTGCGCGGAGGATAATAAGCTGCCAAAGTCGTTAGCGAGTCTCCCTTTCCTACCATTCCCTTCGTGCGGCTTACCGCACGCGCAGAAGTGCCAGGAGACGGTTTGGCGCTCTAATAGGCCTCAGAGACAGATACATGGGTCGACAGACGAACACCAACGGCCTAAGCGAGACGCCTGGACTCGTGACTAGATTGTTGGCATTAATTACTGGTATTAATGAAGGAGATCATCTGCTTCAGCTACTACGTCATGCCAGAGATGTGGAATGGTCCCTGAGGCTTACCGCTAGCTTCACTGCGAAAACGGACAAGGACCCTTAAAAGCAGGGAGGGCTTGGGCTATTGGACAGGGGTAAGTTGAGAATTGGGGTACTACAATCCCACTTTCGTGAGATGGGGTTCTTCCACTTTTCGATGTGCGCCATAATTACTTCGTAGGCAGGGATGAATTGTGTTACCTGTCAATTCGGTCGCTCGGGTCCATAGATGCTCACAAACAGTTGTTTATTTTACGTTCAACTACTGTGTGACCTTTGTTAGCTGAGAACTTTCTTCCCATCTTTTCGAGCCAAAAGAGCCAAAGCGAATGTGCTGGCGCGTCAGAAAGAAAAGCAGATGCGCAGAGGGGCCAAAAACAACTGTCCAAAGTAGTTAGGGACACTGACGCTCGATCCCCTCAAACCAATGGGACACCCGCACCTCTCCTGGTTGGTACCGAATCGTTTAAGGCAACCTCTCCTACAGTAGATCGGGGTCGCCTAAGTATGTAGTTCGCCTACCTACCCTTGACTGCCATCTCGCCCTACTGGGCGGTCCAATCCTCCTCTCCCTCTTCGCCATTCTCTTTGGGCGCTGCCCATAACGTCAACAATCCACTACCACCTACCAGATTTAGCAGGTACACACAGCGCCGATCACAAGTGTTCTAGAACGCCAGGCCTGCATTCGTCACGCATCTACTTCAGGTCAGAGTGATGTTCGTGCTTCTCGCTTAATAAATATTTCAGCCAGCCATCACATTCATGCGTCCACCGTCGCTGCAGTGTCCAAGCCAACCGGAGTGGTTATTTTGATGATGTCAAACAAATGGCTTAGGAACTATAATGCAGTATCACCTGCCTATACAACGCAGACTAGGGTTCTCAATATAAGTAGGACGCAAAAAGTGGACTGTTCAAGACTTGGCTTGGGGCGCTCAGCCGTCATGTAAGCTGACGGGCGTTCAATCAGATCAGTTAAAGTCTCAATTGATAGGCAGATAAATCTATAATGCGGCGAATCAACTACGCAAGCATTGATTATCGCAGCTCGTTGGTCAGACGAGAGTTCACGTCAAGTGCATTCTAGTTTCAGGTCAAACGAGGATAAGCAATATTGGTTTCAGGTTCTTCAGTTTGTCCGGCTGCTTCATTGCCTATTGTAGCATCCACGACCGATGCTAGGTAGGTAATCATAATTACTTACATACTATAGCTTAGTAAATGTCCACGAACTCTTCCACGAATATGTCTCTCCAGGCCCGCTGATCTGGGCTTCCCGTCTGCCCCATTCCGGGCTATTGCGAACGAACGAGCGAGTCAGCCTGCTACCTAGTCTTTCCTGAGATGGGATGTGATGAAACAAGAATCCGGGCATTCGCCGCCGCCTACGTATTGACACAAACGGCTGCGGAGGAAAAAAAAAAAAAGGGACACTGTTAACTTACTGATTGATCCCGTCCACGTAGTCCTGGGCCTCAATAGCCACACACGAGCTCCTCACCACCTTCTTATTCGCGTCCGTCCCCTGGGTGCTCTTGAGGTCCGCCGTGCCGTCGAACCAATTACACGAATAAATAACCACTCCCGGCTGGTCCGTTCTCAGCTCCGCCTTAATACCCGAAAACGCGCTCGCGAGCGTGACCACGGGGGCATTGGCAGGCGCGTCGTCGATCAGGAAGTAGCCGTTGTAGCCCTCGCATGCGCCGCCGCCGCCGCAGTTGCTCGAAAAACCCGCGAGGTTCTGCGCGTGGCCTAGGAACATGCCGGGCGCGCTCGCGAAGTCGTTGATGCTGCCTGGAGCCGCGGTCGCGATTTCGCCTGTTGGCAGGGCCCCGTCGTCTGCGACGAGGTAGCGTGCCGAGTATGGCATGTACAGGGTGTGGTTCCAGATCTTTTCGGTGCTGGGGTTCTTGTACGCGTCCAGGTTGAAGTAGGTGTGGTGCGTTAGCATGAGGGCTGTTGAATGAACATGTTAGCTGCTTGGTGGTTGGGCATTAGACGGGTGTGAGTTAAATTGTTGACGAACGAGATTTCGCTGTGGGTGAGACTGCGTTCATCTTGATGTTCCATCTGTCTCCGTCCACGCTGTAGGTGAGGTTCGCTAATACCAGACCCGGCATCCCTTGTTCAGAAAAGGCTTCGTCGCGGACTGTAAATGTAATTGAACTCTCGGTCGCTGCTGTTACATTCCATGTCCGGTAAGACCAGTTGTTCGTGCCGGAGTGAAGCGTATTGTTGCCGTCGTTCAGTTGGGTCGAGTATGTCGTGTTGCCGATGGTGTATTTGCCATGGCCAATCCGATTGACGTAGCGACCTGGTACGCTATTATAAACCGGATGGCTCGTGTCCTCAGCTGCGGTCATTTCAGTTTTCCACACTATATTATCAGTTTAAAACTCAAGCACACTCACGGTAGTATGCTATATCATCATAACCAAGAACGACATCGACCTCCTTGCCATCCTTGCCCTTTACAAAGAGGTTCGTGAGAGTGGCGCCGTATGGAATGAACTGTATTATTTCAAGATATTAACAGACTGTCGTTCTATCATGAACACTAAACTGACCTGCGCTTTGAGATTACGCGAGCTAATTGTGTATTTGCCATCTGGGCCGGGCTTCGGCGTGTGGGCTCTCACGCAGCTCGTCGCCGCCAAGAGCTGAAAGAACGATGAGGGCCGCATTTTGGACGCTGGGTCGTTCGATGCAAATCAATTGCTTCTTTGTTAAGTGAGCTTCATGGCGCCCTTCTAGCTTATGACTTTTAAACCGTTCGTCATCGGCGTCCAACCTCTCCTCTCTTCTCGCCCCTCTCGCCCCTTCGTCATCTTCTTGGCGATACAGCCAAGGCGTCCCACCCGCAACATTGTCCACGAGGGTTAATACCTGTCGGAGGGAAGCGAGCCGTAGCGAATCTGGGGTACATGGTATTAGCTCAATCATCAGCGAAATAGCCTGATTTGGAGTATCACTTCTGTGGAGATTTTCTCAGGCGCACGCTGAAGTAAGGGATCTCCACGTGCACAAAAGGAATACCCAAAACCGCCGACACGGAATAATATGTCAATTGAATAAGCGCTTAATAATGATAAATAAGCACAATACTAAGCTTTTTCTCCATACGAGCTGACAGCTTATTCTTGATCTAAGCGTTGTGCAGTCTAGACGGACAGGTTCAACGAGGTCTCGGCCGTCCTCTCCTCGGCCACGATGCCCGCGAAGCGTACAGCTCGGGGTCTCACTCGCCGTCGTCGGAATCGAGAGTTAGCAGCATCTCAGTGAGTATGATCATAAGCTTATGATCTAGAATTAGAGTTAAGCTTAATACTCGTCACCATTGATTTCTTTGCATTAATCCAGGTTAGTGCCTATAGAACAGGCAGTTATAGAGTTGTCTAAGTAGATGAGAATGTTGGGGAATCCCGCCTTGGCGGAGAGTGGCGGGGACCATGCCATGCCGTTGCATATCGTAGATCAAATAGATTGCTTTGAGTTGCTCTCTGCTACCCTATCTACTCTACCTTAGCCGCCAGGGCCAACGGGCACTATATGAATCTGTCGAGTTAATTTCAAGATCTCCCACAGCTTTATAAGAGGTATAATTGACCTGCTTACCCTCATCTAGGCGGGAGAACAACCCCTCATGGAATCTATGATATCTCTCCTATAGTACCCTTGATTGCCTTAGACGTTGGGTCAGAATGTTTTGTATCCTGTATTTTCTTCACAGCTAGGTAGGTGTAGACTGTTATGTCGTAATCGACGGGTTCAGAGTCGCTTGAACATAAAATGACTAGACCTAGATCCTAGATGATGCACAGGAGTCCCCATAGGGTACCATTCCATACCGCACCGCCAAGATCGCGGGCGGTAGTTTATGGGACGAGCCTGATACCCTTACTCGTGGTTCGAGTATGTTGGGTCAGGAACCAATTAGCATTACTATATCTTAACGCAGGAACTAGGCTAAGGATGATACTGATTTTACGGATGAGGCCTATGAGGTGGTGCCGTAGTTATTAAATCCCCGCATCGCGATCCTGGGCTTGTGACGTGATGCTTAATATCTTGATTGGCACTGCGGCCGCATAGAATAATGCTGACTGCTCGCGCATTGGCCTCGCAGCGAACGTGATCTCCTCGACTGTGAAGTTGGAACGGACTAGGCGCAATGGGCATTGCATCAGCGTGTTTATCCTCGAAATCTTTGCCATAATGCAAGTACATACCGCATTCATCTTGGAAGGCCTGGAAAGTCTCAGCATTCCGGACAACACCAGCAATGACAACCAAGAGACCAGGCTTCATCCGAAAGAGGTACCGAAGTGTCTGTACGAGTGCAGCGATAGCCACTTTATCGTATGTCTGCGACAGAAAAATTAATCTACGACCAAGGCCTCGCTTAGAGCTGGTACTTACGATATCCGCTCCGATTATGATATCAAAGGGGTCAGCGGTACACTTCTGCTCGACCCACGTATCCTTCAGCTCTTCGCCCCACCACAACGTTCTCGCAGTGACTAGCTTCTCGTCGTGCATGTCATTGAGAACTAGGTTTTCTTTGAGATACTCTACAACGGCCTCATCTCCATCTGTGGTTGCCACATGTCGTGCACCAAGATGCTTGGCACATAGGATGGCGAGGAAACCTGTGCCGGCGCCAAGTTCAAGGACCGATTTCCCCTTGACTAGATTACGTCCAGATTTAGTCAGGAAATAAGAGCCAAGATGCAGAGCCGCTTCCCAGGTCCGGTGGCCGGTGGTACGGGATCCAGATATCAGATTCCGCCTTTCTAGTAGCGTGATAGTAGGTTCTTCTACCATATAGTTGCCATCACCATCTTGGTTCTCATTCCCTTGACTTGCGGGTAGACAAGTGAATGTAACGTACGCCCGTTCCTTCATTGCCTCGAATTCAGATGGAACGCCATGCGTCATCAGAGCTGCGGCTCGTTCCATCAAATCATCTGATATCTCCTGACGGACACGAAAATCAGTGCCGTTGATTCGAGCGCACAAAATGGTATATATGCACGTACATCTTCGTCTGGATCTTGAATGGCCTTTTCGATTCGATCTATAAGCGGTCGTAGCACGCGCAGTTGGTACCTCTCCGGCGGTAGTCGAGGGTTGCGGCTCTCATCGAATAGATGCTTGAAGAGCCAGGCCTGTGCATCGCTGCGTCGCAGGAGCTGTGCATGCGGCCAAGCCAGAAAATCCGGCTCAAACAGCTGTAAGTACTGTCGCCGGAACAGCCGGAGCTGCGAATCTACGTCTGCCATCAGGACGTGTGTAAATGGGTCAAGGAGTATATATTCATCGTAAGTACATTGTTTGAATGCAAGGTGCTACTCTAAGTACGGGGTAATTACTGTAGGTGCTTCAGCAATTTTGTGGGGTCAGTACTCCGTATATCTTTCTTCCAACCTTAGGGCAGGCTCTCTGCTGTGACGATTTACTAAGCCCAAATCCTATCGTACAAGTCAACATAAAATGAACATTATTATTCAAAGCCGGATAACAAACATATTATTACACACTGATACGCACTATGATCTGAAATCCGGCTTTGGATGATAATGTCACATTTGTGTTGACCTCATCGTGTGTAGCAATGTGTAACAATGGGTTTGTTCCTAGTATTTACGAGCACTCTTTGTTGTGGCCATGATTGTTTACTTAGCAGCAGTTGCCTCGAAAGCGTACGAATTCACACAACTGTGCTGTTTGACATTCAGGACATTGCAGAAATGTCCATATAAACCGGCAACGTTTCTCATTTCCTATCCCTAATATTCTCCACAGCATCAATCTGAACAATTACGCAATCTTCTCGAACAACAACTACACATCGGTCACTTCGCCCTATTCACCAACACAACTACCAAATTACACACACACTAACACATAAACTACACGGCCATTACCATCATGGACAAACTCCCATCGAACAAGGAGAAGGGAGAGAGCGACAAGAAGAATAGCTCTGTCGCTGGTAGTAGCACTATGGATGAACTCCCAGCACTCCCTATCGCAATCAAGAAGAAGGAAAAGATCGAATGCACGAAAGATAGCTCTGTTGCCGGCGTCAATACTACGCGTATGTTGTATGAATTTGCGCCTGGCAGAGGCAAAGAAACCTACGGCTCAGGGTCCTGTGTTGACCGATACAGCGGGAGAAGTGACCCTCCCCCGAAGAAATACTCACAGTGAGCATGCCACAATTACTAACCAACCGCATGTTCAAGTCTCATATTTAAAACTGCCTAGGCTACCTAGGTAAGTAAGCAATACCAAACTTTTCAACCCAATTCCTTAACAAACCAGTCCGGAATATCTATTACCTAGTGATATGATAAAACTGAAGCCAATGAGTTCGAGACTATCAATATTCGTCTCATCTACATTGCCCCTTGACCTGGCGATAGAAGCTAGTAGAGTAATCCAGTCGTCGTATCCTCTTACTGGGGCATGTTGTGCCAAGGATCGCGCATTAAGCTTATTATTATTATTTTTTTTTTTGGGGAAGAATGCTTTTCTACCCTGACAGCCGCCGTGCAAGAATGAGGATAGGATAGGCCGTAGCGCATAGCCAAGAGCAGATCTCGGCTGGCCAGCTTTGAACTCGAGCGTAAAAATGTATAAATATTGCTATCGATAGACACAATATCGTGCCGTTCAAGCGGACATTCTCCTCAAGTGTGGGTGTAAGTGATGTCTCTGGTACGCACCGTAGAGCACGCTATGTGCGGCGTCGCTAGCCACTATTGATTGTCTCGGCAGCGCTCTGAGCCGGGAATGGATTTCTCACTTACCTATTTCTCCGACTCAATAGTAGACAATTGTGTTGATCCCTTGCCTTTATTTCCGCCTTGATACAGATGAACCTGGCTCTTAACGTTATACCGACCCGTGCTCTGTGTGACGAGCCGCAAGCTTGAAACAACTGTAGAGTGTTCAAGAAGTAGCGAGCTACTAGCTATACCAATAGTTTATGCAGGGAGCGCTTGATATGAAGCAGTCCTTGATTTATAGGGGTAAAATTCACCAAAATTGTATCCCTCTGTATACAAATTTGGAACAGCTGTACTAGAAGGGATTTTAATCGTTTCTACCTACTTGATGTTCATACTGAAGCTGTTTGCCAGACCGGGCCACTGTAACAGGCGCCCAAAAGCGATAATAGCCGCTAATTATGCTAAAAGAAGAGCCTAAGCCATTTTATTTGTGTGCGTAGTACGCTGATTAGTTTACGTAAGGTAGAAAACTATTAGTGGTCAGGAGAAGAAATTGTGGGCGACGAAACAGAGTTTGGGATATGCCCCCATTGCCCCATTTCCACCCCTCCCATCATGCCATGTGCATTCATGCTGGCACCAACTACGCATAATTACCGTACCTGCCTACTCTTTGTCTGTCTGCCCTGCCTATTATTTCATCTGCCTGATTTGTCCCCTCAGACAATGGAACGGATCAAGGCACGCCAGGAACGCACATATGGAAGCAACTAGACCATATTTCTAACCGGATCCCTTTGATTACCATGCCCGACGCACGTCGCTCCGGCTGCAGTGCATTCGCTCTGACGCCAGTCTGTCCGGGAGTTACTTAACACTGTCCCGGCCATCCGGGTATCTACTTATACTTGCTCGTCCTCCTCCTTTGTTACCGGCCTTGCCTGTGTACATCTCTCTTCAAGAGACGAATCTTGAAGATGTTTGTTCGTAGGTACTGCTATCTTTGCTTATTACTCTGTCGGACCCAATCCACTCACTGACCTGGTCGACCTACAGTATCTAAGACTTCCCGGTGTACTTCCACGCCACCGAGCCCAGCCCACCCCGCTCGTTGAAGCAAGGGCCTATCCACTCTTCCGCTCGTGCCAATCATCATTGGATCAGCCGACTCACCTGGATCTCCCTGTTGCGGGTCTTGCATTCACGAAGGTCCAAACAGCACGTGCTCAGACTATACCGACCCAAGCTATGACTTCGACCAGCAGTTCGTGCATGTTGAACATTTGATAAGGTAGTTCACGCTCATTTTGCCAGTCTACTCAGGTTCAGTTCAGTAACTAATACAGCCGGTGGATTGACTATCTAGCTGACTACTGCAAAGCCGGAGATGTGTTCCTATCTCGCGCGAGTGGCCACGATGTTTTCCCTCCTATCCGGTGTCATGGTAACATACCATAGGAGCCTGGGCCGTTTCCTCATGTGTCTGTATGAACCTTTGGTATCAGGACTACTCAGCCATGGCCATCCATGACGAAACCAAGGCGCGCAAGGATTCCTACCAACTGGCCCACCCCGGATCAAGAACCCAGGACTCTCGAACATACCTAGGTAGTTCATCGAGCCCGCTCCGTGGGTGAGGTAAGAAATGCGTGCTGGCATTTTCTCTTCAGTTCCATACCTCATCCCTCATCCTTGGTATTCCACGCGGCAGAAGCCCCGTTCTGCCAACACGCCATTTTTCCGTGGATGCTTATACTCATACAATATAGACTTAGCTCGGCATTTTCCTGAGCTTTTGGAGCCAAGGGTGTGTGTAGCACTAGCGACCTCTACCGCCTGAAGCTGGGTGACGAAAATGGTGCCTAAACTTATGGACTGAAAACTTGCCCAAAATCATCGATGCAAAGACCAAGGGTAGACAATATACGCCACACACGCGGATGAAAATCATGCCCAATGTCGGACCGCACGAGCCACTCCTTCATTCCTCCTCGGAATCGCTCTCTTCGCTGGACTCGGCGGCCGCAGGTGCCTCAGCTTCGGGTATGGGCTCCTGGCTACCACTGCCAGCGCGCTGAAGTTGAGCCTTGAGCTCGCGTAACTGTTCGATCTTTCGTTCCTGTTCGATCTTATTCATCGGCTTGTTTTTTTTCGCCTTTGGCAAAGCGCCAGGTCTGGCCTTTGGCTCAGATTCCGACACTACAGCACTGCTGTGCTCTGGTTTCTGGGCAACTTTTTGTCGGATACTGGGATGCGCTTTGTTGATCAAGTCGTATAGTCTTGTGAGGGCCTCTTGGCTTAAAGAATCTATATCCAACTCCATTTCGCCCTCATCGTTCTCCTAGGAAAAATTAGCATTCGCTTGACGTCATTCCCAAACTGGGACTCGGTGCGAGCGGGTCCAAATTCTACGGGATCGGGAGAGAAATTGGTATTGACAACTTACGTTCTGACCAGTGTCACGTTTGATGATTTCGACCGCTTTGGCGAGAGTCGCACCGTCCAGCTCGTTAATACCTTCAGCAATGACGGCCTTCTCCAAAGGCCCGATCGTTCGTTTTTTAGGCGCAGATGGCTTTTTGCTGCTGTTGGTCGGCTTCTTTGATGTACCACCAGCGCCAGACAGTCTCTTGTTTCCACCAAGCGTATTCGGTCCCCCAGCTTTGGCCTTAGCTTTTGCGCCAGCGGCCTTCTTCTTTTTTGGCTTCTTATCGCTGGCTGACTTGTTCTTCTCATCTAGTAATTTTTTTTGGATGAAGTTGATCAAAGACTGCTGCACCTCTATGACCCCGAGGTCCGGCTTTTTGGCACTAAGCATCCGACCCAGTTTCTCCTGCTCCTCGTTCCACCTCTGCTGTAGACTGTTGACGATCCCGTTGTCATCGTCCTCGCCATCACTGTCACCGTCACTACCATCATCCGACTCGTCAATGCTCCGCTCTGGACTAGCGGCGGGCGCATGCACTGTAGATGAAGCTGCGGGATAGTTCCGCTCCATCCACTTAGCACTCTCAGCTAATTGACTTTTGAGCAGCTCTTCCAACTGTCGTGCGTGGCTGGTCACCTCGTGATTAGGACCATTGAATGATATGGAATTTTGAACGATCAACTTCATGTCTTTTTCGAGATCTTTGGTTGTCTTATACTCGCCATCGAGATTCTTCTCAGTCATTTTCTGAAGATCCATGGGCTTCTTAATTGTCTTGAAGTAGTCCGGAATGTTCAACGCTACAGGGTCCACGGGTGTGAGAAACCAAGTGTTGAAGGAAAAATACTTATCCTTTTTGATCTCTTCCAGAACTGTATCGAAGAAGCGTTGATCGGGAGCCAGCTTCTTCTTTCGGTTCGTTTTCGTCACATATTCGGGGTCTCGGTTCTTCGGTGGATTAATTGGGCGTTTCGGTCTATTATCTTCTCGTGTAGAGTCACGTCGAATTTGAGGAATGCCTGACGGAGGAAGGGCAAAGGCTGGGCCGGCATTTGCTGTTGCAGCGGTTGTCGATGATAATTCGGTTTTCTGTTTTGGACTAGTTGCCGGTGCCTGTGCCTGCGAGTTCGATTGGCGGCGTGGCTGGGTTGCAGCGCGAGGCTCGGTGTGACGAGTGGGTTGGGCTTTGCCTTTCTCAGGTTTCGTAGGTGCTTTCGTCTGCATGATATCTGGCATTCGAACTAGGATGTAGTCTCTCACTTGAGCTGCGTAACCCGTGACGTCGTGGCTAGGCCCATTGAAGGCCAAGGCGTTTTCGTACAGCAGGGTGATATCGGCTTTGAATTCGCCGTAAGTAGCGTACTTATTCTCACGGAGTTTAGCCTCCATGAGCATTATATCAATGGGATTGTCGACTTTGCCTCTGTACTCGTTCCACAAATTTGGCCACAAGTCCTCCACAGATTTGCGAAAATGAGCACCACTCTTTGTCTTCTTCACATTACCGAGTACTTCTCGTATCCTCTTGTTCTGATGGGAGGCAATTGGCGAACTATCCGGAATTACGCTGTCCGGCGCTTCGGCTTGCGCTTGCGTGGACACGTTGGGTTCATCTCCGCTCGCTACTACCACCGAATCTGCCGTGGCTCCCGTCGCATCCTCGGTCTTGGCCCTTTTAGCGGCGGGCTCCTCGTCGTCATCTTCCTCACGCTCACGGGGCACCTTGCCTGGGGACGCGATAGATTCGATGCTCATCTCAACATCCCCTGCTGTAGGAATGGAATTGCTTTCCTCCTCCTGTGTGGCCTTGATCTCGAGCTTGGATAGGTCAGCAGGCTGACTAGAATCGAACGACGAAGCGACCGGTGCATCGCTCACAGTAGAGGCATTCTGTATACTGTCGGTTTGTTCTGCACTTGGGGACGGGTCGGGGCGATCGATCGAGACGTCGATATCCATGGACTCGGCTTTGCCATCAAGGATCGGGCCGTTCGCAGAAGAACCAATTTGCGGGGCTTTCGGGTCGGCAAGCGATGCAGCGGCGGAATCTTCGGGTTCCTTATCGATCCGATCTGGGTTCTCGGGCGCAGCAATTGGGGGTGCGACGGTAGATGTGATGGCGATCTCATCAGCCTTGTCTTCGGACTGTTTCTCTTCCGCCTCAGTCGTTCCATTGACCTCGTTGACAGCTTTGACCTCATTGACGTCGGACATCTCCGTATCTTCCACGGACGAAGCATTGGGGATGGATTTGGGCGCTGATGAATCTGGCGCATTGTGGTTGGATGTAAAGGCCTGGTGGTTCTGAGTGATCTTCTCCTGACCAACAGACTGCGCAGACTTCTGTATCTCTTCGGTGGTACCCGGAGCGACTGTAGGTTGTGCGGAATCGTGGTCGGGTTCACGACACCTGATCTGAGTTAGAACGAACTAACTAGGCATTTTGTGAATGAAAATAGCCTACCCGTTCACCATCTTGACCGCAGGCTTGTCAATATCCATCTCGTCGCTGGACACGTGGTCCGCCGGTTTAACCTCCAGTGAAAGGCTCTGTGGCTCCTCGGAAGCCATCATAGCCATCCGCTGAGGCGCGCGGTGTGATCGAGGGGATGAGAAGACCAATGATTAGGTATCAAGTCCACTGATTGCGCATCGACGATGACCTAAAAAGTAGTCCTATTCTATATCGGAAGGTCAGTTACGATGCGCCGCGCCGTGTTGGATGATCAGCCGGTGGTGCGCTGGCTCATGTGTAAGGGATACTGAAGCTACAATGGTAGATGTAGATGGCGCAGGGGAGGGGGGATAGGTAGTACTAATGCGACTGCACTAGGTGCGGCTGCGGTGGTTGGCCTGACCAACTAAGGAAGGTTGAGATTCTTATGCCGGCAGGCACGACCAGGCATTTAGGCACCCTGGTAGGTACCTTGTATTGGGGATGTGGGGCTGTGCACTCTTCGAATCGCGTGGCAATGAACATGTACTAGATACGGCAGGAACTCAGATATCTCAAAAAGGAATCCGCGCCGAATCGCTGATGATCAGACCGGCGCGCACAGGGAGATGCGTGACTCGAGAGGACGGATGCTGACACATCCAGACGAGCCAATTAACTGGGCACAAGCCAGCGAGGAGACTGCCAGGTGTGGGGCCCGGGGCCTAACGAAGGACCCGGCACTTTGGCTGATCTGCAGCGGCCGTCCTAAGTCGGCATGGACTTGGCGAGGGCAGTGAATTGTGTAGAGTGCGAGAGAGTTTGTACAATCCGAGTTATCCAGGTAATTGAGACACACGATGAAGAGAGAGGATGGAGATGCAGGTGGCAAGCATGTGCAGTGGATGATGCCGTGGTGATTGGCAGGGCAGCACGTGGGAAGGCTTGGTGCAATTAAGGGAGGATAAATACAAGGAGCATGCAAAAAAAGTGCGACGTACCTCTAAGTACTGTGGTGGATATGATGCAAGTAAGAACTTGATTGACGAATCGCTGGTGTTGAGTGATTGAGCGACTCAATTGCGATGCTCGAACCGAAGAAAGTTGTGAAAGGCTGCGACGGTGAGCTTCACGATGCCACTTTAGAGAAGCGTTGATGGAGAGATGACGCAGGATGGTAGGGTGGAGTGGTGTAATTAAAGTGGTAGTTTATAATTGGAGAATGCTTGGATCCGTTTTGGGTTAAGAGGCGAGCCGGATTAAAACTTTTAAAAAAGGAAGGAAGGAGGGAAGCAAGGCTCCAAGTGTAGTGTTTATCAATTACTGGACTCCGAGTCGTTGCTTCTAAAAACGCATTAATGACAAGAAGGAAAGTACAAAGGTACTTACTTGGTAGGTAGGTACTATTAGGTCGAGGGTCGTGTTTTGTATTTGTCTGGCCTGAGGCTGTATGGCCGGTGCTTCGGACTTAAGGAAATGGTTGGCTGGGTGGGAAAGGACGCGCAGCGGAGAGGGGGGGAGAGGCAGGGAGAAATAGGAGGGAAGGATGAGAAAATACTTGGGAAATTCGGAGGTGTCTTTTTCGCGTCAACTCAGAGTTGGTGCATGCGCAGGCGGAGAAAAATCGCGAAATCTTTGGTTCTGGGGCCGGATTCTTATTTGTACAGACGCGCCACGCCCCAGTCACCCAAAATCACTGCCCACTCCATCCACTAGCCGGGGGCCAGCATTGAGAACAAGGAAGGGACGCCGGGGGTGTTCATAAAGACAAGCAAAGTGGCCAATCGAGTCCTCTGAAATCTACGAAAAGCGGATCCTCGGGTTCCGATGGGTGCAGGTGCACAAAAGAGTGTCCAGTGGCCATTCAGCCCATATTGTCTTGCTTGCGCGTTAGAATACTTGAGAATAGAGAATTCTCTGCCATAGCAATATAAAGCATAACACATTTTGCCACAGCTCAAATCTCTCTGTTTGTTCCCTCTCCTCTACTTCGTATGTACGGCTATTGCGCGCAAAGCTGTCGCGGTTTATTACATCCTCAATGTGGGCGGACAGGGAAAAGGAGAGTTGCTTGCCTAGTCGGGAGGCTTGCGACTAATCAAAGTCCGATCGCATTTGAAGCTTCAACATGTATCCACTATCAAGTCCAATCATGACGCGTACTATCGGAGCCCCTGCACATCTGGAAATGAGTCTACCTGTGGAATCCAAACTCCCGGAGTGAGTCTATGTACGAGAACTTTTGACTCGTGCAGTTTGGACGGCTGCTCACGTGAGCGATTCAATGAACAGTCGCAGAGAAGGACATCAACGTTGATGGGTTGCAAGTGATGATAGAGAAATAGATTTACAGGACAGAGATATAAGAGATCGATAGAGCGTTGGCAATACCCGCGTCTAAATTTGCATCTCACCAATATGCGAAGTAATTCGAGGTTGTTTGGAAGATGATGGTAATAATGTTTGCACAGGTGGCGTAGTTTGCTTGTCAGGGGATTGTCTGGCGTGGTTGACACTGGGTACAAAGGACGGAGTAAACTGACAGCAGTCAGCAGCTGAGGAACTGCTTGAAGTACGGAAGTAGGTACCTACTCAAGCAAGTCTTCAGAGCTCTGAGGCTAGGCATTTTTGGGAGCTGAAGCACTGTAAAGAATAAATCAGCACTGTGTACGAAGTACGAAGTACATGACTGTCCCTTACTTGTCCACTACTCCGTATGCCTGTATGATACAGTGCCCCGTGCGGGAAAATCTTCGACCCTATCTTGGCAGTGTCTATCGTACAGTACCTGCCTTATCAAAGCTAATGGGAAAAAAGTTCCTAGTCAATTGACTGCAATGCTTCAAGTGCTGCTTCAACACATATTACACTGACAGTTTACGACTTTTTAGACAAAAGCCTCACGGGAGCAGACTGTCTTATGCGAATAGCCGTACACTAACCAAAATTAAACACTTATCCTTTCTTCGCGCACAACAAACCTTTCATATCATGTCGACCAAGCGGAAGGCATCCGCCAGAATCGCCCATCCGGTCGTGAAGCAGAGCGCAAAGAGGCCACTCAGGCCCCAAATCAATGAGTCCGAGGCGGCCGTATCAGTTTCAGGGACCTCGAAGCCGGATGACAATGGCGCCGCGGAAGCCATAATAGAAATCTCCAGCGATGGGTCCAGCAGCGAGTTCGAGCTTTCAGACCACGAGAGCGATGCAGGTGACGGTGCACAACATCGAGATAGCGAATCCACCGCAGAGTCAATACCCCAGAAGCAAAACGAAAGCAACGATACCGATACTCCCATGGCCGATCCACACATTCCTATCGACGCTGAGTCCGACCAGGAGCCCGCACAACCCACATTTGGCGAACTCGCTCGCGCGCATGACACGATAGATGTGCCTTCGGCACTGGCACCGCAGTCCAAAGTCGCAACCACACAAGATCGAACTGTGGCGCCTCTCAACCACTCGTCGCTTGGGACGGTTCTCTCACAGGCCCTTCGTACCGACGATGCCGATCTCCTCGAATCCTGTCTTCGCGTCACCAACATCAACACGATTGACACTACTATTCAAAGAATTGATTCTACGCTGGCCGGTGTTCTCCTTGCTAAGCTGGCCTCCAGGATGCATCGGCGGCCTGGCCGAGCGGGTAGCCTCATGACTTGGGTTCAGTCTACTCTTGTCTGCCACGGCGGCGCACTCGCTGCACAGCCCGGGCTGGCCAAGAGATTAACCGAGCTACAACGAGTGCTGGACGAGCGTGCAAGGGGCCTGAATTCGCTACTGGCTCTAAAGGGAAAACTGGATCTCATGAATGCCCAATTAAAGCTGCGGCAGCAACAATGGAGCTCGAATGCCGATGAGGATATGCAAGAAGAAGAAGAGGGAATCATCTATGTTGAAGGAGGCGAGAGCGATGCTGAGATGGCCAATGGATTAATGGACCTGGACGATGACGACGAGCTGCCTGTTACCAATGGAATAATGGACGACGAGTCAGAAGGCGGCGACTTGCAGAGCGAGGCATCAAACCGGGAAGAACTTGATGTGGAGGAGGAATTAGATGAAGACGATGTCAATCACGAGGATGTCGAATCGGATGATGAAGATAGTGAGGCCGAGGCCGGGCCTGAACCGCCTTCCAAAAGATCGAAGCCCTCGAGAGGCAGGTGACGTGGTGGCCAGGATGGATGAGGTTTGAATAAGTCAATAATTTGAAGAACAGAAGACGATACCCGGTGCATTCGTAGCGTTTCCGTCTACTGCTGTCTGAGTGAAAAACTACCACGATTTTCCGCTTCGCCGCCAGCTGGTAGGCATTCTACTAATAGGAGCCGGTCACCGCGCTCGCGACCTCCAAACTGAAGCGGGCGTAATTATATGTGACCAACCGGCCTCTCAAGGAACAGAGCGTTGTGCCTTGGTGCTATACGCGGTTTGTGTGAACCGAAGGCGAGTGATATCAAAAAGAGTTGACGTGTGGAAGTCTATTACCATCATAATAATTTCTTCACACAAACGGCCACTTTTTCTTCTTCCTTTTTCGCTTTGATCCGACCTTGGCCGAAAACCCCTTGAATGCCTGAGGCACATCGAGTTTTCCTGGCGACTACTTTGCCACTGCACCACCGAAGTGGGAGGGGAACATGGCAGGAGATTTCTGTTATCAATCACTATATCCTTGGTTCTTGAGTACACAGAGGAACGTCTTGGGTACCTACCTAAGTGTGATGGGCAGCTTTCTTCTAACTTATAACAACATTTCAATGCATACTCAGCAAATTAGAACATGGAATTATATCAAATGCGACCCTATTTGAAGACCGAGATCCTTTTTAACACCCTGCTACAGGTAATGTAGAAAACCAAGGCTGGAAATAGAGGCCGACGGCATGGCAGAAGAGTCTTGTATGAACGAATAAGCATATTCTATAGCATTCTAAGACGAGGCCTTAGCTACTTAGATACGCTCCTATCCTCCTCACCATGATTCAAACCTTAGTCAATGCCACGTTGTTGCCGGATTATAATTATCAGTTGATGGCCTGCCTACCTGCAAACCCTGAGCCCCACCAGTAAGGTTAGGTTAGCAGGTACATACTCCGTACGGTACAGTACCTGGCCAATTAGAAAGTCCCTATACAGCTGCCACTCCACCCCAGATTCTCGGGACGGCCACTAACCAATCAACCCAACCGTGGATTGGACCCTTGCAGCGTGTTACCCGCGTTTTTGCCCGCGTCATAAGTGGAGAGAAAATATCCAGGCGGCATCGCTGTACTTCGTTAATTACCGTGCTTTTGAAGATACATACCTCCCATCGAACCGTCAGCGCTTCGCAAGTACAACCCCTGAAAACAAATTTCTTCTACTTTTAGGAACTGCTCTCGCAACTTTAGTGGCGTATTATTCTGATTTTGACTTTATACTCTGCACCCTCTTCGATTTCTCAAGACAAGATCCTATCATGGTGGAGTGTCCGGCCTGTACAAAGCAGGTCCAATCATCGAAGATCAACGACCACCTGGACTCGGGCTGTCAAACCTTCGTTATCGAGAATCCCCCAGCCTCTTCCCCGTGTCCTCCCGCGTCTACTTCGACTCAAGCGAACGGCTCTATATCCTCGACACAAAAACGACCTGCGTCCAGCTTCTTCCAAACACCGTCCTCGAAACGACAAGCCACCTCCAATGGTGTCCTCACACCCATAATCAACGGCGCCGCCGCGGGTCCATCCAAGACGAATCCTGGTTTGAAGCGGTCTTTCGACGAGGGTCCGGGGCATGGCTCGTCCGATGAGGATGCTGACGGCAGCAGTGGTGCTGCTGCTGCTGCTGCTCCCGCCGCCGCTACCACCACACAAGCGGATGTGCCGGTTGCGCCGCGGAGTCCAGCGATGAAGAAGATAAGAACGACGACGAGCCGGGTTGCGCCCCTCGCTGAACGCATGCGGCCGGCTAATCTTGACGACATATTCGGCCAAGAGCTCGTCGGGCCCAACGGCGTGCTGCGCCACCTCATCGAGACCAAAAGCGTGCCGTCGATGATCCTCTGGGGTGGGTCCGGCACCGGCAAGACCACGATCGCGCGGTGCATCGCCCACCAGGCCGGGTCGCGGTTCGTCGAGATGAACGCCACCAGCTCGGGCGTGGCCGAGTGCAAGAAGCTGTTCGCGGACGCGGCCAACGAGCTGGCGCTGACGGGGCGCAAGACCATAATATTCTGCGACGAGATCCACCGCTTCTCCAAGACGCAGCAGGACGTGTTCCTGAAGCCCGTCGAGGCCGGCACCATCACGCTGATCGGCGCCACCACCGAGAACCCCAGCTTCAAGGTCGTCAACGCGCTGCTGTCGCGGTGCCGCACCTTCACGCTGCAGAAGCTCAGCACGGACGACATCCAGCGCATCCTGGCGCGGGCGCTGCAGTCCGAGCTCCCCATCGCCTCGGCCTCGTCGACGCTGCCGCCTCCCCTAGACGAGGAGTTCCTCGGCTACCTCGCCAACTTCGCGGACGGCGACGCGCGCACGGCGCTGAACCTGCTGGAGCTCGCGATCTCGCTGGCGCACAGGGGCGAGGGGTGCACGACGAAGGAGGACATGAAGGCGGCGCTGACCAAGACGCTCGTGTACGACCGCGCCGGGGACCAGCACTACGACACGATCTCGGCGTTCCACAAGTCGGTGCGCGGGTCCGACCCCGACGCCACGCTGTACTACCTGGCGCGGATGCTGCAGTCCGGGGAAGACCCGCTGTTCGTGGCCCGCCGCATGGTGGTCATCGCGTCCGAGGACGTCGGCCTCGCCGACAACTCCCTCTTGTCCCTCGCCACGTCCACGTACACCGCCACGCAGCAGATCGGCATGCCCGAGGCACGTATCCCCTTGGCGCATTGCGCTGTGGCCTTGGCTCTCGCCCCGAAGAGCACGCGCGCCTACCGCGGACTCAACAATGCCTTTGCGGCGCTGCGCGAGCCTGGGGTTGCTGGTCTGCCGATCCCCATACACCTGCGCAACGCGCCCACACGGCTGATGCGCGAGTTGGGATATGGGAAAGAGTATAAATATAATCCAAATTACAAGGATGGGAAGGTCAAGCAGGATTACCTGCCTGAAGACCTGCTCAGTCGCACGTTTCTCGAAGATAGGGATTTGGGAACGGAGATCGATGCTGATCTGGTTATGGAGGACGTTTGATGACCGTTGCCTATACTGCTCTGGAAGCGAACGGTCAGACTTGATCGGGTTTGTGTGTATAAAGATTCCTGCGAGGGAGTAACGGGCGTTTACGGAAAGGTCTCTTGATGATCTCGGAACGAGGCATTGAATAGTGTGTTCTGTATAGGTGGATAAGGTCCCCTTGCATATAGATAATAATACCCCGAAGGAAACGTTTGAGCTGATAACTTCTCTGGCTAAGATACCGCAACAAACAAACCAAAATGTGATTAAGCTGTATCTACGACGATGTTGATAACAACAGTCAACGTCTAGCATGCGCGCAACCCGGCTGCATAACAACATCCATGGTAGGCAAGTGAAACAATAGCTATGCCCAACGGCCTCAGTCAAAAGAGATACAACATACGTCTAGGCTCGGGGCCTTTTACAATTCACACCCGAATTCCCTCCAAGGTCCTAATAACACACCACAGTTCCATCCGTCAGGTACGCAAGGAAATGGGTAGGTAAGTAAGTAAGTAGCCAACCGACCCGATCATCATCTATTGGCCGAACGAGAAGTGAGACAACTTCCGCAACCGGGCCAGGAGGCTGGAAGACATACACGCTCACACACACCCATATACATACCCACGCCCATGGGGTGGCTGAGGTTAAGTTGTGTTGGGTATGGTGATACAACAGAGTTGGGGATCAGATCATATGCTCTCTTCCTCACTGCGGTGTTTCCCCTTTTCTACAAGACGGCACACGAGAATCGCTGCTGCTGCTGCATGATGCCAATCCGTCCAACCAGTGAGTGAGCGTATTAGGTAGTGTCGACAGTATACAACGACGCGGACGAGTGCATAGGCGACAAGCACATATTACATGGTGGTTTTTCGTTGGAACCAGCACAGAAGGCAACGCCGTTTTATATGAACGTACCCGACGCATCTTTCCGCTATTCGGTCTCTGGATCGGGAAGTTTTCTCCGGATTTTTACCAGCAATATTGTCTAGATGTCATTGCTCCTCCGGCGGTACCCGTGGTCATGGCTCGGTTGGAGCTGTTTGCCATCGCTGTTATGTCGGTCGCTGGCAGCTGTGCGTTCGTGGCAATGCGCTTCGACGATGATAGTTTGAACGATGAAGATATTCCGCTTTCCTTTTACTGAAATTAGGGGTTTGAATCACTGCTATTATTAATTGGATGTCTGGACTATTAGACGCTGAATGTGGCGTCTCGATGGTCAGAGGGGCATAATCTTATGTCCTACAACGACATGTACCTCGGTTCGTACGAAAGACTGATATCCGATAGCGCCATGGGGTGGTACGATGAAGAGAACATTCGTTCATTGAGCTTGAGTAGAGGTCCCTGAGAACATTTCTCAGATTCGGTCTATAACATATTAATCAACAGTAGCTTCATAAGTACTTATTAAGAAGCGTTCTTTCGCTTCCGCGGACTCTTTACAATAGTGCCCAAGATGATTTGCGGGAAAGGTACATGTCGTGCTGCGTCGTAGCGTAAGCGAAAAGTATCCCAAGTCTAGTCCGGCCAACGCCGCCCGATGCAATGCGTTCCTGTCCAGGGCGCCTTTTAATCCTTTATCTCACAAAATACACCGGGTATTCATCTTGTCATTATACCATGAAGGACTCGCCACAGCCACATTCTTCCTCTGTATCGCAGTTAGATTACATCTGCTAGCCGTGATAGTCCCGTAGGAGGAAGACTTACTTATATTGGGGTTCCGGAACACGAACCGCTGGTTGAGCTTATCTTCTACCCAGTCCATCTCGCTCCCGATAATGCTGAAAAGCGCCTTGCTGTCGATGATGACCTTGACACCGTCTTGTTCGACCTCATCGTCAAACGGCGCGGGCTTGTCCACGTATTCGAGATGGTAGGCCAGGCCACTGCAGCCCCGGTTTCGCACGCCGACTCTGATCATCTTCGGGTCTGGCTGGTTTAAGAGCTGACGCAGGTGTTCCACGGCCGTTGGCGTAAGTTTCATAGCCGCCTTGCGTGGTTTCAGCTTGCGCCGTGGCGGAGCAGGTTTGGGGGTTTGCGCCTCTTGTTTAAGTGCTACCTCTGGCGGTGCGGTCGTCACTTTCGGCTGGGTAATAGGCTCGGTAATAGGCTGAGTGGGCGGTCGCGTCTCTTGTATTATTGGTATAGGACTTGCGATAGGCGTCTCGATCATCGATTCGCTACGGGCCGACGACGGTAGTTTGGAGGGGAGGGGATATGACTGAAATGGTAATGGATCGTGGTGCTTCTCCGGCATCGCCCACGATTGTGTCTGTGAGAAGCGACGTGAAATGTGTAGGCATGATCGCGCAGGAACTACTGTAGCCGCCGTTAAGCCGTGGATCAGGACATCTGGCGCTCTACGGAGCGCCAGCCTCGGCGAGCTCATCCCGGGTTGGGGAAATCGGGGTGGCGTAGAAGGATAGAAGGTGGGCTGTCGCAGACGATGAGAGAAGCTGGCAAAGAGCGCAATAACAATTCCTTGTGAAGCTGAGCGACAATCTTTAAAGTATTGAGAAAGGAGCGGAGTACATATGATCACTGATTATACAATGAGTTGTAAAAAGTGATAGGCGCTGTTTATAGGGACAGATTGTTGGTGGTCAACTTGCAGAGTATTGCATGGTCAATAGCGAAAATGGGCCGACGCTGCTTTCAAAGCATTCGGCATCTGATGACATCGAGCCGTTGAGAGTTTACCGGCTCTGGCCGAGGGCCAATCACAGCGACTTTATTGGTCAACCAGCTGATGCGCCCAGGGAGGAACGTGCTAAATACAGTTACGAGCTACAGAAGGCGCTAGGTGTCGTTACCTTAATACCGGTGCTTCCAAGGTTGGCGCTGGCTCCACTCCGACCTGTGCATCTTATCTGGCCGAAGCAGCGGTATCGCGACTAGATCTCGCGTTGTCGCAGCGGCTCTCTTCGATCAGTGTGCCGCACTAAGAGCAATTCGGCAGAGAGTACGACAGGATGCCCGAGTCGTCTCGACACAAGCCCCATTTGATTCTTGCCATGACCATATCGAGCCCGACCGCACTTCGCCTCGTCCCATGTCATAATGGAAGCCTCACCTTTGACCCAACAGGCCCGACCTGAAGTATTCCAGCCGAAGATCGTGAAACTCTACGAGGCGCTATTCCAGGTTCGGGCGCCCATCCTCTCCCCATAAGAAATGCGACACGAGACATACGAGACGGCCGATAGCTGACGACGTGACCTCAAGGTACACTAGAGTAACTATCACGATAGACCACCATTCGATGCGCTGATGCCTGTCTCTGCTGCGAACTAGGACGACAGCGATGCTGAAGGCGACAAGTCCGAGGGCTTCTGGCGCGAATTCTTCCTCCTAAAGCCTGACCGAGCTTCGTTGCTGAACATCCTCGACCAATTCGGACCGGACGATCTCATCCACCTCCAACCTCAGACTCGACAGCTGTTCTTGCGCGCCGTGGCCTGTTTGAAGAGCGGAAACGGATTGGCTAGCTTACATGCGCTTGAGGTGAGACATGGCACCGACCGCGAGACCGGCCCACGCAGGGAACATCGGTTCTAATTTAAGTGATGCCACGCAGACCCTCACCACATTTTTCTCCTCCACTCTGCAGAAGAAATATACGAACCCAAGCTCCGACATTATCGCCGTCCTTGCCGGGCTTGACCACGTGGACACCGTTTTCACCGACTTCGTAAGCGCATTAGACGGCATCATTCGCAATGGCGCAACGCGTATGTTCCGCCCCGGGCCGGTGCCGATATGATCGCTGATATTTTGCTTGCGTAGTTGAGATCCGGCAACGAGCCGTCGAAGTCGTGTTGTCCATCACATCCGGTGCCTACCAAACGAGCCTCTTGACATATTTCATACAGAGAGATCTCTTTCCGGCCATTATGAAGGTCAGGCGCCTCGATGCACACTGTTCGCATGTGTTACTTACACAACCTAGTTCATTCAAGATTCCGATTCACCAGACAAAGTCCTCGAGCCTTTCACTTTACTCGGACTTCTTGCGAACTATAACAAATTCGAGTTCCAAAATCCCTATCAGCTTCGACTTAATGATTTCGTCAACGAAGCAGCCATCCGGAAAATCGTTCGGTGTGTTGGGCAGACGTGCAAGATCTTGAGGGGCCAATACCTTGATATCTTCGAGGACCTACCTGAAGGGTGGTCTCTTTCTCAGGCACTGAGTATGATGGGACTGGGTAAAATTACACCCGGCACCAGAACAAACCAAAAATCCAATCACGACCCCGAAGCGGCGAAGCAGATGTTCGCTAGACTGTCAGTCGTCCCCTTCACATTCTATTGCGATGACTGACCTCTATCAGACCCGGTGAAGAAGCAGCCGTATTGCTTGGTACATACGATTTCAGCCATGCCAATAAGCTCTTCTGCTTCAATTTAGTCACGATGGCTGCCGAGAAGGGTGAAGAGCAACCCATTGCTAGCCTGCTCTCGCTGACATCCTACCTACTTCAACACGCATTTTTATCAAATAGAGCCACGAACTATGCGCATCTCAGCCTCATGGTATTTCGATTGCTCATTGAGGACCAGCTTTTATGCAAGCGCGTATGCAGTGAAGAGAGCAAAACTGCTGTGCGTCTCTGTCGACAGCGGCAACCCTATCTGCCCGTTGTCAAAGGAGAGCGGATTCTCGCCGCGAGTGTATTAGATACTATGGTTGACGGCATTAACCATAATCTACGTCGGAGGCTAGATGTGGGCCTCTACACGCTCTGTGTCGGCATTATGCTGCGCATCATATCTTACTTGTCGCGCTCCCGAACTCGCATACAGTACCACTGGTCCGGATTATTTCGTTCTCTGCTGGCGTTCATCAAATTTCTCACCACATACGCATCCGATTTGAAAGACTTACCACATTTTGATACTTTATTAGATCTCGTCGTCAATCTCTTAGCCTTATCACTCTCTGCGGGTGAAGCTTTCCTTCCAACACCAGCGGCATACGACGACCTGTTCTACAAGGTCGTGGAGAGTGGCGAAGTTCTCATCAAGTTCCGCGACACGTACAAGCTTTCCAAACGACCTTCAAATTCAATAGATACGCTCGTCAACGTCACGGCGCACTATAAATCTCTGCTAGATTCAGGAGGTTCGAAGAATCTCACAAGTACACAAGTTTCAGAAGTGATTAAGCAGGGCTACGAAACTTTGAGTATTCAAACCAAGGAAGGTCTAGACGGATGGGAAAGATACCGTGAAGCAGACGACAGAACTCTTTTGAAAAAGATGGCAAGAGCTACAGTTAATGATGTCAAAATTTTGGTACAAGTCTAGACAGTATAATGGTCTAATATTTATGATAATGTCAACTTTGGAGACCTATTTTCCTCGTCCTTCGATAATGCTGGTACTCTCGATGAATATCAAGCAAATTATTTATATACTACAGGACGCCTTCCAATTAACTGCCTAAGGATTCGTCTGCCTCCTCACGGTCGCAACACGGCCCCCGGTAGATCCAGCACATGTTGGGCAGTCGGAAGAAAAGCCTCCGGATAAACTGAACAGATCTACAGCTCTGCACTCAACACAACTACTACCATGAACTCTTTCGCGACGCATCACTACCATCGTCGAATGGCGACCATCGCGTTGACGCTGGTGGATTTGCAGAACGTGCTATATTGTCGCTAATATCACCTTCGACCCATTTCCAACGCCAGAGGTATCTCACAACATCACGATGTCCCGCCTCTACCGCCCGCCAAGCATCTCAACAGTAGCCAAGATCGCGCTGTTCGCGTTCCTATCGCCGTGGCTCTGGGGGTATATCTCGCCCTTCCTGGCACCTCTCCTCCCGCACGCGATCCGGCCGACAACTTCTGACCCTTCATCTCCATACGACGGCGCCTACGAGTGCCGGCCGCACCACTACTCGACGGAACTAGTATCCCTAGACCCGTTGCTGATCTACATCGAGAACTTCCTGCGGCCCTCCGAGATCACAGAACTGCTAGAGGCCGGGGAGAGCGCGTTCTCGCCTTCTACAGTCTTCAAGAACGGACGGTTGACAGGAACCCCGGACCGCACATCTTCATCCGCAGGTCTACCGCGTGACCACCCGACCGTGGACTGCGTATTAGCCAGGGCGCAAAGCTTCATGGGCAGCATGATCGACTCTGCGAAAGACGACATCGGCCCGCCGCAGCTGGTGCGGTACACCGCGGGGCAATTATTCAACAAGCACCACGACTGGTACGACTCGCCGCAGCCGACGCGCAAGGGGATGCGCGGCAGGGGGCGCTCGTGGAACCGCATGGCGAGTTTCTTCGCGATTCTCGAGGACGATTGCAAAGGGGGGGAGACCTGGTTCCCGTATATCGACAACACGCACTCTAGGAGGGACGATGTGCATCACCTCTGGCGCGCGCACGAGGATGGCGGACTGGCGTTCCGCCCCGTCGCGGGGAATGCGCTGTTCTGGGTCAATCTGCATCCGAATGGTACGGGTGATGATCGCAGTATCCATGCGGGTTTGACGGTTACTGAGGGACTGAAGACGGCTATGAATATCTGGCCGAGGAAGTTCTATGATTGAGAGAGAGACGCACGTGAGGAATTGTTTGGCCGTCGTGTAGCTGTTTGTTCTGTCATTTCCGGATTACTACTCACGTGCAATGACTATGGGCAACTCTTGAGTTTTTATGTTTTTTGGGCATTCGAGGCTTAGCACCTTCGTCGCTATTAGATACCAAATCTCCAAATATTAGTCCTGAGAGACGGAGTCGCTCGATATCAAGTCTTGTAGCACGCCATCCCCACGATCGACAGAGATTGCCATGTCCCGAGACTTCTGCCTTTAGCTGAATTGTTCGAATGTTAGTACATACAAGACACCGCAAAAAGTGATCCATACAATGACTATATGAGGCGTCTAGCTGCATTGTACGAACTTGGAAATGCAGTCGTCACGGATGCCGAGAAACCTAAATTCTCGCCCTTGCAGGTAGGTGGCTGACGAGTACAGCCGTCTGCATTGACTTGCGCGAAGGGACGCAGTGTAGCTATTAAGTGCTTCTTCAGTGCGCTCACAGGTCCAAACTACTATGGCCATTAGTCGTCGTCATTGCGCTCTGTTGTAATAGGCAATGAGAGAAAACCTATCCTCAGAAATCGATTTGCAGACTCTCACCCTTCTTCAATAGGCCACAGAAACCGATGGAACGCGAGCTCTGTAACCCCCATCATTGCTTAATGCTTTAACTGCTTAAGAGCTTGAAGAGAGTTCCTTAGCCGAAGCCGTACCACTTCACGCCTCGTTTCGTTTTTTTTTTTTTCTTGGCTCATTCTGTCGCCCATCATGCTGGACATGGACAATAAAAGCTCCTCGGACGCCTTCATTAGACTCGTCAGGATATGTAAATGGCAATGCTTTAACGCTGTAGAGCGCGTCTGCCTCCTCTTACCACATCGAGAGGGGCCTCACCTACTGTTGAAACTTGCATGCACTGTAATACTCTACATGCTGTTAACATATTGGTGGTATTCAGCACAGATATCAAGTATTACGTTCGATCTAAGCCATTTTCTTGGCTGGGGCATGAAGAATTTGATCAACAATGAAACCGAGAATGGTGTCACTGGAGGACTGAGAATGGTAGTATTTGGGGGAGGCGATGTTGCGACGCCATCCTTCTCTGCTAGCGAATGGAACGATCAGGGATACGCATGGACGGAAATTATGTGTCAAAAGGTAAAGAATGATATCACTGAAGCTCCTCATACTTACTAAATAATAGTTCTATAGTTGGGATGCGACACTTATGTCTCTTTCGTCCCAGAGACAGACAACACGGGCGGTGCCGTGATCTCGAATTCGCTTATCGACGCTGCATACGGACGCGTGTCTACTCCTTCGATCGTCTCGAATAAGGATAGGAAAGTGGCGAAAATTGATTATCTCTGGGCAACGGAGCAATACCCAAAAGCCTATCGATATGACTTAGCTGCTCAGGTCGATTCCTTTCTCTCATCTCCTCGATCCCAGCGTAATACCTCCACCGAATCGCTCTGGGTCTTCAATATCGGATATTGGGATGTCTGGTACCTGGCAGCGCTGCCACGCAAACTCGCAACAGAGGTCCTTGATTCGAGTGTCAGGGAAGTCTTCTTCCAGATTGAAAGATTATATCAGGCGGCACAAGATCAGGAATCCGTTGCCTTCTCCGGTTCGGACTCAGGCTCCAGGGCGCCATTCTGCATATTTCTCACGCGACTCTTCGACATATCACTGACGCCCGGATTTGCCAGCGCGCGCCCAACGCCGCCGAGCCCGCATTCTGGCACTAGTCAATTGCGAAACGCGGCATTCCTGACTAAGTATTGGGATGCCTTGCTCGAGGTAGCCGTGGACGATTGGCTTGCTACTCCTGATCCAGAAGATTGGTCTACTGCTGATACAATTGACATCAAAATCGTTGAGGCCCTTTCAGGCAAGCGATCACTTGATGTGAGAGACTCATCAGGAACTGAGAGCGAAAGGGACCAATCCAGCTGGAGAAGCAGGAATCCCAGCAGCAGAATCTCGCTTCCACGCCGCAAAGTCGCGTCCTATGGCATTTCCCACTATCTTCGGGAGCTGATGATCGACCGCCAGCTACGGAATGCCGACCTGTCGGATCACAATGGGCTAGGCGCACGACCGCCTGAAGATGGCTTCCTGGACATCTCGATGCCATGTGCTCTGGAAATCACAGTCGCAGATATTGGCGAAGATGGAGCACCGTACGGAACAAGGAGCAAGACAGTCCTGTGCCGGGAGCCCGATAACTACCTTTTCTACACTGGTTTCACCGTTAGCCCACGCGCAATCCACGAGATCGGCGTGCGTGCTGCTAGAAGGTTTTTAGACCAGGCGGAACCTGACTCGAGATGGAGGGAGAAGGCAAGAATGCAGACGGAAGAGACAAGAGAACACGAGTGAGGCTCTAGTGAATGATGTAGGCTACAGCATGGGCACTGCGAGCTATACTAGCATGAGGATCTCCAAAAAGAAAAAAAAAAAGAAAAATAGTACGTGAAAGCACAAGAGGGTCGATGTCAACTTGAATGGATGTTGTCGTTAGGGCATAAAAGGCTGGAGATGATTTTCTCAGTAGCCTCATTATTAGACTCAACAAACCTTATTTGGCTGTTTCGTGGATGCTAATCGCATTGGATTGGCATCATTTACGTACGTTCAGGCTTGCGCTTGACTAAATTCACAGTTCTTCGCTCGAGCATCAGCAGTATACATCAAGCCAAGCATCCGCAGGTGTTGTTTGTTAGAGAAAGCCCCCTTCCGGAGCCTTCTTACCGTCAAATATCAAACAAGAGATGGAGCTTGCACACCACCTCAGAAAACTAAAAATTTGAGAGAAGAAAGCAGCACTTAGCCAACTCTCTCTACCTAAGTAAAGGTAAGTACCTACCCGAGATGGGTGCCAGGTGCAGGAACAGTTTGCGCCTTCTTACCTATCAACCTCTTCTTTCCTTCAAAATGTTGGAATGTCCGTGCATCTTGGGCCACCTACTCCTTCCATTCCGCAATTAAGCTACCTGGGTATTTCGGGAGCGGAGAGGGATTGACGTCCTGCATTTCCAACTCAAGCTTTCATTTCCCATCCATGGATTATAGTCACTCAAGATAACTACTAAGCCCATTCATTCTTCGCCCGCTTCTGCTCATCAACAGCTCTAGCACCACTACCAAGAAAAAGATAACAAAAGCTTTTTGTCAGAGCACTGTATATCGCGGACTCCGTATCCCGAACAGCTTCAGCCTAGTAGCTCAGTGAAGTATCATCGGTCTTCGGTACGATCCAGCTGCCTCGTTGATCTATCTACATTGACCAAATATCAACCTCGGGGTCAATATAAGAAAACCGTCTCACATCCTCTCGGCTTAGTTAAGACATAGTAAGAATTGGCTTCTTCACGATGGCTAAGGTGTCTAACATAGATCTAGAGAAATAAATGGACAACCCATACGAAAACATGGAATTCGAATGCTCGCGGTCGATTCGCCACCTCCAGAAACCTATTCGCCAAGTCATAAAACACTATGACAAGAAATGCAATGGCCTGTACATCAATGTAGCTTTGCACACGAAGCTCGGGTCTGATAGACAGGAAAACGGTGTACATTTCTTGAAAGTTAGGCCGCCAAACCCTAACCATCCCATGACCGCACCTTCGTGGATTGAGGATCCGGAATTATGGCACCTACCGGGTGGGATATGCTTCTTCAATGATACCACACCATTACACAGGGCATGGCTGGCAGTGTTCACCGGTCTGTACGTATTGAGAAGTAGCTCCGCTTGTCCCTATCACAGCCGTACTGATCGATACAGGCATTTGAGGATCACAAAGTTCACCCAGCTTCTCAACTCGGAAGTTGTGACATGGAATAGAGGCAATGGAGGCGATATCAAGATCCTTATTTTGACCGTCGCTGCCGAGTACATCGGCATACCAGAAGAGTCAGTGTTCCTAAGCCGTATATTCCTCGTTTGACGATGATTTTGCTCCGAAGCACGATAAACACAAACCTCGCGAATATAGCTCATTCATTCTACAACTGATGACTGCTGACTCTGTTAGTTTTAGACTCAACGAACGGAGATATGACGCATCCGGCTAGCTAGTGGAAGTCAACATCACCGATGGGTCCCATCCGATCAGAGGCGGCGAATTCCGTCGCCGTATTCTATCATACATGCGGACAATGACAATCGATGAGCCCAAGAAAAGCCCCCTTTCTAAGGCCTGGGAAGGGTTGAAGACATTTGGCCGCAAGTTGAACGAACCCAGGTATACCATACCGATGTAGATTGATGACCATCCCGAGTCTTGTGTTATCAGCGTCCTTGCACTTGTTAAGAGTAATAAATCAAAACAGCGAGCTATCGGATAGAAATTAATTTTTCGATTTTCTTGGTCACTCCGTTTCTATCGAGTACTATACTAATACGGACTACGTATTGCAAGCTTCTATACGTTCGTGAAACCCTCATATTCCTGTATCGCTCTCGTTTGTCCAAGCAATGCAATGCCACGTTTCTCGTCAAGACAGTGCGGTGCTTGAGGCATTAAATAAGCTAGCTGGTATATTCTAAAGTATTAACTTGTTTAAAATAAGGGCCCGATCAATTTAGCCTATCTCAACTGGATCTCTCTCGTGTCGCAACTCGGCTAACTTGCCCGGAGACTGAGGCACAAACGTGTAATGCACAGAACTCCTGGCTTTTGCAACTTCAAGCAAGCGTCGTACTTCTATAGCTTCGTTGTGTCTATGGTGTCTCTCCCATAACGCCCACGATAACGTCGCAATCGAGATAATAACAAGGGGTATTCCGACCCCAGCACCCACGGCAAGAACCGTGTTTGGACTTTGAATCGCTGGACACGTCTGGTTTTCCGAACCGGTTGAGCTTGACTGTACAGGACCACTTGAACTTGACCGTACCGGATCACTTGTACTGGGTTGTGTTGGACTGGCCGGGTTTGGTTGTGCAGGACCTAGCGAGGTGAAGTTTTTCAAGATCCCTTTGCCGGGAAGTATGTCAGCCGTCCCAATTTCAAACGGCTCAGAACCCGAGGAACATCCCAGGGATGAACTTCCTTTTTGCGTAGCAGCTACACCACAGCAATATTTTGACGGTTTACCGTAGCTATATAGAGCAAGCGGAATACCCTTATCAACGTTGACTACACTACTTTGTAAGCTAACGATATCCCTACCTGACTAGGGGACCGGCGCACCATCTCTGCAGTGGTCAGGGCATTCTGGAGCCTGCCACGTCGGGTCTGTACAGCTGGCACGGGAAATTGAGATCGTGTCGCTGATTTGAAGACAAAGTTTGTTTGTCAAACATATCGCGTGAGGTCCGCAGCAGTGGCTATGGTTTACGCCGTCGCCGCACACAACGTCGCCCCCTGAAAGATTGCCTTGTGGATAGTAGCAGCGTTGGGTAGCCGTCGCCAGGGGTGCGATTTGCAGGATGAAACGCCATTTCACCATTGCGTGCCAATGTTGAACTTGTCTTAATGTATTAATTAGGTCCCGAGACAAAACCGCATAGGCAACGGTTACCAAGCTCGACGGAAAGCCTAATTAGCAGAAAATGAGAGTAGGGAGCTGCATACCGCGCGCGTGTCCGTATTTCAATGGCCACGGCGCAGCAGCCTAGCAGTTATTATATGGTAGGTATGTACTCCGTACACTAGGTAGGCTTTTCCAAGTTCTCAATGAAGAGCCCCGTCGCACCATGATCCTCCATTCCTCATTTAAGCTCAAATCTCAAAGAGGTTATTGAATTATGTGACGTGATTGGTTGTTGTCATGCTATTCTTAGGTAGCTGCTGAATACGGGTTTAAACAACGCCCCTAATAATTAGCCCCCGAACGCGTCGCTACAGCGGGTTAGGTAACTACGTCACTGTCACTAAACATTACAACTAGGTAGACAAATTAACATTCATTTTTCTTCTCATTTTTCGACCCTTCGTACGTGAAAATATGTTTTATACACCTAGGTAGTGCAGTCGGACGATCAGATAGTACCACACAGGATGTTTCATAGGAACTCGTTCAATGTTATTTTGTATCGAGTAAGAGCTAAATAGGGGAGCATTGCCTTTTTACTGTAGAAGGAAGCTTCGGATCCTTGAAGCGTGGAGCGTTTACCTATGGAGACTGCGGGCAGTGCTGCGGGCACTATCTAAGCACCGGTCCGAACGCTACCTATGGCTTGCTCTGTCCGTCAGAGCCCATCAGCTCGTTTTTAGGCCTGTGTTCGAGTGGACTTGGGATTATAGGCCTAATTACGGAGTAACAATGCACCAATCGTCTTCCGGGACAACCATTGCTTGACACATATCCTTTAGTACACCTGCGGCACAGACAACTTTGTCTCAAGGCATGTTTCAATGTTTTAGTCAATGATATAGCAGCCGATCGGAAATCGATATTTAAGTACGAAGTAGGCCGAGACTACATGTATGTGAGGGGTTGAACAACTATAGATAGTATCCCAGTAAATATTCATTCCTTGAAGCGGAGGAAGACACATACTCTTGAGCACATACCTACTGCGTCCTATCATTTCATCTGATTGCTACAAAGCTGTAACCATGGCACGCGATCACATATTGCCCCAATGTCTGCATAATGGTAGCTATTACCTGTACGTAGCTCTCCAGCCAGCGTGGGGCAGGAGTTATAGGTCTTTGTAAACAGTTCACCGCCTCAGGTAGGTACGGCCGTTTGTTGTCAGGCACTTGACCTCAGGACTTTGTAGATTACAAGAGGCAGGCACAATTACTCCCTTTAATACGACGTGAGCTATAGGTAGGTGCTTTGCAGGTAGTACTAACACCCACGCACTCATCACAGTGCTCGACAATAGGTGTTTTGTCCTCTTTATATTTTCACTGTCCTTGTCAATTGGGCTTCTCCTACGGAGTACCTAGCTGCAACAGAAGTATGTCCACTCCCTTGATATTCCATTAAGCCCTGGTGCTCCTCCCCGTGTCCAGACGTCCCATAAACATACTCATTTGACCACAGCCTATGGTCGCGTTCAAAACAACTCGGCTTATTGTGTTGCATGATCTGACGTAGCAGGCTGTGCTCTACCCCTCAATCCAATCAGGCCATTTCATACGTGATGCCCGAGATGCTCACGGACCAAGAAATCGACAATGCTGTCAGGAAGCTAGCCGAGTTCCGTGCGCGAAATGCGGAGGAAGACTTTCTACAGCGCTATGCTGAGCTTTTGATCAGCTATCAGCAACTGAAGAGTGACTACGAAGAGGAAAAAGTTGGGAGAGAACGGTACAAGCAGCTTGCACGTACTCAGGAACGGAACCCTTTTGTGCTCGTCATTATTGACGGTGATGGATATGTGTTCCGAGACGAATTCCTTCGTGAGGGTGCTGATGGTGGATTGCAAGCGGCTCAACATCTAAATAACGTGATCAAGAAGAGCCTCCGAGAAAAGGGCCTGGAGAATTGCGATGTAATGATTCGCGTGTACGCTAATCTCGCCAACCTATCTCGGATCCTTTACAAAAACCGACTTGCTACCGCCGACAAGCGTTCTCTTTCTCCATTCGTGGCCAACTTCAATAGGTCATATGGACTCACGGATTTCGTGGATGCTGGAGAGCTGAAGGAGAATGCAGATTTCAAGATACGAGCTCTCCTAAGCCTGCATGCCGAGAATGCTCAATGCAAACACATCTATTTTGCAGCCTGCCACGATGTCGGCTACATTTCAGATTTGGCCCAATTCACGGGGGATCGGGGCAAAGTTACGCTTATACGGTCACCTGGGCTCCATTTTCATGACCAATTCACAAAACTAAACTTAGGGATTGAGGAACTGCCGGGCGTTTTTCGTACGTCTTCTCTTGACATATCAACTCCGCAAACAAGATCCAGCGCGAGCATTGATTTGAAAATGAATGCTCTGGCAGCTGTTCCTTCTCCTACGGTGAACCAAGCTTACCTAGCCGTTGGCCCACGAGAATCACAGAAGATATGCCAATTCTATCAACATGGCAGGTGCAGATTTGGCGACGATTGCAAGAACGCCCACATCGATCCCAGAACCCCGATCAAACGACTCCTTTCTTTCCACGATAGTCCCCCTTACAATAACTATGATGACGATTTCACAGGCGGCTCTGGTCTAGTGAAACCATTAGGTACTGCACATGAAATGGACGGCTTATCATTGGCGAAACGAGCAAAGACCGATTTCGCCTTTCAACTACCGAGAAAAACGGATGTACCTGACGGTCATGTGGCCGTAAACAAGGACCAAGAGCGGCTAGATGCATACATGCCGCCGCCTAGCGCTGTGGCTTCCTCAAGACTGAGGGAACTGAGTAGCGTCACAAAGTTTTGCAATAATAAACAGCTCACAAATTCATGCTCCAACGAGAACTGCGAATACGAACACAAGCCACTCCCCGAGAATCTGCTTCCTGCATTAGAGTGGCTCTCACGTTCACTACCTTGTCCGAAGCGGGGGGCTTGTAGAGTGCACTCTTGTGTTCTTGGCCATATATGCCAGCACTCGGAATGCCAATATCGCGGCGGTAAAATTAAATGCAAGCTGCCGGGTTCTGCGCACACGGACCTTCTTTTCGACCACACCGTCCCGGACCCGAACTACGTTGATAAAATCAACCCAAATGTAATCAGCAGCCGTAATACGGTCTCGTCCTACCTGGGCAGTCAACCAAGCCAAATGCCCGATGATAATATTTGGTCTTTTCAATCCAAAACAGATACGAGACTTGAAACGAGTCTCCAAAACAACGAATCAAACAAAGACACCTCATTACCTGCCAAATACTACCAAGGTCCGCAAGACTCTTTGCTTTCGATAAACTGTGACTAGTCGTGCCTTTCGACTCCCACGATTTTTCGCAAACGAAAGCATGAAAGACTGTCCCTTAGGTAGTCAAATGATCCACACTGGTACCTACCTAATCATGTCGATGAGTAAAAATAATTCGCTAAATCGACCTACTTGAGCTCACAACTCCTCAACAGAGGAGACATTTAATAACCGTTATTAAAAACGGTTCTGCTATGAACCGTGTTCATAATATGTAAGGATTTGCACAACAAAAGGACGGAGCAAATAATTTGATTGAGTATCGCAGCTGAGAAATGCGATGTAACAAACTGAGTTTGAAGTTACCGTACATGCTGCTCAAAAGACGAAGACATGGCATGAGATGGTAGTGAACATCCGTACTACGTATGTACATCATAACCAATACTTTCTTTACACAAGTCCCAAATAGAGTCACCATTCATGTGTTCTTGATAGTAATTATAATTCGTGTGCATTTTATGTGCGATGCTCCTTCATCTGGCGCTGCTATGCTGCGTCACGGTCTGTTTCACTTCTGACAAGTTGCAGTAATAAATGTATACCATGTAACCTAGATGATCACTCCGTCACGAGAGCGAAGGCTGGGGAATACCTACAAGATGCCAAGACCTCCCCACATTTTGAAACCCTGTCCGGTGTGGATCAGCCACTCTTCTTGATCCGTTTTATCAACCACTCGCACAGACCGGCCTCGTGGCCCAATGGCAAGGCGTCTGACTACGATTGCAGTTAATCAGGAGATTCTGGGTTCGACCCCCAGCGAGGTCATCATAACTTCCACCCCAATAGAATAGGGTGTGGTTTCAATTTTTATGCGATTTGGTACGCATCACATACTCTTTTGCACCAGGTCAACAATTCAACACCCGGATTATATATGTGAGGAGAATATGATTAATCTAGCCGTTAAAGGCCTTCATCTTGGAGCGTATTTTTCATCGATCTGAGCAAATTAAGTTTCGCGACGACCTACCTATAGGACTCTATCGAACCAAATGAACTCATCGATCTCGAGCTCTAAACCCATCTTGATGGCCCTATCGTCTTGAAACCTAAATTCCGCCGGGATCAGATCATCACCGCCTTCTTGAAAATCGCTCAGATGAGCGATGTATTCCGTTTGTCCGCGCACATGGTCGAAAACAAGTGTGTAGCCCATGGACCGGTCCGAGGCATCGACAAAGAGTTTGTTATCTTTGACGACCACCGTCATCCCGCGATATCCCACGTTCCAATACTCGCCTATGTACGCACTGAGCGGCATCTTCTGCGGCTCTGTCTCTTCGCGCAGAACTCTCCGCATCTCCACCTGTTTGGGGTTGTTTTCGTACCGTTCCTCCGGGTCCGACACGATTTTGTCCCAGTCCGACAATTCTGATGCCGGCACGCCTAGGGCGCGATCAATCAGCTCGCGGCATAGGATCGTAGCCACATCGTCCGCGCTGCTTGAATTTCCAAAGATCGTGGCGCCCAGTTTGAGTTCGGGCGCAAAGAAGAAGCGACTGCCGAAGCCGGGCACGCCGCCGTCATGTCCGATCACCAGGTAGCCGCGGTAGTAGAAGATCTCCAGGCCCGCGGCATACACGACTGGCGAAGTCAACGGCTCTCTGTCCTCAGGATCGGTAGAAGTGAAAGTGCGCATCTTGATAAGCCCCTTATACACTTCTTCATCAATAGGGTGTTCTTGGTTCATTAGAGCCTTTACCCATTTGATGAAATCGTTCACGCTCGTGATAATTGATCCTGCCCCTTCGGCTTCAGGACAATCTAAAGCCTCAAAGCCATGGTAACGCTCAGCTTCCTGGTCCCACTTGTACCCTTGGGCGATGCGATCACCAAGACCGAACGACCGAGCGCGCTTAGGTTGCAGGTGGCTTGAAGACATCTGCAGAGGTCCAAAGAAGTGCTCTTGCAGATAATCAGCAAAGGTAAGTCCGCTTTTCTTTTCGACAAGGTACGCCGCGACCGTATACATCATATTGTTGTATATATACTTCGACCGCAGCGGTGCACCTAGCGTCAGGTTCCGTAAGTTTCTCGTGACAGACTGCGAATCATCGGGCTTTGCTGCCTGTGGGTTCAAATACGAATCATCATGACTGTACACATTAGCATCTCTATCAGCCCAGATGTGGCCTTGTAAATACGTACCGCCGCATACCCGTCCTATGGCCTAGAACATCGTCGACGGTGACCCCTTCCGTATAACCTTCTCCTGGCATGACGAAGTCTCCGGGGAGGAGTTTGGACATGATCGCGTCGTACTGCACGTCGGGATATTTATCATTGTCACGAACGAGCAGCGCGACTGCCCCGGCCGTCATCGATTTCGAAGACGATGCGATGTCGAAGAGAGTATCGCTGGTACACGGCTTGGGCGGATCAACAGTCGCTAGCCCGTACCCCGCGGAAAATGCACGCTCGCCTTCTATGACTGCGACAGCGAGGCCGGGCACATGATGTTTTTTCATCAGCTCTTCCACGCGCGGAGCGAAACTCGGTGATTGAACGTAGTCCATTGCTCGGTGTTTAGTTCTGCAATTTTTTTTGGTTCACTCCAAGTCTCGATATTGGTCGGATTACCTCGAGATATGATTGATGGTCATGTGGCTGGACCCTCATTTGCTTCGTGTCGTGTATTCCCAAGAGAGATGTTCATGATTTTATAACAACTCGACGCCCAGAGTGAACCCAAATCGCATTTGCGTACTGCCTTCGTGTTCATACTAGCATCTCAAAACATTTGAAATATGAGTCACCGGTGATGTGCCTGTGCATCACTATGAACAATGTGAGACCTAGCTGTAATTATAATATGACCGCAGCACAAAGTCTTGTACGTAACCAATGGTATAAGAACTACAGTTACGACGGCGCAAGAGTTTTGTTTGGATCTGCCAAATGTCGGATGCATTAGATAGGTAAGTAAGTATATTTGACAAGACACGACCTACCTAACCTAGGTAGTATGGCAGGAAATGTGATCGGATACGAGCTGCACAGCCTGCTATACTCAAATTCACACTCACACCGACCGAGAGAAGCTTCTCTTGTCTACCATCTGCATCTAGGGCTGAAGTTATCTGTGCAGTGGTTGCTCTATGTTCCTCACCTTGCGACTCATTCACTTCGCATCAGGCCGGTCTATCATCGCGAACTCCTGAGGGTGCTTTCCCATTCTGAACTGTGCTTTCGGAGTAGACGGGCGGCGTCTTGAATTACTGTTGCTATTTTCGATGAGGAAATCGACCACACATAAACTAGGTACTTTGTTCGTTTAACGAGCTCTAGAATTGGTGAGAGGACTAGGGAACGAACGGCAGCATAGCTGCGATCAATCGAACCGTGGGTTCCCGTGCTACAATTAGTCTTGAAGCATTTGATAAAGCGCTTTTAGGTTCGGAAGGTGACGTTAGGGTTTTCATCGTGAGTATCACCAGCATGGTGTGATCTCATCTTTGGGCCCGGGATAGGCGAAGTTTGGTTGACTATCAAAAACTAAGGTGAAAAGCGTTGCCGTGCCACACGAATAATTCTCTCCTAGCGTCCCAAGAATATACGACGAGACATCACCGTATCATTGACACGTCTACTTCGTAATTAAGCTAGGTAACCCAACCTAGTACTTCGTAGATCAAGCGTCTACTCTGTACACCGGGTGAGGTTTTTGTATTCCAAATTTCAAGGCCTTGCCCACGAGATTGCAGGTAGATGGCCAACTTCCGATCCAGGGCATTAATACTTGAGAGTATAAGGCAACAGACTTGGTAGGGTTTTCAATCAAACAAATTGGACGATGGCAACAACCATTGCGCAAGGTGTTCTTCTCCTGATGAACTTGCAGTTGAAAGTGCTCGCCAGTTTTCGCGACTATCCCCGATGGTTTCCGCGGTGTTCTAATCGCAGTAAGCCTGTCAAATTGTAGATTGCGATTCGCATTCTGGTATCTATAAAAAAAACCGAGCATGAACGAAGAAGCCTGGCAGATAAGCCGAGGTAGTCTGCTCATACCAATAGTCGTCTATCTTGGTCTTTCTTTTTCCTAGTGATGGTTCTAGCAATCATGCAAACCTGAGCTCAAGTTCACACTATCCGTCACTCGAATCTGCTGCACGTTAAGGACGATGCCAACCGACGTTCATATTCAACTAAATACCATGGCTGCCCATGGGCAGGAGGTGTAGCTGCCACAATGAAAGGCAGTTTTACGTAATTGATTATTACCCTGCGTAGATGGTTCGTACAGTTCGTATTGTTCGTTGACAGAAACAGCCCGCGACTTTCTGTTTCTCTAAACTGTCCGCCAGCTGTTGACGATTTATTGTATCAGTTTCTTGCCAGGATAGAGTCCGTTGATCAAGCCGGATCACATACCGGTACATACAGTAGTTCACTTGGGCGGAAATTTGGGGTCCTTGTATGTAGTTGGAGATTTTAGATCTCGGAACGTTATGCACCGAATGTCTGGCACAGATCGTGACGGGAATACAGGGAGTAGGTGCTGGTTCCTCCCCCGCAGGAATCTCAATCTAGCGCCCCCGACCGCTGAGTAACACCCTAAACCCGCTGGGACTCACTGCTAGTTTGCGCTGCAGCTCTATGTATGAGGATTCGGCAAACATGAAGTTATCACATGTTCATGTATGTAGGTACCTTAGGGAGGTAGCTACAATGAATCGCAACGAAAGACCATTCATAGCCCACGTACCCAGAGGCGGCAACGACTGCCTACTGACCATAGTCAATGCATCTAATGAAACGTAAAGTGCGTGTACCGCCCGTGCAAGGACAATGTTCCACTTCCTACCCCTCTCCATCCTCGTAAATCAGCGTATAAGTCCCCTCATTTACCTGTCTCCAGATTGTCACGCTCGCTCCCAACAAGGACTACACATCATATTCACAGACGACTGCGAACTTCTTTCATGATGGCCTGCTCACGACACGACCTAAGCCACGGATGGCAATGTCGGGAAGACAATGATAGCCCACTATCCGAGAACCCGTGGCTTCCAGTCCAAAAGGTGCCTACTCAGATTCATCTGGATTTGTTGGCGAACAAGAAGTACGCCGTCATCTACTGCCAAATTCTCTTTGCTTGATTGTCTCCTTAGCTGTTCTGAATTTTAACCTTAAGCCTCACCATCCATTTTTGTGCAGGATCAAAGACCCTTTTCTGGACCTCAATGAGCTATCAGTTCGGTCACTCGCAGAGAAGCGATGGGTATATAGAATACAATTCTCCAGGCCTGAAAAACTGGCATCAGAGGAGCCAACAATCACGGATTTGGTGTTCGAGGGCCTCGATACTTTTGCAACGGTCTTGCTGAACGGCGCTGAGATCCTGGAGTCCGATAACATGTTTATCTCTCACCGCATCGATGTGACGAGCCTGCTCAAGGATTCGAATGAATTGGAAATTCACTTCGACTCGGCAAAGCTTCGGGGGGAAGAACTAGTCAAAAAACATTCCAAAGAACATACCTTCTATGTAAGGCAAACAGAAGTTAGCCGTGTGCCAGTGCGAAAAGCTCAGTGTAAGCTATCGTTCCATGCACCGTTTCCTATGAGAGATGTAACTGATTGTTTACGACCAAAGATCATTGGGGATGGGATTGGGGGCCTATAATGATAACCGCAGGGCCCTGGAAACCAATTTATGTTGAACAATATGTTGCTAGAGTCGAAGATGTCTGGATTCAATATGAGGTTAGTGAAGACCTTCAGACTTGCTCTGGCCGCATTCTGGCCAAGACTTTTGGAAGTGGCCAACAGCTTCAACTTTCATTATCACTGGCTGGCGAGGTTGTCTTTGAGACACAGTGCATGGTGGATTCGAGCGGAAATGCAGAAACGTCCTTCCTTCTCACTCGTCCGGAACTTTGGTATCCGTTCACGCACGGAACTCAGACTCGATATGAGTTGAAGGCCACTCTAGGATCGCATGATTCAAAATCCAAGATGATTGGCTTTCGACGAGCGGAACTCATTCAGCAAAAAGATGACTTTGGAAAATCATTTTATTTCAAGGTCAATGGCGAGGACATCTTTTGCGGCGGATCATGCTGGATTCCAGCTGACAGTTTCTTGTCGCGGATTTCGGAACAGCGATACCGAGGTTGGGTTCGGCTGGCATATGAGGGCAACCAGAATATGATCCGCGTCTGGGGCGGTGGAATCTACGAACACGACGCCTTCTACGATGCTTGCGACGAGCTTGGAGTGATGGTGTGGCAAGACTTCGGGTTTGCTTGTGCTTCTTATCCAACATACAATTCTTTCCTAGACCTCGTAGAGAAAGAAGCGAGACAGAATATCCGCCGGCTAAGATCTCACCCCTCTTTGATAATCTGGGCTGGCAGTAATGAAGACTATCAAGTTCAGGAACGGTACAAACTTGATTATAATTACGAGGACAAAGACCCTTGCTCGTGGCTCAAATCTTCCTTCCCCGCCCGATACACTTATGAATTCCTTCTTCCCAAGATTCTGTCCGAAGAAGACCCATCAGCTATCTAGTACGTGTTCCCAAGTCTAGACTTATCCGATGCGTGCTCAGCCAGTCCGACTGCTCACTATTGGATATATAGTCACCCTACCAGCCCCTGGGGCGATGGCAAGAACACTGCAGATCCCACTGTTGGCGATAAGCATCAATGGGACAGTAAGTGCCTCGATTAATCGTGTTGTATAGTTGACTGATATTCCTAGTATGGCACGGTGAAATGAGAAGGTACCAAGAAGCACCTATGCTGTCTGCTCGGTTTGTTAGCGAATTTGGAAGTAAGTCCCCTGAACTTTAGTTCTCGGTCATTGGCAATTTCGATCTTAAGTCATAACTTCATGGTCAGCACTCGGGGGCTTCTACTGACGTTTGCCAAGTGGAAGCATATCCTCACATAGCGACAACCCGTAGCATGATCACCGTTCAGGAACAAAGATATCCTGGATCCATGATGATGGATTTCCGTAATAAAGCTATCGATCACGAACGTCGCCTATCTACTTACGTTGCCGAGAACTTCACAATCAAATACGACATTTCGTCATATACTCATCTGACCCAGATCGTGCAGGCTGAGGCCATGCACTTCGCATACAAGTCCTGGCGCCGAGAATGGGGCCTAAGGAAGTGTGGAGGAATTATAGTCTGGCAACTCAACGACTGTTGGCCCACAATGAGCTGGGCTGTCGTTGATTACTATCTCGTGAAGAAGCCTGCATACTACACGATCAAGAAGGCTTTGAGGCAAGTGGATATCGGCATATCGAAGAAATATAACGATTGGACTTCTGGTCATGTCGATCCTCGAGAATCACTCAAGGATGATAAATTCGACTTGTGGGTTGTCAGTGACCGAACCCGATCAGTACAGGCCGACGTGGCTGTGCGATTCGTCTCGATCGACACGGGTAGGGATATCAAGGAACCGTTGAAGCTTGATTTGGTGACCATCCATCCTAATGCTACCACTGAGATTCTGAAGGACCATGATATTACGGAACTGAGCTCGGGAGATCGGATCGCACCATATCCCTATAATGTTATTGGATTCGATCCCTACGTGATCCACGCAACCATTACGATCGACAATCAAGTCGTGGCGTCCGACACATACTGGCCGCAGCCTCTTAAATACCTGGACTTTAACGATCGTGGCGTTGCTGTTAGAGGTATCGGTGATAGTAAAGTTGCGGTCTCGGCTGCCCGTCCTACAAAGGGGTTCGTTCTGGAGGAAATGCGAGGCATAAATCTTAGTGATAATGGATTCGACATTGTCCCCGGGGAAGAGAAAATCGTGGAAGTACGAGGCACGAGCATCCATACGCTCAAATATACGTACATAGGAGCTTCTGAGGGGTCTATAGCCATCTCTGCATAAAGAGACATCGGGCCCGCACATAAGGACATTAGAGTAGCAAGAGCACGTCACGCATTAATAAGCTGCATTTAACTGAGAACGAGACGGCTACAAGCAGTTACTCAATTCTACCACGTGTGTTATTTTCCGAGCTAGTTCGTTCCCGGTCCTCTGTTCATCCACTACGGCTGGTGATGTAGATCCAAAATTTCCGTAGATCTTAACGTGAGACAAGTGAGACATCAAGGGCCCTAACGCCCTGGCAAGTCATGCAGCGTCCGTAAGCCCCCAAGTTTGCATGAATTCTGTCAGTCTCGATCAATTTGGCAGAAATGATACTGGGTCCTCTTCCTAGATCTGCTTGGCCGAGTCGATCTTCCGAGGTAGTTGGTAGAGTGATATCGATTCGTTGTTAAAAGGACCATGAGCATCCACGTTATCCTCTCGACGATCAGATACGATCAGATCGTTGGTTACGACGCGCCTCACAGCCCCAACTTCGGCAGAGGATTCTGTATGCAACATAGTTTGGGGTAATGACGTTGATTGTCTGAAATACTCATGTATATCTGTAACTCGAACACCTTCCAAGATGAGAGGTTATAGTAATCAGTTGCGAACACGCGAGTACCCCAACTCAATATTTTTCTATCTATTCTGTTGCTCTACGTGAATCAATTCCCTATTGCTCACTATGAATACGGCTAATGGGTATTGATCGTAGCGCTTGGTTTATTTCCCGGTTCATTATATCAATGACAGAGATACTGGCTATATGCAACATGAACACTTTTAGCTCAATACTACTAGCTACAACTTTTTAAAAATTGAACGTAGTCTAAACCAAGTTATTGACTCGGTGGCGGAGTCTTGAGTAATCAAGAAGTAGGCATATGTGAAGATGTAAATTGTGTGTGCAGGAGTGAGGTTGGTGTGACAACAGTTGTTGTGCTTTCTGATTTATCACATGTAAGTGTCCTCAACACCTGAAGTTGCCCACGACCCTGCAGATAGGTGCTTACTATTCGGATTTAGCGCAGTTGAAGCTAGTAGGTCAAGTTCCCGTCCCCGGATAGCTGCCGTGCATACGCTACGGAACTACAATCGGCGTCTCTCCATTCCCGTATGATTAGCTTCCGATAAATCCTTTAGCGAACGGCACAGCTGGCGTAGCTTGCATCGAAGTTTGTCGGCACCGAGATAGAAGAAAATTTGAAATTACTCGTGGCACGGTATGCATGGATCGCCACTATCCACATAGTCGGACTTTTATCTACGATGTAGAGGACGATAAGAAGCATGGCATTGTGTCTTCATATGAGGATGCCTGTAGATTACGCATGTTGAGCTGTTCGAGAAGTCTCACTGGCGAAAGTCGGCCCTGTTTGATCCTTCTAATAGCGGTCCCGCTTACGCCCGCTTCTGTTCGATCTGGACTATCACGCCTTGCAACACAATTATTCCGTGTATCAAGAAATAGTGTACCTTGTTGGTATGGGCCTACGGTGATATCTGCTTGAGCTGAGAATTGGAGTGCATGATAGCCGCCGTTGATCTAACTGATTGATCACCATGCAATTGAAATGCCTGGCACTACACTAGTCTCAACACGCAGAGACTTACATGTGGGAGCAATTCTCATCATTATTCGTTTTCTTAATTATTGTGCAACCTACCTAGCAGTTTCCATTTGGCCATATCTGCACTTCATACCATCTTGCGAATTAACCATGCTGTTAGACGCTTGACGATTTAAAGATAGGAGGTCGTCCAAGACAATACCGTATACGTATTTCTGCTATCATGACCAACTTCGCAGGCTGCTAAAAAAACAAAAGAGAATGCTTTAGCATGCCCAGTGAGATTTGGCCGTGTTTCGATGGCGGTTGATGCCATTTGATGCCATCTAGAGATATCTCAAGCCGAGTTACCTTCTAATTAAGGAGCTTAGTAATAAGGACTCGCGCTACCTCGCGCACTACATACTTTGATCTTGTTTTCATTTACGCTAGGTAGATAGACTTGATCTAGACCAAACTCTTGACCGCATGCTGGCGTTTACGAGAGATTCGAGAAGCTATTGAATCCATCTCACGGCCAGCGATGATTGGCTGAGGTTTGTTCCAGTATTGCGAGCGTGCATGAAGTTTTGGGGGTCAATGTCACATTCCGCAACCGATATGGGCACCCCTGTTTTTCGAGAATGGAGACAAGCCCCTGAGCTTAGGGCATATTGTAGGACCAGTATTTGTGTAATGCCGTACGTGCCACCGCCACAAAACTCTCTTTCCGGCTCAACACAAATACCATGATGACACTATCTACATTTGGGAAATACTACCTTGATGTAGAGAATTAGGCTCGACTCGCTAAGACTTTTTCGGCCGACCACTGCTTTCGGCCGAATTGTCTTTCGCAGGAACTATGCATTTGGGCGAACATGATTGTCTACACATATATTCTACCAGACTACCTAGTTCACGTACGTAACAGACCAAAATTCACTAGAAACTTGAACATCGTAATCAGGTAAGCCCAATCAATCCTCCTCAGCCTGGCCTGGTGTGCAGTGTAAGCTGACGTTGACAACACATTGCCGACTGCTGAAGGAATGGTACCCCAGCGATAGGCTATGCCAAGAGCTTTTGTATGTAAAGGCGCTAGTGTGCGCACCCAAGGACATTTTGAGATGACGCTAATATACTCTGCAGTAGTGTAGATACCCTTAACAGCTTGTCTCACAATTGTGGTGTGGTGTGGTGTGGTGTACGCTACCTACATCATAGTGTACGTAGTGTTCGTAGAAAATTATTTAGGAATATTTAAGCAGTGTAACGACCTGGGGTATGACGACGCTTGCGGTGTAAGCTTCAGCTGCTGCCCGGCAGGCAAAATAAACAGTGAACTATCCCAACGGTTTTCGCAGCCTCACCGATCAGCGGTATATCTACCGTATCAGGGCCTGGTGCCTGCACTAAGACGTATCTTTCTAGTGTGAAGACCCCTAGTGCTCGGCATTTACCATGCGAGATTCGTATGACTTCTGGGCATGCTACGCCACTTTTGGGAGGTGATTGCTTACTTAGCATCCTTCGCTATACTGGTGTGTAGTGTATTGTTCGCGCCTACTTACACGTGTTATGTAATGTAGGAATCCAGTGTAGTGTATCGACCAAGTAGTCTGATCTACAGGGTCAAGCGCCAAGAGGCTTCAGGAATGTGTAGGATCGATAAGACCGCCACTTACATAGCCTATTTACTATCAGATGTGGGCAAAGCTGCACTACACTAGTGTAGCTCTGAGAGGGTGAGAACTGAATGAGTAATACACATCACGATGGAGGGGGAAGGCTTCGGGATGTGGGCAGTTGATGTGGGAGTTGAGGAGAAGAGATAAGTCGGGAGTTGGAGGACTGTGGATGAGACGAGAGGCGATCTCATTGGCAGGGAGACTAAACTCGCTGTTGCAACTTGTGAACAAATGTTGCAATCTGCAACTGAATGACAATTCTTTGCTTACATGCTTCTGATATGCAGGCATATCAATCATACACACTAAGCCTTATCTAAGACGGACCAGGCTCCCCATGCTTGCCTGCCGCCATGACCGGGGCAGATTCAGCGCCACGGTCCCGTTATTTTTGAAACGGCGATTCCCTGATGAAAACCTGATAGCCGGCGCTAGGACAACGACAATACCTATGGAGGTGGTGTAGGTACCCGCTATCTACTAGAGCTTGGATGCCCATGCAGAAAGGGTCAGGCACATCATGTAGGCATTATATATAAGGTATATAGCCCAAGCCGCCGCCGCCACACGCACGACATACAAGGAAAGCCAGGTTAGTTTCCGAATTCCGAGACTCTAAATTCACGATCTCGCTTGGCACCGCCTGAGTTATACGGCGAACTTGTACACGATGTTTTGCACATTAAAACACAGTCTCTCGGACGAGTCGTACACTTTCGAGACGACGACACCGCCTTTTTCGAGGAAACGAGAGGGCCGGTTAGCTAAAATCGCCTGTACGAACTGTCGGATAAGCAAGGCAAGTGATTCACTGCTTAAGTTGATATAGTTCGATTCGCTAACTGTGCCGCCTCAACAGCTGAAATGCTCTGGCGAGTCTCATGGCTGTCAGCGATGTCTGTCCAAAAAGATCAATTGTCGTTATCCTAGCCCCCCAAGAGGAAATAGTCACAAAAAATCACAATCGCAATCGCAAGCACCAGTAAAAGCGCCTGCGCCGACACCGCCGGAAACTCCTCAATTTCAATCGCATTCAAGACCTTCGTCGGCACGCGTGGAGACGAAAGTCGACGACGACTTCATGACAGTTATCTCCAACCAGGAGACAACGCACGGTACAACACTAGATGATCTAGACTTGGGCCTCGGTGGATTTGAAGTGTCTGACTTCACAACGCCAGAGAGCATCCCTGGATTGCTCGCGGATAGAGAATATATGGACCCATCGGATGCGATGCGACCATGGCACCAACCATTCACTTTTACTTCCGACAATATCACGTCTCCTTGGGGCGGCACGCCAGAACAAGATGATGTTGTATTTAGCACCGACAGCAAAACATCAACCGTACCGTCATCTCCAGATACTTGCGACTCTAGCTGCTCCTGTTTCTCACAGGCCGTCAGCACATACGAGGCTATAGAAGTGGCTGTCTGGGGTCAGAACGATCTTTGGAGGAATGCCGACGACATGTTACGGTATCAGAAGAAAGCACTAGTGGAATGTGAAGAACTTCTTGACTGCAGGAAGTGCACTGCGCAGTCTGCCTACACAATGCTCCTTTTATCCATGTGCCGGAGAATTTTAACAACACTGGGAGATCTATGCCACGGAGCTTCGTGGTGCGACTCTGATACAATCGCACATTCGGGACAGGGGCCTGAAGAAGGGAAGCGGCGGAAGCATGCGGATGATGTCGATACCACATACGATAATGGCGGCCGAGGATATGGCATCAGCATACGGAACAGACAGCTTGATGATGATGACGAGCATCTTGTCTTACAAAGCCTACTCACAGCACGTGTTGCACGACTAGGGCGTCTACTGAACACGCTTGACAAGGTCGTCAGTGAGCAAAATTGGCCCGCTCACAAGGCCATAATTCAGGAGTTGCAAACACGTCTTACTGGGACATCATTTGTCGTCAACACTATACAAAGACCTTGGACCGGATAGAATTTCCTATTCCTAGACGTTAAAACGATAGAGGATCAGATACACTAGACAAAACTACCATCTAGAAGCATGATTGAACGGTCAAAAATAGACGATATAGGGATCATCAATTCATGATCGCAATGATGACCCTTTTGCATCATCATGTCAGCTGTTGATTAACTGTCACTGTCACGGTCGGATTATCCCGTCCGCTGATCACTGCCTGTTGAGAAAAAATGTGTGTACTCTACGTCGATAGTGCATTTTAGGGGGTAGTATTCCGCCTGGGCTAAAACAGAGCTGAGAGCCAGATCCGCTGCCGATCGCCATTATTTCCACTGCCATGGTGGCGGTCCCACAGTCAAGTCTTCCTGGGATTGGAGCTCTCTTGGGGATGGTTCAGTCGGGTACTCCGTGTCACCGTTCGTCGACGGATCCGCCTTGTACTGTCTATCCTAGGTGCACTAGTGTGGTTATTCCTATCTGGGGTGCGATCTCGCTCGCTTACCTACTGTAATTCGCTATTTGTAGTGCTAAAATTAGGTAAATACGCCCAAATGGCGCGAAGTGAGACAGCATTGAGCGCACCAGAAATCTCTCGCAAGGTCTATCCATGAAAATTAGTGTCGCCGTTGCGAGATGCATTCCCTCGATCGCAGTGTAGTGTAATAATTAATAGCCAGTACGGAGTATGATGACCTATCATGCCAGTGAGTAGTGCAGGGAAAGATAATAGCGAATATTACACCACTATATCTGACGTCAGCTTCGGCTTGTCGATGTGCCAGCACGACTGATCTGGTAGGTAGTAACAGCGTTGGCAGAACACCTATGATTCTACAAACATTAGGGGTCATCGCATTGTGTTAACTGTCTGAAACATTAGTAGATTGGCTACTACTAATATCATCTGTCGAGATATACACGATAGATCCAATGCATACACGTACACCAGCGGTGGCTGACTGTAAGTACTAGCATTGGGTTGTATGATGAGTTATTACCAGAGTAATAGGACGCGCCATACTCCGTAGACCAGCCATCTTATTAAAACGTATGTAGCCTTATCACACCTTAAACATGATTCTCTACGCCTTCAAGGAAGGAGCGAAAATGAGGCGCCCTGCTTACTTAATGATCAATTGGTTGAGCGTGGTGCCAGTAATAGTATATCCTATCTAACATTACAAGGTAGCACGATATTGCGCTCATCGTCGAGATTCGATGCCCACAAGTACTCTCTGTCTTCACCATTGGCTACCTATGTTCTTGTCATGCTTATAAGACTTGGTTAAGTCAATCTTGTACCTATTATCTTGAACCCATGTGCTCAATCGAACGAGTGCCTATGGAACAAGGACTGGACTCTAGTTATGGAGTAGTCTACACTAGGTAGCGGTATCTACACTACATGCCGGGGTAGGGTCTGCGCTACGTATATGCATTTCGCTTCGGTACGTGCCAAGGAAACCCAATAAAGACGTCGGGTTCGTGCGCTCCGACTTGAAAAGTCCTTGCACTAATAAGTAGCGGAGTGCTTAGCGAAGCGATCAAGGTAGCAGCTGAAAATTCCATGACATTATTGTAGGTGTGTACACGTGTATGTGGTGAGCGGTCCGATGCGGCTCACATTAAGCTTCGTTCTGTTTAAGTAATGACAGAGGAGTGGCTGAAAAGCGGCTCATGGCCCTCTCTCTGAATCACACTATGAATATTATTTCATCAGATTTAAATTTCTACAATACAACTCTGCTTGACGAACATGTTTTTCATGGTTCAACGTGTGTTGATATGTTGATAATTATAGCAGTCGCTGGATAAGTCAGCATACAGGAACCGGCTCCCACTAATTTGGAAGCGCCGAAAATGGGACTTGATTTGGAATACCGACTGGAGTCTGTCCAGCATCCTCCCCTACCTCTGCACCACGGTAAAGGTCCTACGTTAGTGTTCAGAGGTGGATCTAGAATTAGATAGGGGCGAGAATCAGAGCCAAGTTGCACAGAGATCCAGCTTTAGTTATCTGCCTAGCTAGCCACGCTCACTAGGCGATGAGCTTTCCCCAGACGAAGCCACGATTTGTCACTCGTAGGGCACGAAGACAGTAGGAGCAGGGGGATGTGATCTCTATTTAGAAAATTACTACAGGTATTTCGTATCAGCCTCTGTTGATCGTAGCTGTTCTGGTAAGCAGCGGGTTCCCATTATAGCTTTCCGAGGCATTATCAGGCAGAGATCGGGCGGTTATCACATGCTCTCATCCTCTTAACTCGGGCGTTCTTGTTGCTTCCTTCATAGCTAACTCGCTTCTTGACTTTATCTTCATCCTTATATCCACCCCATGACTCTAGTCTACTCTCTCTTTGGTCTATCTAAGAATTATTATTGAGTCTATCACAATGGAATCAAGCGCACAGAGTACGTGAATTCTGCTGAATCCTATCAAGCATCTAGCTAACAAAACTACCAGCACCAGTCTCATCACCTTGGGCACCATTGAAATCATCATTAAAGCCACTGCTTGATTCTATATACCCTCACCAACGACGTCCAACAGGACTGCTTACGCCAACTCCCATGCCCCTACAGAAAAGCCAACAAGCTTCATATCCCCGTTTGACTAAAGACGACATGGATATTAAATCACAGAAGACCACCCAGGAGAGTTCTCAACCCACCGAACCAACCCCATCAACCATGGACGATATGGAGCTGGGCAACGGGTGGACGTGGAGTGCTCAGAAGGAGAAGATTATTCTGAGCCCTTACGAATATATCGCATCAGAGCCCGGCAAGGAGTTCCGCACACTCCTTCTGAATGCTTTCAACGCTTGGCTGGAAGTTCCCCAGGAGAGCCTAGCCATCATCACCAAGGTAGTACGCATGTTACATACTGCGTCTCTGCTGATCGACGACATTCAAGATAACTCTATGTTAAGGAGAGGGCGACCTGTGGCCCATAACATTTTTGGTGTCGCGCAGACCATTAATGCTGGAAATTACGTCTATTTCCTCGCACTAAAGGAACTGCAAAAGCTTAACAACCCTGCCAAGGCCATGGACATTTACACAACAGAGATGCTGTATCTCCACAGAGGCCAGGGTATGGATCTTTACTGGCGAGACACCTTGACTTGCCCTACTGAGGATGATTATCTGGAGATGGTGTCGAACAAGACGGGCGGTCTGTTCCGGCTCGCAGTCAAACTGATGCAGTCGCAATCACCCACTGCGTTCAACTGCCTGCCATTGGCTGAGCTTCTTGGTCAAGCGTTCCAGATTGCAGACGACTACAAGAACTTGGCCAATCTCGACTACACCCAGAAGAAAGGGCTGTGCGAGGACTTGACCGAAGGCAAATTCTCCTTCCCTGTTATCCACAGCATCCGATCAAATCCTGAGAACCAAGAACTTCTTCACATTCTTGCTCAGCGTCCCACCGATGTCGACACGAAGAAGTACGCTGTGCGATACATCGAGAGCACTGGCAGTCTAGAGTATACCAAGGAGCTCGTCGGAGTATTAATTACGAAGGCGAAGCAAGAAGCCGATTCAATTGACGCGGGATCCGAAAAGAGCAAAGGAATCCATGCGCTCTTGGGCAAGCTGGACCTGAAGTAGAGAGTTACTTCGAGTATCATGTTCTCATTAGTTGTTTTCAGGGTTTAAGCGCATGCTAGGGACGGTTACGGGAGTCGTTATATTTTCCATCGCGCGGTTTCTTGGCTTATCGGACATGCAGGCGTTTAGGCGTCGATGTCCCGACTCAATTACCACTTAGACTACTGTATATAGTTAGAGCATTGGAATTTGTTCAAAAGTCTACAATATCGATATTATTATCTGCATCGTTACATCCTCAATTTTTCGTGTCGGTACTATGGTGAATTCGGTTATATATGCTGAATCTGTATGATGTACTTCTTATCACTTCAATGTACGGAGTATGTACACGTAATTCTGTGCACCAGCTCCCAGCAATGCTGTGTCCTCCCAGCTACTGGCCCAGCCATGCCTTTTCTTCGTCTGCGGGTCGGCGTACATAAGCGGGAAGGTGCGCACTGGCAGATACGACTCTAACCGGTGCCACATTCAGCGCTACATCTCTAACCTAGCGGATTATGCCGTGTCTAGTTCCTAGTTTAAGTACCTGTAATATGGCAGCTTCCTGTAGCGGTCATCATGACTAATATTATGGATCCTAGACTGCACGGAGAACATGGCTGGACGGGGATTAAAAATCTCAAATCTTTTGAAGACCCTGAACTCTAGATAGTCTATATACATACACCCCACGCCGTACCGGGAAAATCAATAATGCAACTATTTATGTAATGTAACAAAATTATGATTGATTGATCGCCATTACTTGCGCGGTGTAAAGATGAGAGTCTGCCGAGGATCTGGCCGAACTAAACCACCTTTGTGTAAGTTCTTAGGCCGCTCTGTCTGTCCAGGCGGGAATGAGATATCGTAGTTTAGGAGAAGGTTAGCAAGCACAACCTTGATGTTGGAGGCTGCGAAGAAACGACCGGGGCATGCAGTCTTTCCTTGACCGAAGGCAAGACTCTCGGGGCCGGTTGTCGCGAATTGATGTCGGTTGGCCTCTGTCTTAGACGACATTCTCTTGTCGTAGAAGCGGAAACCGTCGAATGTTTCGGGGTTAGAATAAATATCTGGGTCGGTCGCGACTGCGTGGCTAGGCATCGTGATGTAAGTACCGACGGGGAGTGTAGTGCCGTCCTCGAACTTGAGAGGCTTCGCTACTTTGCGGTTGAAGGTCACTATTTGTTTCACAGTCAGCAAAGGCGCTTGGTTTCGTCATGGGCACTTGCGGGGGCGGGACAATTCTTACTCAGCACTGCTTGGTTCATTCGCTGCGACTCTTTCATGAAACTATCGATTTTCTTCATCTTGGCAATACCTGCTAGCGTCCAGCCGGATTCATCGACGGCTTGTTGCACGTCTTGGCGCAACTGTTCTTTAAATTCGGGATTGGCGCAGAGGTCGAATAGGACGTGAATGATGGTTGCTGAGCTAGTATGTACCGAGGCTAGGGCCATGAACAGCATGTTGTGAGCCAGGACGTCGGGGTTCCGATCGCTGCCACGCGCCGAATCGGCCAGCCATTGGAGCATGTCAATGGGCTTGTCATCTCCATCCTTCAGGGCCAAACGTTCTGCGAAAATATGGCTGAAGGTCTTTTTGGCGACGTGGAGATGATGGTCGAGGATCTTCGATCCCTCCAGAAACGGATAGATGAAAGGGCGCACGAAGGCAGGGTAAGGTCGGAGCTTAACGGCAACGCTCACGACGTCCATCGAGTAGTCGGCTGCTGATTTGAGCCACTCCTCATTTCGGCTGATCGTCGTTCCACCGAACATGCGCGACGCGTTCTTGGTTATGATGCCGACCATGGTGTCATATGCCCGGATCTCGGTTTTGTGAGGAATGAGTTTGGATAGAGTGTGGTTTGCTTCATCGTTGAGTGGCCCAATCAGATGATCTGTCGCACACGATTAGTACCGCCGGTCTCTAGGTCTTCGGATATCAAGGTTGCAATTACGTAGGTTTCGTGTCAGTTGGTCCTTGCAAACGTCGATGTGAAGAGGACTCCTGAACACGACGTCGAGGTTGGTTTGGGCGCTCAGAAGCCGCTTTCGTGTCGGTTAGTAACGATAACCAAGAAGCGCGATGGGATCAATCTGTCGTACCTCTCGGAGGCCTTCGACCATATCTAATGTTCCCTCAGGCACTTTGCTATTGATCTCCTCGATATATTTGGGGCTCAATACAACACGCTCGACGTTCAATGTCTGTACTAGAAACATCCCGTTCTTGTTCTACAGAGGCGCATGTCAATTTCTGTCCGTGAGACCGTCAAAAGTCCTTGCTATCTCTCACCTGTTGGTAGCCATCATTGATGATTTTTGTGCCATTCTTCGCGAAGTCGCGTTTGACATCATTCATGCCTAGGCCTAATGGACCTGGCGCCTTTCCAGCACGCGGAATGAAACTCAAATCGGGTGTTGCGAGGTAGCGAAAATAGGCCCAAATGAAGAATGCAGCCGTGAGGCCAGCGGTACTTAGAATGCGGATTGCATCATCGCGTTCGAGGAACGCCTGAAGCGTGGCCATGGCATCCGTTGTCGTCGTCATTTTGGCATTCGTGTCGACAGGAAAATCGCGTAGAATTGCAGCCCAGAAAATTGGCTGACGCGGAGCACAGAGCTTGACTTTTTAGATATCAACAGTGCGACCTGTCACAGCTTGTAGATCGTCAAAATCAAAATTATGTTACACTGGTGGTCCCCTAATAATAGACGGACATCTTGATGGGGCGGACCCCGGTACGGCGATACCGATTCTGGCGATCCGACTTTTTCGTTGCCGGGTTTTATTTTTGGATCTGAGCTATACTATGTACAGTCAGACACATTGACAAATCGTAATCTTTATATTAGGATCCTTCTGGGGCCTCAAACAACTAGCGGACATAGCCATGCGCGGATGCTGACCCAGCTGAGCCTGGTCTCTCATATTAAGAACTCCGACTGTGTGGTCTGCATGCGTGGGTTATAAGTGGTCGCCCATTGGCAACTTTGATAAAGGGGCACCATTGTGATGAGCTATAGATAACGACGCCCACTGTACGATAATAATTCACGAATTTGCTCATCTTGAGCAAGTAGAGAGACGATAGATTCAACACATATCAATAAACAGTGGTCACCATGGGGGTCGCCAACCGCCTTGCCGACGATGCTAAGTCGTTGATTCAAACGGCCTTGGAGAACTACACCGAGAAGTATGGCTTAGGCGCGATGAGCGTTGCCGCCTATGATACGGCGTGGGTAGCAATGGTGACTAAGGTCGTGGATGGACAGAAGCAGTGGCTTTTTCCTGAGTGCTTCGATTACATCCTGTCTACTCAGTCTGAAGAGGGAGGCTGGACCATCGGCTGGGGTGCCCAAATCGATGGCATCTTGAACACGGCTGGCCCTCTGTTAGCCCTGAAGCGTCATTACGCAGAACCTCTTCAACTCCAACACAATGCTCAGGAGCTCGCCATTCGGATTGAGAAGGCCGTATCGTCTTTACGATCTCAGCTAGCCGCTTGGGATGTCTCAACGACCGAACACGTCGGTTTCGAGATCATCGTCCCGGCCATGCTCGAATTATTGGAGAAAGAGGACCCTTCACTTGTTTTCGAATTTGAATCTAAAAAACTTTTAATGAAGATCAATAACGCCAAAATGTCACGCTTCCGACCAGAATTCCTCTATGGCCCTCGAAGGTTCACAGCACTGCATTCATTGGAGTCCTTCATAGGCAAATTGGACTTCGATAAGGTGAAGCATCACAGAGTGCACGGCTCCATGCTGGGCTCGCCTTCTTCCACGGCGGCATATATGATGCATGCATCTGAATGGGATGACGAGTCTGAGGAGTATATCAGACACGTAATTAAGTATGCCGCTGGTCGCGGCAGCGGTGCTGTTCCCAGTGCCTTCCCCTCAACACATTTCGAGATCACTTGGGTGAGTGTCCCCAACAAGACGAGTTCTGCCACCTTTCTAATGTATCATGCTATAGATGTTATCTACTTTGCTCAGAGCCGGCTTCACTCATGCCGACTTAGAAGGGCCCGAACTGACTAAGATGCTGGACATCATGAGTCATTCATTCGAGGTTGAGAAGGGAGTGCTCGGTTTCGGTATGGAAATTGCAGTGTTGTCTATCTGGGGCTAGTATCGCTAATTCCAATCGTAGCTCCTTTCTTCGAGGCGGATGTTGATGACACCGCCAAAACCATCTCATCATTGAACATGCTGGGGCGACCCGTCAGCCCCAACAGTCTGATCGAGGTATTTGAGGCTGAAACTCATTTCCGAACCTATGCAGGAGAAAGAGATCCAAGCCCAACAGCCAACTGCAATGCGCTCCTGGCTCTCCTCCATCAGCCAGACGTATCGCTTTTCGCTACCCAGATCTACAAGGTTGCTAAGTTCCTTGTCGATTTCTGGTGGAAGGCGGATGGAAAGATCGTGGATAAATGGGTACGTCGCTACCTGAAAGACAACTGATTGATACTAAAACTGACCGAAATGTCCAGAACACATGCTATCTCTACCCATCCGTGCTGATAGTAGAGGCTTTTGTCGACATTTTAAATCTGATAGAGCAAAACAAGCTACCCGGTGTATTCGATGAGGATTTACAATCCCGTCTTGCCGTCGCTCTATTTCAAGCTTGCTTTAGGCCCCTACTTGACCAGCAGGCCGATGGTTCATGGAACCAGTCAGTTGAAGAAACTGCGTATGGTGTCCTCATTCTGAGTGAAGCTCGACGCGTCTGTTTCTTCAACGATCTCCGACAGCCTCTCGACCAAGCTATTGAGCGTGGTGTAGCATACATCAAATCTATTGAGAACCGCCCTCTGAATTATATCTGGATTGAGAAAGTTAGTTATGCGTCTCGTCTGTTGACAGATTCATATGTACTAGGAGCCTTCAAGGCTGCTAGCTTGGTGCCCACAGCTGGGGCAACAATCGGCTCCAGTCTTTGGCAGAACGTGTCGTCTTCAAGCTTGGAGAAGCACGTCAAACTATTCTCAAAGGCAGAGCTCTTCAGTGCGCACCCTGATTGGGAACTTCGAGGTTCGATGATCGAGGCTGTGCTCTTGAAGCCTCTATTACTCAAGCGCAGACTGGAAGTGTTCCAGCGCCAGGGAATGCAAGAAGATAAATATTTCGACCTGATTCCATTATTCTGGACCAGCCCGAACAATCGCGCCCGGACTTTTGCGTCTGCGTCTTTCATATACGAGGTGTCACTCCTCTCCATGCTCACCTACCAGGTCGATGAGTTCATGGAGGCAGTGGCAGCACCCGCCTTCCAGGGCCATATGTATGAGCTCCGTCAACTCATTCATACCGTGCTTCCTGAGGAACCGGTGGTGACCAATGGTACCAAGAACCAGAATGGTCATGCCAACGGGAATGGTCACGCCAACGGGAACGGTAGTGCCTCTGCTCAGGACGAGGTGCTCGCTACCCTCAAGGGATTTAAGAAATACTGCTTCGAGAACCCTTTTGTCAAGACTGCCAGTGCTGCGGATCAGAAACTTCTGGAGCGCGAACTCCGGACTTACCTCCTGGCTCAAGTTCAGCAAGAAGAAGATAGTGCGCTGTTTCGACAACTACGAAGTAGTGGAAAGCCTGGTGCTGGATCTACTAGCACATTCTACAACTGGGCACGGAGTACAGGTGCCGATAATGTATCCGGCCCGTTCGCCTGGGCTTTCATTGGCTGCCTACTCAGTGCTACACTGACATCAGGAGGCGGTGGCAAGGAGGTCTTCCCTACTGCTGGGGAGAAATACGTGGCAGCAGATGTGTATAGGCATCTCGCTACCATGGCCCGCATCTACAATGATCTCGGTTCAATTAGGCGAGACCAGGAGGAGGGAGCACTGAACTCGGTGGATTTCTCTGAGTTCGTCTCCCACGATAGCATCGAGAGCAAGAAGCAGGTTCTGCATTCGCTTGGCGAGTATGAGTACAGCTGCTTGATGCTTGCTTTCAATCGGCTGGAAGAGCTGAGACTCCAAGGAGTCAAATCGGCGAAAGATGTTGCCGGTGCGAGACTAAGCCAGCGGAGAATGAGCGTCTGGTCGATGTTCTTGGACCAAGTTGTTCTGTTTGACCAAATCTACGTGATTAAGGATATATCGAGTCATCATATCGTACAGGAAAATGGACACACAAGCTAGACATGTATAATTAAGATGGATGTTAATAGAATAGAATAAAAATTTGGGCACACTTCCCACGCATCTAGCGAACGATGTTGATCGCTTAATCATCTTCCCACAATATGAGTTGCTGTGACACCGGCAACATTATCACATCTTAGATGAGCAAGGGGCGGTGGCGTAGTTGGGAGCGCGTCAGACTGAAGTCAAAACTTCATCAATAATCTGAAGGTCACCGGTTCGATCCCGGTTCACCCCATTTTTGGCCCTCTACCCTGAGGTTAACCCATTTCCTGGCACATTAGGCATCGATCATCTCCGGCTATTCCCGCTGATGAGGCGGACAGGTTTTTTTCGGCACAGGTCTTGCCCTAAAAGATGCTGTTGCGCAGATGGCTGGAAAATTTGCGGTCGAATAGCATTTTTACTCATCCAATAAATACATAACATCACCGAGGCTTTCTGTGATTTGGCTAATTTGGATTCGTGAACTATCATGTTAGCCCTAGGCTCGGCTACACAAAAGCCTCTCCTAGGACCCTTTAAAAAATGGGCTACTTGAGGTGAAAGGGGGCTGTAGACAGGTTCGCGGATTCACGCCTCAAATTCCAGTTCTAGCATCATCTATAAAGTGTGTTTAGTCACGTCGATGTTGTGAAGGAGAAGTTAGAAATACTTTAGCTGAACAAGATATTCCTGAAAGGATAGCCTTACGCAAACTTATCTTAGAGTGACGTACGTGTTTTATTCTAGTCACACAGTTAATTCCCTATAGCCGCCATTATCACAAACCTTCAGCATAATAGCTGTTATTATTTACTACGGTGCAAACATAATAGCTAGTCAATGCAACTAGCTATCAAACACGCGGTTTATGCACGGGGCCAGCGCATGCTAGGCGGCCCTCGAACATTATTTCAAACATATTTACTATGGTTGCTTCGTATATCCGACATCATTCATGACCCATTTCCTCTGCGTGGCCGTTATATCCGGCGGTAAACTAGCTGGCAGTCAGGGGAACAGGAATACTCATATATGGTTCAAGGCCTGTTCCTCGTAGCAAATAAAGAGCCCGTTCGTGAAATAGCAGGGGGCACAGCACAGTTCGAACTAAACTGCATCCCCATGCTCAATAAAGAGGTTTAGAGTCTGGACAACGATAGAGAGACGTGCCCCTTGCGGGTGGGCCGCAGGCATTGATGACTTCCGTGTCTGCATTGAAGTAGTCAGACTCCCTTGGTATTTAGGCTGACTAATCGGGTCGTCTAAAGTTTGGTTTGCTTTTAACTCTGTTTTGAAGTTCATGCGTCACTATGGCAAGATCCAATCTTTGCCTTTGGTACATGTAGAGTCCATTCGCCGAGAAAAAGCGTCGAAACGATCTACCATCCATCCGGACTTCACTCTCTCGGCGGCCAGAGGTTTATGACCTAGCCTCAACGTGCTAGATGTCTTGCAGGTATAACCGGATACCGAAAACTGCATGCAAGAAGGGTCGTTCTTACAGACGTTCCGGCAAGCGTCAAATGACGACGCTGTGGCGTCTTCTTTATCCGATTGATTGTCCCAGTCATCGCGTTCTGTCGATAGTTGTGGCAATATATAGTTGCGGAATACGTCCTTATGTCGCAACAGAGTAGTATTCTATGTCACAGTTATCACGGTCAGCATGATTTCAATCTTAAATTGTCTTCACACAAAAAGTATTTACTCACAGATTGGTACCAGTCCTGCTCAAAGGAATAGAATGTGCGGTACTCTGAGGGTGGAAGATGGTGATAGCTCGCAGCATAATAACACCACGGCTGTTTTTCTGGTCCGCTAAATATGGATTCGAAGTCGGTTTCCGCCGGACCTTCGCTTGAGAGTGTGGGATATGCCCAATGCAGAGGGACCCCGACATCAGCGAGGGCTTTCCCCAGCACGCAATCGCCAGCCCAATGGCCTGCAGTGAAGTCGTCGTAGAACTTTAGATTCTTGTTGCGATGTTCAACAACTTTCTGCAAAGCGGGCTGTGAGATCGCAAATCCAGCCCCGCCGTAGGCAAAGATAACATCGCCGATCTGCATTTGCTGACCTAAGTACCAAGGTTTGGATGCGTCGAAGTGTTCCAGCCAAGCAAGCAATGGCTTCCATAGCACATATGTATCTGACTCCATGAAAACGAACCATTTTGCCTGGGGTCGAATTCTCAATGCCTTGTCGGCCAACGGAAGGAACTTCCATTTATCCAGCCTCCAGCCAGGACTGTCGCGGCCACTATTTGTGTTCTTCGCTGAGGCCCATTGGGCCATTTCTTCGGCCGTAAAGGCATCTCTTCCCTTGCCTCGGAGCCTGTTGTAGTAGACGAAATCGGCATGTGTCGATACGATATCGGGATTGACTTCGTCCAGAACATCGTATACTCGCTTGCCCTCTATAACCTCCTCGAAATCCGAATACAGTTCGTAGTGTGGTACGCATCGCAAGGTCGTCGTGTAATGCGCGGGCAGCTTCTTCGGCGCTTCCGTAGTACCGGTCCTAAGTGTTACAAAAATATCGTCAAGGCCCTCGAGGCCAGCGCATGGTTGGTAATGGTCGGTATTATGAGGGTAATAGTTTTTTATTGGCTGCTTTGATCGAATGCTGAATAGTTGGCATATTACAAGTATGATCAGGATTACAACGAAGAGTCGGCTCGGCGATCGTGTCAGCCTCGGCAGCAAGGTTGACAACATCGTATAGGGTTTTATGCGAACGACGCTTCAGAAAAGACCGGCATAAAAAAGGCTCTGGCTCGGGCGCCCAAAATCGTATAAACGTAGGAAGCAAAGAGGCAGCAGAGTCGCGTTGTGATTGCGACTCGACGCGCAAGAATATAAATATTTTACAAAGCAAATTGCCTAGGAAATAAGGATACGCTCGAACAAAGCATCAACAAGCAACATCGGAGAAAGTTGTCGCATCGCGATCGCCAAGTAGATGAAGGCGAAGAAAAGATCCAACAGCCTTGTACAAAACTGAACGATGAGAAATAATAATTCATCCACCAGTCTGCCTGTCCATAGGGGTTTCAGATGGCCGTTTACCCACCTACGGTACTAATAATCGACCCTACACCATAACCGGATTCAGGGAGAGCCTAGCCTGCCAACTGCACTTGACTGGCTGATAGCATGTGTATGGATAATCCCTGCACTCATTCTTCAGTAGGTCGCGTTCTTGTATGTGCAGTAACACATCTACTGCCGCTGGAGCATGATCCACCCACTTGAACTCCCATTTATAACCATGACCTATGCGTACTGGAACATAAAAACGCTAAGGTGAATGCTTAGGACATTTCCAGAGATGGTTTGCACGATGTCTTCCCAGGAACGCACGGGAAAGAAACTAAAAGCAAGGACAAGGCATATACACGTGTATGACAGCTTAGTGAAGGAACATCATCTTCACGTCTTTATTAGCCATCGTCTCCATACTGCGCTCCGCAATTTCTATCTCTGGGTACTTCCTCCTATCGGCTGCCCGGCGCATATTGTCAGTACCAGACTCAACACGCACATACTACACGTGGATTCCACGTAGCAAAATACTTCGTACTTCTATTCATACCTACATAGGTATATACGAATTATATCGCATAGCCTAAGCACACGACCATGGGCTTGCGGAATAGGTATTGATACGGAATACCTAGTCCAACAATGACTGTGAGAGAATTGCATACCGGTATGTTCCATTTGCGACCACCTAATTATGTCGCGAACAGTACGAAGTATGTATGTACATACCCCATCCCAGAACAAATCTCCACAGCAGAAATAAGTGTCCCACAGGGCTGAAAGAAGGAATACAGAGGTACCGAGTAGCAATCTTGGGGCATTCTACTTCGTACTATCACCCTTTACTTTACTTCTCATCGTGTGTGCTGCCAGTATCATCAGACAAAACTACGGAGGGTATTACGGGTATTCTCTTCTTAAACCCGCAAGGGCTACTCTTTCTTGATGCGACAAGGCAAATAGCAGTATGGTACATATTTCAGTGGCGATACTGGATTATACGTACAAAGGTAAGAAGTACACTACACTACACCACTCGGGAACGAAGTCCATAACAGGTAAAGTAGGGTCAGCCTTAGAAGATATTGAGGGGTCTAGGACTCCCATGGATAGCGGATATCGGTCGGTATTGTACATACCTAGGCCGCTATATCGTCTCTAAAGGCTCCCTTAGAGATCATGCACATGTAGATAATATGTAGCAACCTCGAAGGCTTAATAGGTATTTGGTAAGCACCGTCAACTTACGAAACACATTGTATCTCGGACGGTTCCTTAGGATACTACCCTGCTGCGATAAAGTTGTATTTTGGTGTGAACTACAGATTAGTAATTGCCTGCACAATCGCGTGTTGGATCGCATTGTGCAATGTCCCGATCGTAGGATCTGCGTCTCATTTCTCTCCAAGCAGTCTAGCAAAAGTAGCGTCCCTGGCCAGCTCTATCCTCTAACCAACCTAGTGTTATAAGACCCATGGCGAACAGAAAATTAAAAATAGGTAGACCGACGATTGGGCAGTACTGGCCTGGGTAAGGAGTGCTAGGCAATAGGGTCCTACGGAGTACTAGGTCGCCCTATTTCTCTTGCTACAATGGTGTAGGTGAGTTAGTATCAAGTTCCCTGGTGACATATTCTTCCGCGACGTCTACTCGAGCTGGCCTGCTCTTGCTGAGCTTCTTTCGAATACCAACTCGGTGCCTGGTGTTGCAGAGACGACTTCAGTCAGGATGCGATTGCTTTCCCTATTACCTTTCACAATCTTAATTACCCTCGTTTTCGGAGATGATGACCTTCCTCCGCCTGGCGAAGCCGCACTCCCTTATACAGATGGCTCATTCGGCGAACCGAATGGAGGAACCGCGTCATATGACGAAGGCAACAAGATGAATATCAGTTGGACAACCGCGTATGAGACTTCAAACTTGTATCTTATCGTGGGGTATGATTGGGTACAACCCGTTCAACTAACCAGTTCGTCATCATATACACTCCGTTGCCGCCATGACTGTAGCAGAGGAACACGGCTATTAACATGTTGTGTAGCAAATACGGCACAAACATGGTTTGAATGGGACGTCACTACGGACTCGACAAATTCATCCGAGATATACGTATTCCGTGTTGTCAATGGAACGGGTACTGCCGACCAGAAAGCCGTGGGAGGGTTCTTGAGCGCCGCCTTCTATATCCACGTTAAAGAGACTGAAACGCCGACATCCACCCTTTCCACCATTACGACGGCTGCGACAGAGCCGGCGAAAACACCCACTTCAAGCAGTACGCAACCCGAAAGCCCGCCACTTTACCATGCTAACCTCAATAGCGACTTCAACAGCCACATCAACATCAACACCTACGATCACAAGCGCGCCTAGTACAGGCATATCCGAGGGGGGCAAGATCGGTGTTGGGGTTGGTGTCGGCGTTGGTGTATTAGGCCTTGGGGCCCTAGCCGCCGCGTTTGTTATCTGGTGGAAGACGAAGAAGAGACAAAATCAGTCGGGTCCCCAGCCATACGAGATGCCTCTCAACGGTGACTTTTCGCCTCACCACCAGTCTTCGCAGCCATACGACAGCAATCAGATAGCCCTAGCAGGCTACTATAAGCCCACAGAGGTGAGCGAGACCCGGGGTGCAGAGCTGGACGCCGGTCAGGGACATCATTTCATACCGGAAGCAAATCACGATGAAAGAATAGGGAGGGTAGAATTACAGTGATAAGAATATGCGGTCCTGCTCTATGTTTATACTTTGCCATGTTTGGAATGAGATACCTAATCTATTATAATCAAATGGGAGTAGGATCTAGCATCCGTAGGTAGTCTACCGTTTATATGATGTAAATGTGGCAGGCTTTTCGCATACTAGTAAGTCCCAGTCTCTGCCAGCTTATAGTAGGTACCTAGTCTTCACATTCGAGCAATACATTATTCCAACGCCTCGTCAGCAGCGGATTCGTGTCTCTAAATACAAATGCTTGCAAGCCGCACCCAAAGGCAGCGGCCTAGATATCTTTAGAGTGCCACAGTTTTTCTGACATCCATGCGCTTAAGCATGCATACTATTCTACCTGAAACTAGTCTAGTTGTGTGAACGGTCATGGGCAACGCCACCAGTTTAACCGCCTATGACTAAGATCCAACACTTCATTCATGTAGGCCATTACGATTTACATCGCCGCAAACCATTCCAAATCGAATGATCGCGTCTCGACTAATATTGTAACGCGTGAAGCACAGTTCGCTATCATGATCCGGGGAGTTATGAATCAATCAGTTGCATCCTCTCACCCAGGCTGACGTTCGGTAACCAAGCAACAGCTCAGAGCCGTGTCATTGATCTAGTAGATGAGCGCTTAAAGCGTCAGGTACAGCCATAACTACGGATTAGGGCAAGCCATATTTCGGTGGATTGTGAAACCTGAGGTGTCATGCTCGTACAACCACAGTCTCGCAATATTGAAGCTCATTCATGCCTTGGCTACAGAATCAGCGCAGCTACTCCTTTTGCATGTCAATATTGACGAGTGGTAAGAAAATGACGGCAATCACGCAAGTGCGGTGAAATGGTGACAGATGCGGACGAAGACAGTCTAAGATCAATGATTTTGTTTTCTAGGCTACGTAGGTGTTGATAAAGTAATGGTATATAATTCGTAGGTAGGTAATTATCCATCAGTTCTTTGCAGTGACTGAGGGATCCGCCCCGAGCGTCGAATGGGGGTGGCCGAAAAGAATTATTGCTTGTTTGCGAAAGTTTATTAGAGTATTACCGTATATATCGTCAGTCCCTAGGCCGCCGCGTGTAAGTCCATCTACAGGACGATTGGAAGGGCCGCCACTAGACCTGCGGCGATCAGGCCGGCGCGAACAGCGACACCAACGCCCGCGTTGTGCTGATTTTCAGACTCCGTGCTTGTCGTAGGAGTAGGCCCGGTAGAGACGACTGTAGTACCCGGCAGAACCTCTGTTACCGTCGGACCGGACACCGTTTCTACCGGAGCACTAGCTGCTGAGATTGATGTGCTAATTATCACGGCGCTTGTGCTAGCCGTGCCTCCTGTGCTGTCTCCTGTGTTGCCTGTATTACTCCCTACGCTAGAAGAGCTACTGGCACCAAAGTCGGCATAATTCCAACCACAGGCACGGAAGATATCGCGAATATCTAAAGTGTTTCATAACGAATTAGTGAGTGTTCATGGCGGAGTCAAATATCGCATATGAGGTTATAACAGAGATTTTCTCACCATCTATGTCGTCGTCATCGTCGCTATCGTCATCACTGTCATCATCGCTATCATCATCATCGTCGTCGTCGTCATCGTCACTATCGTCATCGCTATCGTCGTCATCACTGTCGTAGTCATTCTGGGCATTCGCTTTGATACAAGCAGCGCAGCTCATAGCTTGTTGTTGTGCGTTAACTGCGTTGCAGATACAATCCCTTTCCGCTACGTCGTTATCATTTTGATTATCGCAGTCGTTTGACAGCTGTCTTATGTCCTCGCAGGCCTGCTGGCAAGCTTGTGGCGTATCATCCAGCTCTACATCTTGAGTAGCGCCGATGGCAGCAAGCAAGAAGATAGCACCGAATATCCTTGTCTGCATCTTCGTCTATATGGCCAAAAATAAAAGGTGCTTGAGTAGCATGTGCGTATACCGGTGTTTGCTGAGTCTATGATCTCTGAGGCGAAGGCAAGATGGTAAAGTTGGCAGATTGGCCTTGAGAACCCCCATTGACTCCCCGACTGGGAACCGATCTATTTATTGACAGACGTGGCCGCACTCAGTAAATTCCCAACCCCCGAAGTAGATGTTTCAAGTGACACCGTCTCTCAAAATCACGATGCGCCTCGTCACATACCTACCAGATATGGACCGTCTTGGCCCTCAGTATCCGATGGCTACTGTGCATAGTCGGACTTGGCGGCCCACAAGTCACTTCGAATTTCCAAAGTATTAACTTAAACAATACCATTGTAGAGGCTACGGGCGTCTGAATTCCGATTAGAATTCAATTGGAACGCGCTATCCAGATGTGTCGTCGCCATCTATTGTGGCTCATCCAGCGCTATCTTCCATTTAAGGTGTTTCCTTTCGCCCGGTTCCCCTAACAAACAGACTTTGGATTTCATGATCAAAGCTATAAGGGTACACTACTGTTCCAACCTCAGTCGCTAACCAATTATTTTCTAAGCTTTCCAGCCACAATGCTCCGCTCATAGCAATGCCACGCTATCGACACCGTATCATTGTTGTATAATGTTCAAGTCCAACTACGAAATGGGAAATACGTGTAAGTGGTGACGAGCTAATATAACTCACTAATATCGAAAAGCCTACGTTCTGCCTGCATGTTCAGCTCTCATTTGCCGGACTAGCGGATGTATGTACGCGAATTGAAACACATCATCCCCGAATTTTTCTTTCCGTAAGTACACGAAGTGATTAGAATTTATGTGAAATCATGCCGCGCGTGCGATTCGATGTGGAAGTCGGATTGATTGACAGATAAAGTCAAACCTGATATACTTCCAAGCGACCTAGATCAATGTGTTCTCGCAATGAACAGCAAGATGACAAAGATATACGATGGGCAAGTACGTTTAGGGATTACAGGCAATTCATTCTGAAGGCAATCAATTAGGTATGATATGTCTATTCAATTTTTATTTGCAACTCCACGTGTATGAGAATTGCTTATCTAGAGTAAGGAAATCTATTAGTTAGCTCAAAAATCGACAGAAGAAATATTTGACCTATCGGAAATAAGCCATGCGGGCTGGGGCAGATCGAGTCTGGCCATCTGCCATCGTGATCTCTAATTCTGTTTGGACAGCGGGGAGCAACTTCAGATTATGAACATCCAGTAGCGCTCGTGGAAACGACGTGCAGTATACACAATAGTCCCATGTGTAGGCGTGAGGCCCAAGCACGTGGCTGGAATAGATCAATGTACCCTGATTGTAAGATGATCTTTCCTCTATCCCAGAGGGACAAAGTTGATGTCGGAGAAGCCTGAGACTCTCGCCGGGTTTAAGAACTCCCAATTCCTGGGCGATCATTCTCGGTGTTTTTCCGTCTTCGTCCGTAGAGGCATCTGCATATGGCATTAAATAAGCCATAATCGAAAGCATTCTTCGCTCAGCATCCCTGGCTATAAGTTCGATCTCATTCGAGAGAAGGGGATCTGAGCACAAAAATAGAGTCGGGTGCCACATCTCATCTTGAGAAGCAAACTTAGTTTCTATGTGGTCCTTTAAGTAGCCGTCGTTGACAATATTGGTGAGTTGTCGTAAAAGCGTGTCCGTCGCTCTCTGTGCGATAGGGCCGTGTCGCGCGAAAGATTTCCCGAAAGCAAAATGTGTTGGTGTCGAGCCGTTCACTTGTTTAGTTGGATTGGCCCCGAGCTCTATTAGTAATTCGACGAGGTCAAAATCGCCATAAAATATCGCATAGTGCAAAGGCAAGTAGCCGCTGCTGTCAACCATGTTGGGACTTGCGCCCCTAGCGACGAGAGTTCGTATTAGATTTGGCTTCCAACATGGCTCAGAGAGTACCCCTGCCTTACCATAGCATCGTGAGACAAGCTGGGCTAAGAATGTCTGGCCGAATTCGTTGCGACGGTAAACGTCAATTAGGCCCACGTCACACAGAAATTCCCATAACTCGCTGGAATCTGCTACCAATTCGCCCCAAGCGAAGAGAACGTCGACAAACAGTTGATAGTGTTCGTCAAAGATGCCCTGCTGCCCTCTTAGTCCGTGGTGCATCAAAAGTCGGATGAAGTCAAGAGCTTTCGTTATCTCAGAAGACCACCAAGTATAAGTTGGGGCAAGTCCTTGAACAAGATCCATCTTGAAACCGCCGTGCAATCCTGCTACGAGCTCGTACAGAGGAGTTGGTGCGAAATAGCTACGATTGTCGTCGTTTTCCTGAGGGTGCCTTCCGATATCATATGCCACTGCACCTTGAACTGAAGCTCCCATTTCGAGGAGAGTTCGACAGGCGTCGAAGTGACGAGTTTTAAGAGTGTAATTTAGTGCCGTGCGACGGAGTAGCTCTGCTCCACGAGGCGTTTCTTCCAGCCCTTCCGGTGTGGTCAGCGCGTCAATATTGGCCCCTGCTTCGACAAGGATCCTAGCTGCATCTGCTGTAGCACGCTCGTGCTGATAGCAAATTCGGTGCAAGAGTGTAAGTCCATCATCGATATCTAGAATTTGATTGAGGTTAGAAGCGTACGGTATGAGAGTCTTTATCACTTCCGTACAGATCGGGTCGGACTCACAAAGAAGCTCGAGCACGACGGCGTTTTCATCAACCAAACCATCAAGAGGCTCTCCAAAAAGCTGTCCTGATTGTATCTGTTTGTCCTCGGAATAAACTCGAAGAGCACCGTGTTCAAGCAGCAATTGAGCCATGTGTGCTTTACCCTGGAAAACTGCCTGATAAAGCGGACTGTCGTAACGCCAATGGCCTCTCGCAGAGATATTCACTCCAGTTTCTAAGAGGTGTGCGACTACCAAATGCGCGTTTTCTCGAACTGCCATGCTTAAAATGGTATCGCAACCAGCCATGGAGTGAATCTTGGCATTGACGTCTGTGTGTGTGCTGTCTAGGAATTTCTTCACCAGAGCAACATTGTCTGATTTGATGAAGAAATCAAGTAAAGATGGTGTTAAGCTGGCAGCTGGAGTATGACATGCGCCGCAAGTTCCCCTTCGATCAGTTTTGGCATCCGCTTTAAGGATCATGGGATAAAGGAATTCGTGTACCGTCCTAGAAGTCAATGATAGATTTAGACTATCGTTGAATGAGGCTGTTACCTCATTAGCGATGAGAAATATGACATCTAAGGAAAGCTGCGGTGGTTCAGCCATACTGAGCTTTGTAATGAATGTTCAGTGGTTTTCGTAGCAGGTTCCTGTTAGTGTAACAAGGGATCTTATTTAGTTCGTGAATCTTATCAGGCTCATATATCTCTAAATGCGATTGAACGGACGATTTTATAGATATCAATGCTTCAGGGACAAACTAACAAGTTTGATAAGTTATGTTGGTAATCAGATACATGGCCAATGAAACGTCGAAAGGGGGCTTTGATAAAAAAAAACTGAACAGCATTGTTTCAGTACAACTTAGAATTTAGCCTTTCGCGTGATTATTGGTAAAGAATTCTGTTTCTATCCGCGAGACAATAGAAATTATCGTTGTCGGTCCACTCCTAGTCTTGGTAAATACCCATCGTTGATCCTGATAGAGCTCATTAATGAGGAGCATAATAATGTATCTCATTCTCCTCGTACTCAATATCACGGCGGAAAGATTATGGTCCTCGGCGGATCTAATGAGGGCCGACGGAGTATGGTTAAGAAAAGAACAAGTAGTACGGAGTAGTATGACATTGAAACATGATCCAGGCAAGTCGGATACCGGTAAGTATGGGGAGTGGTACCAGTAGGTACTGTACTTTGAATAATTTGCCGCTTTCATTGACTGGGCCCATGAAAGGCGCTACAAGCCCTGAGCAGCCACATGGTGACGAAATGTGATTCTTTTACTTCGTAAGGCTGAGCGGCCCGCCGAGATTAATACCGTAGCATATTGCAAAACGAGTATTTCGTAGGTACCTACGCATAACTGTTCTGACCAAGCGCTAGCAATACATAGTAATGAGGGTGTAGCTGCATCATGTTTGGAATAACAGACATGAAAAACGGGAGAATTTCTTGGCACTGAAAGCAGTCGAGAGCTGCAGTTCTAGCTAACCGAATAGGGGCTAGCCCCGTCCCTCCAATTAGCCATGTTTTTTACACTACACTACGGTAGGTCTGCCGGCAGCATCCTGGTAGTGTACATACAGTACTGTACGGCCTCGGTTATTCGTAGCTGAAGAACCACTATCCGTAGCTGAAACCATACCCGAAATGGAAGTTAATCCCACAGAACCTACCTGTGTCCCTTAGCATTACTAAATCATTGAGACACGTGTGAATGCGTTCCTGCTACTCACTATGTTTGTATAAGAAGATAGAACGTTACAACATCAAGTTGAGAATAGAATGAAAATTATATGTAGACCTTTAGAAACGTTTAATTTACTAATTTGCGCTTTGTAAACTGTGTGCATTGCAGTCAGTTGATAGTTAGGTTAGTAAGTAGGTGACCTGCTACAGGGTGTTTACTGGTATTAGGTGCGCAAGCTAGTAGTGCTCTTTTCCCCATACAGATTTGGTAATGCTAAGGGACTCAGGTAGGTTCTGTGGGGTTAACTTTTATTTCGGGTATGGTTTCAGCTACGGATAGTGGTTCTTCAGCTACGAATAACCCAGTCCAGTACGGAGTACTGTACAGCAGATCCATGATGAAACAGGATACCACGTGTTGATGTCGTGTACGCTAGTCCGGAGTACTGCAGTCTAAAATTCAAGTTGCCCATTCCTAATTATCGCACATGTTCCCACGGAGAATTGAGAATCAGCAGACAGGTCCAGTCACTACCTCTTATATGGTCTGGTCTGCTTCGCTCCGCGATCTACCTAGGTACGAAGTACTCACCTATTGCATGGGTATACCGCAATGGTATGCACTCCGATTCTAGGTAACGCCAGAGACACTCGCTTCTCAGGTGGCACCGGGTCTATCTTTCACCGCTCCAGAAACTGCTCCGTGATCCGTGGATATGGGGTCGTGAACGTCATTCTGGCCGTACAAGCCCGTTGCCCGCAGGTTACGCCTTATGAAGTAATTATGAATTGCTGGGAAGATGTAGGGATGCTTGATACCTATGTAATGGCACTTTCTTATTTCGGCCTAGGGCATGAAGCCTCCCCGTCCTAATATTCGTCAGCAATGCCGAGAATGGAGGGTCGAGGAGACCAGTATCCCAGTGCCGTGAAAGATAATGAACGAAGGAGCTTGAGATGGTTCTCAGCACTCGAACCTCTCTTCTTCCAATACAGCCGCCATGAAGATCTCTATTCCTGTCGCGTCGCTCGTCGTCGTCCAAGCCGGGGCGTCATGGGCCTCACAGCCATGGCATGTTCTTAATGCCACCGTCGGCGGACGGCTGAGAGCTTCTGTGCCCGTTGCGCTGCCATGCTTCACATCGTATGAGGCCTCAGTAAATTCGGTCGACGACACAAGATGTGCGACAGTCCGGGAGGAGTGGAAGACAGCCACGCTACGGACAAATTTCCCTGGCGCGTTCATGAATCTACAGAGCGAGGCATGTCTTTCCGATCCCGCAGACCAATGCCTCGTTGACAACACTATAACCCCAGCCGGCATACCGGCTAGCAACGCCACGTGCAATCAGGGCAGCGTGCCATCTTATTACATTGAGATCACCCAAGCTTCTGATGTCACTGCTGCCCTTCACTTCGCAAAAGAACACAAAGTCACTCTTTCGGTCAAGAATGCCGGGTATGCGGCCCTCAGAATTTGTTTTTAAAGGGCAGGCAACTGATACCACGACAGACATGACTATATGACCCGTAACTCAGGCAAGGGCACATTGAGTCTTTGGACCCATAACTTACAAAATATCGAATATCATGAATCTTTCATTCCCCGAGGATGCAAGAACAGTGTCGGCAGAGTTATGGTTGTTGGTGCCGGTGCGCCCAGCGGCGATGCCCATATTTTTGCTGACAGACACGATAGTGTTATCCTGGGTCCCTACTCACCGTCAGTGGCAGTGTCCGGCGGGTGGTTACTGGGAGGCGGTCACGGTGTCTTGGGGCCTGTATATGGGATGGGAGCAGACCGTGTCGTCGAATTCCACGTTGTGACTCCGGACGGTAAAGAGCGCATTGTAAATGCGTGTCAGAATCCCGATCTGTTCTTTGCCTTGCGAGGAGGCGGTGGCAGCAGCTTCGGTGTTGTCCTCAGCGCCACCCACAGCGTTATACCTCGCGAGCCTATTGCTTTTGCTGATGTTCATCTACCTTCAAACATCTCATCTGAGACCGCGTTGGAATGGATTAAACTTTTGGTCGACGAATCCCTAGAATGGGGCCGCCAGGGTTGGGGCGGACACGTTGCTGGCACAGTGAGTAATTCTCGGCATTAGCTTTATACCCTACCGAGTTGGTGTCCGGTAGCCCGTTCCTGGGCCGGAACCATGCTTGACTAGCTCCTTACAGATTTGCAAATTACCTGTCGTGCCCGGGATGAAGATGACTGACTCCGACCACGACAGTACGTTACACATTTCAATCCGCTTTCGGATTATATTTCCGACAATGGTACCAGAGCGCGAGCTTCATTTGAGCGAGTGACAAACTTCGCATTGGCTCATGGGGGCACCAGTAACGTTGCCGTATACCCAAATTGGTTATATATCTGGAACACGTTCTTGCTGCCGCTTGACACGATGCAAGGTGGTCTCATGGGAATGGGCTCTAGTCGTCTCATTCCTGATGAACTCTTCACAACAGAAGAAGGGAAGGAGAAGATTATGTCGTACTTCCGATCAATCGCCCAAATAGGCTTCAACCCCGTCAACTTCTATACTCCAGTCACAACTCCTTACGTGTACCAGCGGTTACAGGATCCGGAGGGCTTCGCGACTAGAAATTTTGGCACCTCGCTCACACCAGCTTGGTACCGCTCGCTATGGCACTTACAGACGATCGGTTCTTTGGCATGGAATAGTTCATATGAAGACCGAGTTCAATTTGTCACCAATCTTACGAATTCCACAGTGCAAGTTGAAGCGCTTGCTGGCCCCAGTGCGGGCACGCATTTCAACGAAGCAAATGCTTTCATGACTGGTTGGCAGGAATCATACTACGGTCGTGAGAACTATGAGAAGTTACTGAAAATCAAAGCTAAGTATGATCCCGACAATGTATTGACATGCTGGAAATGTATTGGATTTCAAGATACGAAAGACATTGCTTCTCCTAGGTATCGGTGCCAAGGAAAGCTGCAGCAGGATGTATACAAGAACTTAGGACTGAAACCGAGCTCATAAACAGCTAGGCTGTGAAGACGTACGCGTCTAATACAGCACAAAAGTCAAGAAATATAAGTGGATCAGTGCTCCATGAGTTGCTGACAGCTTCGATATCGCTCTTTCTGATGCTGCAATGCGCTATCCATCTGGGTAGGAACAGGAACAGCTTTAGTTTAGCCAAAGGTAGGATCGAGTGACTCATATGGAGAAAGAAGCTCATGGAAGCCCATGGGACCTGTTCTAACGGTTACCAAATGATATAGCACATGCAGTATTACCTGACCGCATATTCTTTCTCCTCCTACATACATGAAGTTTCGGCATAGATGAGATGGATCTAGTTACTGGCCAACAACAACAGCAGCAGCACACTGTTTAGAATCATGCTTCTTAGAAAGTTCACCATTCTAATATTCACAATCATTTTAGCTACAGCTTCATTCATTGAGGCTTACCGCTTATGCCCGGCCCCTATCAACGCCAGTAGCTCGCTTCAGTGATCAGCACAACCTAGCACAAGTGATTGCAGATAATCAAATGTCAATTGAACAAACTTGAATTCGATAGTAGATCCATTGTTCAGAAATATTGCTGTTCTTTGAGAGTGCCAAAGCCTAGAGCAGGTATCAGAATTTGAAGCGGTCGCAGTGAACAGTCAAGTCTGGTAGGGAGTCTAGTAGTAAATCCTGATTGTCATGACCCTCGGGCCTCTTTCTTCCGGCTATTATCTGCAAGTCAAAATCAGGCATCGCGCTTTCCGTGCAAAGCGCGATGCCTAGTTCTGATGTTGTAGCCCTTGCCTAAATGCCACTTTATCTGCTGGTTTAGGTAGTCTTTCCAAACTCTTCTTTCTCACTACAACTTCTTCTCAGAACAATTCCATCCGCAACACAGAACACCAACCCTTCTCTCCCCAGCACCAATTTATCTGTTTCGAGTATCAACTGGGTCGGCACATACACAGTGCCCTGGTGATTCACCATAGCCCGAAGTTGCAAATGAATCAGCTCGAGGATCCCGAACACCGAGTCTATCCTCCGTCTCTTATTCCTATCAAAAATATCATCTTTCATTATTTGACTATCACTCACTTATTATCTACCTAGCAAAGTTACTATAGGTCAGTGTGATCTATTCCTTCTCGCATAATTTCGTCGTATATTCTTTGGGACTAATCCTAGAATTCATCAGTCAAGCATGGAGCGTGGTATCAAGCCAAATGAGTATGGCCACCGCCAAATTGTGACAGCAAGCAATTCGTATAACAATCATCAAAATGGTCATGCTATTGCCAACCAAGCCGGTAACTCTCAGGTTCACCTTGAGCAGTCTATGCCGAGTCCCTTTTCCTCTGTCGATGTAGGCAGCAGACAACTTAGCACCCCCAGCAACCGTACCAATGAAACTAGAGAACTTACCATGCCCGCTGCTGTGAGCGGCGGCCATGTCGACAATAGTACTGGGTATCCTGAGGCGCTCGTGCTTTATCCTTCTGTTCATACAGTCGCAGGCAATTCTCAAACTAGCATTGCTAGTGTCAACTTCGGACGGCACACCCATCTCCCACTTCTAAGCGGTAATCAGTTTCCGAGTCCTTCCCCCAATTTCCCTGCTACAGGCGGCAGTGATCCTCAAGCCATTAACGCGGGAGATCGCGTCCAGCACGATCCAGGTTCTTTGGGGCCCCTTACGGATACCACTGGTGGCCAGGCCGGTAGCGTCGACGATATTCTCGATCAGCAAACCAGTTATTCCTGGAGGGCCTTTAAACTCTTGCGCCAAAGATGGGAGGCTCACAAGGTCGAGGTGGAGCAGGATCCGGGGAGACTACCTCGTATCCCTCGGCGAAAAGGCCCAGCTCGCAATACCAGCGATCGTTCCACGCACGCTACACATCCCCCATGGCTCCCTCTTACAGCTAGTGACATCCAAGCCGGCACCAGCGCTGGACCATCCGCACCTAGCCCAACGCTCTCCTCCACGGCAAATGGTAACCAGCCGAACAATATTCAGACTCCCTTTAAGGCTCCAACTCGTTTCCCATTTCACAAGCTCCCGCCCGAGCTTCGGGTCATGGTCTGGAAGCATGCCATTGATAGGCCTCGTCTCATCCATCTAACTGCGAAAGCCTGTCCGATCTCTAAGCACAAACGTCGTGGATGCATCAAAAACTCTGGGTTCAAGCTCACGATCGACGGGACCCTATATGAGCAAGTCTCACCCTTGTTTTTCGTAAACAGAGAGAGTCGCGGTGAAGCTGAAAGAGGATATACCATCCGGTTCTCCGTTTCTGAACAGGTTCGAATGGATGGCTCGCACGACATTTTGATAAACAACACTGATCTGATCATGTCTCCTAACGATATTTTGGGGTCCTGGTACGATGGGGAACATATCGTAAGTCATTCAAATAAATCCCAACTTTGTTCCCCGGTTCACTTCTGGACGTATGTAACATCGGCGCAATGTCTTTGGAGTTCCCATTCTCTCAAACGTACCCGCGAATGATACTAGACATCGTTGACAATTTTTTTTGCTAATCTTTCATGTTAAGTCCGCGCAGGGGCTTGGAGGTCCCAGTTATAGACACAGCATCACATTTGGGCCTCAGGCAAGCCAGATCAGCAGCGTTCTTGTTAGACCGTGGATCCTTTTTCCGCCGCGTCAGTATACCACATACGACAGGCTGATGATAGATATGACCCAAAATCTCATCCACAAACTCGGCAACCAAGACGCTCTCAGGAAGATCTACATGGTCCGTCGTCGAGGAAAATTTAAATTGAAGCACGTTCGCTCGTGCCAGAGGCCGATGGATCCATACTCTCTCCAAAACGCCGTACTCCATCTTAACGATAATTTGAAACGATGGTTCACCGACCGGCACAGGGAAGACCGCCTCCAATTTTGGTTCCTCAACGGCGAGCCCGGAGACGTCGAGGAAGTAAGTAATTCCCCAATGATGAAGAACCCGCGGGTTACCAAGGAACACCAATTAGCTGACAGAACAACTACCTACCTAGTACGAGGATGCAGTTGACGCGGCGGCAGCACGATATTGGGCACGGCCCAGTTTCTGGGGAAACGCTTTCTTCATTGAAGAGTATTATGATCTCTGATCAATTATAGCATGGGTTCTCGCGTAGGCTCGGCTTGGTCCCACTGGCACCCTTCATGATAGGCACAGGAAATGCGGTATAAACACCCTTATTGCTAAGACGTTCGCCGCCGAGCCCGTAGGTAGTTAGTTCACTTCATAAGGCGGACGAGGCAGCCAGAGAGACAGGCGGATTGACAGACATATAGATGAATGACACATCCGTGTTGCGTTCTAATTAAACCCCCTTCCATCTACTTTCTGGCGTACGGACCTCTCATGGTCTCTAAATTGGATTATTGATCCTAAGCCTACGAGATAATTACAAGTATCGTGTGTGGAGATGAGCACAAAATTAGCAATAAGGGGCGTCCAGCTAATCTTTTAGCGTAGTGCCAAAATTCTGACACATTCTATATTTTTTGATCTACGCCAGCTCCAACAACAGGATACCGGTCACTGAATTCAAATGAGCTCCTGATTGCTACCAAAGCAGCAGCTGGGGATAGTTAATATCGTGGCTCACGCTTCATATCTTTCAATTAATCACCCCGTGATTATTTCCGACCTCACATGAATGAGACGATCCGATAATCACAAGCTGTATTCCCGAACGAATACTTGAATCCCTAGCGATCCAAATGAGTCACGAGCATCAAAAGCATCATTTTCAAAAACGATACCGTTCCAGAATTGTTTTCTATTTCCACTGTTGGGCTAAGTAGCTATATGAACCTAATGCACATCAAAATAGTATTCAAGGTGCCAGCAAAGCCCTACGGGCCACGGGCTATGTACTGATTGTGTACCATGAGGGTCGGCATCGTTTGCGTCTTGAGTACCTACCAAAACTCCGTGCAATGCCACGTCTTAAGTTAGTCTGTGTTCTTCTCGTCGTTATCATGATCATTACTTAAGCCCAAACCCTTCGCTGTCGTTTACTGCCCGCCAAAGGGAGCTTTCTAACCTTTCCCGTGAGCGGCAACAGTATAGTGATAAGATATTAAAACAAGTCCTAGCCGATGGAAATCTGCCTTCGTCTTCGCCGAGGCAGTTGATCTTGATCACCAGCGATGCCGCGCCCATCGCAGGAATACGATCGCTGCCCGTGATGAAGGATAGGAGCCGGCGTTGATCCTTTGGTGGTGCATTTTCGAATGTGTGCCAGAACCACTGAATCGTAGGTTCCGTTTTCGGGCTCTTCCCCCTTGGCCAATTGGTGTAGGTGGCAACGGCTTTCAAAGAATTTATGTCAAGAGGCTCGTCGGACCCTCGTACTAGCAACTCAATCTCTTCGGGTTTGAATAACGTTAAAGCGTTGCCGGCACATACTGTGAAAAAGCCTCGTTTGAAGGGTTCAAACTGGCGCGTAATAGAGGTGTCAAGTAGGTATCTCACGTAAAGGTCGACGTATTCCTTGCGGTTGGCATTAGTCACCATCTTCGTGTCGCCACCTGGGCATAGAGGAACTCGAATGCGCATCCCGTATCTTTCTACGTCTATCGCGAAGTCTAAGCAGAATGTTGACTGTACATCGCCTTCAAAGTTTAATAGCTGACGTAACCCTCTTGCGAGTGCTGGCCGAAACTCGGCTAAATCATCCAAGGTGTAATTCATAGTTGGTCGCGAGTGGCTAGTTGTACCGGCCGCAGGAGCCGGCGCGGCCGCAAGCAATTTCCGAAAGGCAAAGGGGGGAAATGCAACGTCAAGAATAGTGGAGTTATAAATGGCCAGTCCTAGGACGACGCCGACAAGAAAGTATTGATCTGATGTTTCAAATGTATTGGGATTGAAGTAGCAGAATTGCGAATCCTCGTCGTAAACAAAGAGGCCTATATAACAGTCACCAACTTGAGTTTTATCATACAGTGACTGGGTTTTATACGTACCATGGTCGGGGTTGAATACTTCCCGTACGAGCAGAAGGAACCATTCCTTCCGGAGGCCGCCGCCATCAACGCCTTCTTCCCCTTGAAATTCGATACGTAGAGCCTTCTTGATGTCTTCACTTCCACTTCCTACTACCTCGCTGACTTGCTGAAGGCTGTCGTCCACCAGACATTCTCGGCGGACACTAAACACAAGATGCTGTGTGTAATTCTTGTGACTGAGAATGCTATCGAAAAAAGCTTCTCTTGCTTTGCCTGCCATCTGCCGTTTGGCATCGAATTCCAATATCTGAATTTTTGCCCAGATGCTAAGGAAGAATGGATATTGGCAGAATGTGAATTTACCTCTCTTTGATTCCCAAAGCTCAAAATCTGACTTGAAATCGATTGTATCAACTAGAGTATTGTAGAAATCGCTTGTGGCGAATAAAGGCCCATATGTTCGGCCTTCGGCCGGGTGGCGTCGCCGAACATGAGTGTAACGGTTTGCTGCAAAGATCAAGGCCATAAACCTGGCAGCCGTTTTGATCTGCCAATCATCTGTATATGTTGTACGCTTCTGCTCTGCGGGCTGTTTCTGTTTTCTTGGTGACTTGGAGGCCTCTAGAGCTGCGTGAAGAGTGGCCGGGGTATTGCCAGTGCGTCCATTCGGTATCTGTGGGATCAAGCCATCTGTGACATCGACCATTGGGTCCACTCTCCTCTCATTCTGCCGAGTCAATCTATGTGTTACAAAAGTGCTCGTCATATCCTTTATCTGTAGCAAAAGGTGCTCGGGAAGCCTTGACAGCCAAGTTATCAAATGATGGTGACAAATTTCCGACGAGTTGGCTAGAAGGCCGAATATTCGCTTGAGTATGCCTGAATGTCGCCCTGTTGATAATCGGTCTTCGGTATCAAGGGTCTTGGCGTAGCCTTTCCCCTTGGTTGACTTTGGGTATTGTCCAGCATAGGGCTGTGTGCCCGGAGCAAGAAGAGGATTGGCCAGTAGCAGGAGCAGGAATCGAACATCTTGGGGCTCAGCCATCAGCCGCCCGGGCCGCTTCAAGAGCATTTCAGTGCATTTCAGAAGTGCCCTCTGCAGATGATCTTGAGCCTCAAGTACCAATTGTTCGAATTGTTGTGATGCTTGTTCGTCTAGCGCCCGCATCTCCTCGGTCTGCAATAGCTCTTCATAGACCTGCACCCAAGTTCCGGCAGCATTGTTCACAGCATTATACCATTCCATTGCTGCACTCCAATCAATACGAGGCGATCGAGAATTGACAATCGAGTGTTTGTCTTCGGGCCTACGAGACGACGTTCGTGATAGATTAACCTCGTCTTGGCCGCCCGTCCACCAGGAGCCATTCTCAGCGAAATTGCCAAGGAGAAGTAGCTTCGGGTCGAGCTCAGAGATCGGCGCGTCATCGCGGATTGGTTCTCTCCTGGCCTCGACAAGGGGCCGCCTTACGACTTCCGGGGCCACTTTCGTGCTAACACTTGCCCGTCGCGGAACGAAAGAACTATTCACGCATGAATGCGAGCTAAAACACAGAATTAAGTAGTCTTCTACTTTCTTGAACACGCCCTTTGAGTCTAGAGCTGAAGTTGGTTGATTGGAATGGGGACTGTTGCTTCCATGCTGCAGCTTTAAAGGACTCGGCGAACTCGTGTCGGGGTAGGACGTTGAATGAGATCTTGAGTGATGCGAACCGAGTTTCAAGGAATTCGGCTCTAAATTGACGTGTACAAAATCGTCAGGCACCAGATGATGGCGAGATGTCGGTGGTGTATAGATAGATGAAGGCGAGCTCTCAGGCTTGTTCGAGTAGTCCTGGAGGGTAAAGTAGTCGTCTACGAATCCAACCGGCGATTGGTCATTCGTGGAGGACCTTCGTGAAGGCAAACCTCTCGACATCCACTGCTGTATAGCAGTACGCAGGCTAGTGTAAACCAGAGTCTTGGTGTGTTCAACAGAAATAACGGTTGCTGCACGGGCTGTTAGCAAACTGTACAGAGGAGTATTGAACTAGGCTCCAGACGTATGTTGACTGGGCTCCCTAAAGGAGACCCTGCGGCTGACTGCGCGCGTGAAGCCGGGCGGGGTACGGCGCGGATGGTAGGCCTTGAAGTTGGAGTAAAGGCTCTGGTATCGTTTATCGTCAGGCATTTCGTGCATCTGAAGACCTGGAGATCTTTAGGCCATCGCACAAGGCCGGCACACGTCATGCAGTTCCCAGTAGTGAAATCAGCAGGGGCTGGGACAACCCTGCTCGGATTCGTGGCCTGAGACGAACTCGAGTAGATCTTCGTGCTGAAATCGTGGCCGCGATCGGCGGCGGCGGCGGTAGTTCTGGCCTCGTTGTCGTAGCCAGGCTCATTGTCAGGCGCGGCACTCTTTTTCCTCTTGGAGAACAAGGAAGGGAATGGATGGCTCATTGACCGCGTGTGCTTGCTCGCCGGCTTCGGTTTCGAAGAGATGATGTCGTCTTCGGAACTGCTCGAGTCTCCGTGGATGTCCTGAAGCCGATGGAAAGGGGTTTCGACATCAAGGAAGCGCGAGTCGGATCTTGATCGAGTAGCCAGGTCGTTGAAGGCGGAATCACGCAAGGCAAAGTCATATTGACCCAGGGAAGGCCTGCTTGTGCGGCCGTGCATTGCCGTTGCATGAGCTCAGGCGTCGGGACGGAAGCTGGATGACGGGACAGCCAGGAACGACAGGTCGTGAGTGCCCGACCATTGGTGAGGCTCGCGGTTTCTTGGCCTAGAAACACAGTACCCCAACTGACAGTCGCGACTTCTTCGGTTTGATCCGAGCCGAGGGCGAGAGTGAAGGTGAGAGCGAGCACAGCAGTGATGGCGATAGGATAAGCGCCAGGCGGGAACACGAGAGGATGAGCGTCTTCCAAAATAGGCGGACGGCGGACAGCACGCTCACCACGGCGAGCTGCAATGACGTAGCGAGAGAATGTGTCGCGTGGGCAGACGAATATAGGATCACAGACCCAGCACCAACGGGAGGAAGTGGGCTGGCTATTCGGTTGAGTGTACTTCGTAACAGCGAGCAGGATTAGGATGGCCAATCCTTACTGTACGTTAGAAAACGAGGTAGTTGTCGCACGGCGTGTGGTACGACCGCCGCTACAGCAAAGCAGAGCAAACCAGCAAATAATTAGGATAGAGAGCGCAGGTGGAAAAGTCAAAAGTGGTTTACGATTAAATTGTTGCTGGTCGAAACAGTCAGTGACCTGAGACTTACTCCGTAACTGTAAAGCCATTGGGCTGTGAAGACCCATAATTTAGCAAGGGTGAATTAACGCTAAGCATATTCCCGAGACTTTGTCCTCCACACCCCCACCCGGAAAATACTAGCGTATCTAAGTGCACATGGGGAAACGCCCTCCTGGAATGAACGCATACACTGAGCAGAACACTGAGCCACGCAAATTGTTTGGACGTCAGTTGTAATAGCCTATCTATTTCCTGCCCCTGAGAAGAAGCTTAAGTACTTGTAAATATAGGTGACCATACCTAATACTTTCTTTTATTTTCCTTCCATTGATTGGGTGTACTATTAGAGGAAAGATAAGAGGCCTGAGTTCGGTGTATCCACCTAAGTGAGAGGTACCGACACTAGCCCATGTTAAGCCATTCAGGAAGTCCCTTGGAGAATTATTGAACACATGGATGTGCAACACCTAAGAAACCCACCATCTGTGCATCTAGGCAGGCATACCCCAATATCCGCTTTGAAACTGATGAAACTTAGAAAAGCCTTACATGCTATGATATAGTATCGTATTCTGTACATATGTCGTGTACCTACGAAGTACGTAGCATACGTACGGAGTGATAGGCAAACGGACCCAGGCTAAGACAGGCGAAATTGATACCTAGGTGCGCAAACGACAGATTATTTCACAGATTACACCACAGTTGAACTACATGCAAGCCGTGCATGGCATGACGTACCGGTATCAAGAATCGATACATAGAATAGGTAGCCGCCGTCTCCTAGCCGGCCTCCCCATTAGTAGCAAAGGACACATTAATCTAAAGTAGCCAAAGAACCAGAGGGGGCTTGGTATGCCCACCTCTTAAAATTCACTAATACATCACATGGCTTGGGTCAAAAAGAGACAGCCACTTGATATTTATATGTAGGTACGGAGTACCTACGGACCAACCAACGTTGCGATATGCGCAGCGGCAGCCGGCTTCGGCTTGAGCTTGCCTCATGTATTTTCATACCTACATGTACCTAATCTAAGGTAAGTACCTACATACAGACGTACCTACTAGGTACCTTCCTCTTGCACTGGGCACCTTTACAGCAGGTACTCTTTGCCCTAAACCACAAGAGCGGGTAGCCTACCAACTCGGAAGCATCGTTTCATGTCAGTCCTGTGTTGCTGGGCATCCCCAAGCAAGCGACTGCTTAAATCAATCCGTTGGACTGTCCCCCACACACCATTTCCTTCATCATGGGGCGGCCGCCACTTAGCTCTTGTTTTCACGTCGTCCCCCAATTCGGGTCGTAACCGGGATGAACGGACAATCGGCAGAAACTGGGCGCCGTGTCTGAACACTGTTCAACAGGCTCTTGGGCAGTCCTGGACTTATACTTACATGAAAATCCTGGGTAGTATATGAGTCCACACGTCCGTCAGAATGACAGAGCACTGGGAACGGTCCGAAATAACGTTGCGCATTTCCCCATCAATGCATCATCGACACAGCCAACCTATTTCTATCATGATTTCACAGCTCAACGGGATTGGCTGGATTGCCAGTCGCTGACAGGTTCGCCCGTTCCTTGCAGTAGTGTGCCGTAGCTGAGAGTTCCTGAAAATCCATAGCTCATCTGCCACCCAGTTCAGCTAGTTTCAAGGAATTCAGCCGGAGTGAAAGTGGTAAACTGTTTGCCGTGCTGCCTGCGCTTGGTCTCAGCTCTATCGTGATGTGTGCGCTCGAAAGAGACGAGACGGACTCCGAAGGATTATCGTTAGTCGATTCATTTTCAATGGCCTACGGAGTACCTACCTAGGGAATCAACCATCAACTTACATTAGGTGTAATGTACTCCAGCAATGTGCCGCATATTAGGTAGCGCCCGTCTATCAATAGTAGCTTTCTTTTTCTCATCAGCGGCGCGCAGAATACTGAATAATTACTGTACTTCGTACTCCATACCGATCGTCGAATTCTCGCAATACTTGAGTTGGTGGTCCCAAGAAAGGGGGCAACAGCCCTGGCGGGACCTCTAGTTCCAATAAATTCTCGAATATGGTTGGACCAAAAAGACGAGTGCTGCCGATCCTATCCACGAGAGCAATTGCCAGAATGATGGACAATGATCTACTTAACTCATTCCTCCTGCCACGACCTGCACATCAATACATGTGCTAGGCAACAGTTCGAGACCGTCGCCCCTCCGACCGCATCGCATGTGATAGTGTCTTGGCACTCGCTGAATCCTGCGATTACGCTTTGGAGCACGGCTCTCCAATAATTATTGCAAGCTGAAAAAGACGCAAGAATTAGTGGACGGTCGTTGTATTCAGATTGGCTTGAGCCAATCCAACGCATCTACGCTGCGGAGAACGCTATATCCTGCTTACTTGTGACAATGGTGGATTCCACAGCTCAAGATATTTCCCGGACTCAAACCCAGGCGTTGTTAAGGAGACTATCTACGTCTAAACGAACAGGCGGATCGCCTCTGTTGACTAGATATATGACATTAAATCAGTGTACACAGGTATGACTCCTATCGAAACAGAGAAGAGCAGCTTTGCGGCTTGTAACCGCCGCCTTGTGATCTCTCTGCCTTGGAATCGCCGGCTTCTGATCGTATTCTGCGGCAGTAACCTATGAACGCGACTAATAGTGCCTCACAAAATGGCATTACCTACCCATCCAGATTCTTACCTTCTCCTTTGCCATTGGCTTCCCTTCTGACACGTACACTCATCCCGTCGTCACCAGCTAGCCTCGGTAGTAACCATCACAGCCCACTCATCTCCCCACATCCACTGCCTTTAAGTACATTCCCAAGCCCACGGTCAAGCCGTATGAGTTTCAACATCCTAGACATCGTCCAGAGACATAACTACGAGATGAACTTCTCCTTCCGCCGTCTGGCGAACACCATTATCAAGAACAGCGAGCTGGACATCACGCTGCTTCGTATCAACAATGTCACCGAAGAGTCAGTCACAGGCAAACATTGATAGCCGTCCATCCCATCATTTATCAGGTTAAATAGACGGAGATGGATATCACGTTCCTTTGACTACGATCATGCTGCTAACTGCTATCCAGCTCGTTCTGCGTCTCCATTGATGTCCGCATCACGAAAACCGGGTTAATCAGTGCTTGCATGTCCCCGATGACGGTCGATCTCTGTGGCCCCTTCGGCCAGTGGGGCGAGCTTGAACTGCCCGCAATCAGAACTGAGCACAGCGGCGTTGAGGTAACCGTGGCCCGTCAGCTCGTGACCATTGTCGACAAGGAAGCGTTGAAAGACTTCATCCAGACCCTCATCGGAGACTGGAGCGTGATCCTCACTCTATGCAACGGACACACATCGATCAGCGCCATGCGATGGGGACCTCGTGATGTCGTTTTCGAGAAGGAGGTGGAGGTTACGGGCATGCAGGGACCAGTCGTACGCCTGCAAGCGGCAACCGTCAATCTAGAAGAACTGGGTGATATCACACCCAAAAACCCTCCGCAAATACTCTCCGTCGTGGTTCGTGTTCAAAATCCCAGCCCGTTGGAGATCAGCTTCGGTACTTGCTCTTTCGACATACGCCTCCACGACGGCGAAAAACTGGCTGAAGTGAAGGGCCGTCTCGATATTCGTCGCGGCAACTTTGAGTTTAGAGCACAAGGGAGAATGGACCTTCGAGTTGCGGCCAAACTGTTGACTAAGCGTCTAGACGGTTTTGTTGACGAGGATAAACCAGTTCATGACGTCAGATTGGTGGGTAGACGTTGCGCCAGCGTCGGCTGGTGTGACGATACCATCAAATCCATCAATGTTCCTCTAGACGATACCGCACTTCTGGCTCGTATCATCGAAATGGAAACTGAGTGGGGACCGGGGGGCCCCGTCGTGTTGCCGAGACAACGTGGTTAAGAGGCCGCGATGGCGATTCTAATTGTGTTGTAGCGGGTGGTTCATTCATAACGTTCGAAAATGGAATTACTACTGCGGATCCATCGGCATGCCGGCAATGAGGCTGAGGAATAGGACGCCCATTTGTGTTTAGTTTGCTATGCAGAAACAATAAAAGTTCTCCACTCTTACTCCGTAGCTCTTTGATCGATCGTATTGTTGTAACGGCCAATAATTATATCGTAGGCTCAAAGATCCCGTCAGGAACTCTGCTTAGGCTGCCAAAGGATAGATCTGCATCTTTGATCAATGATTCACCATGCTTCGTCATCTAAATTAATTAACTTCGCCGATACGCTTAGCTCGACGTTGCTCGAGCACCAATTCATAGATACGGAGACGGTATATATAATCTTGATGATCACCAGAATTAGCATCGCCGGTGTTGTCTCGCAGACTATCTACTATCCTATCCTCTTGAAGTCATCCGGCGACGCATGCAAGTCGCCGGCTCTGTCGGCGATAACCAATTGTTACGCATCGCCGGGGCCAATAGTCAACTGTTAAGCATCGCCGGGGCCGATAGCATGAATTTTAGGGAACGCGGCTTCTGCGGCTTCTGCGGCTTCTTCGCCGGTCTCACTATCAGCTAATACGCCAATATCATCATTCCCATGTCCGCCGTCAGCTTCTAATCACACATTCGAGCGCTCAAAGACCATATTAGGTATATAAAACTAAGCATACATCCCTCTCGGCACGAATTATTCCGCTCAGTGGATCAAGAGTGAATTACTAGGTTCGGTACGAAGTAAGACATGAGTGACCATCAGAATGACCATCAAGGTCCCCTCGTTGGGCGCGACCATAGAACGCCAGAATTTGGGCCCGACCCCTCACACTAGGTTGTCCCGACGACATAAATATCGATATAAATACGGAGTACAAGCTACTATCTGCTACATTTCGTTATTTTCTTCGTTCTCGGAATCTCGACATTCAGATACCGAATTGGGAGTCGAGCGATCGGCTGATTGGTCGATTTTGCCTCCAACGATGCATGTTGCATGCATGCAAGAGCCATGCTATCGAATTCAGGAACGAGGAAGATCTGCGAGAGCCTGAGAAAGTCCACGCATGCAGCAACAACAACAACACCCAGCATTGCCGTCTCGTCATATTTAGGTGTAGCCAATCGGCTGAAGTGTGGTCATAGAAATATGTAGATATTCATGTCTACTATCTATGCAAGTCCAGGTCTAAGTGATCTAGCCCTATATCTTGCCCATATATACCTTGTGTATAGGTAAGTATGCAAGTCTCAAATACCCCGCCTCCAAAATAATGCGCCGACACCGTTTAACGTCCTTCTTTCATAGAGTCATGCCATAGTTAATTCTACGCCCCATAGCGTGTTTGCTGTGTTTAGTCAAAGACAATAGCGGCCTTAATAGCCGATTTGTTGCGAATGCTTTCGAGGGCCTCGCCCCACTGCTCGAGCTTGAAGGTCTTGTTGACGATGCCCTTGGTCTTGACCTTGCCGCTGTCGAGGTAATCCACTGTCGCAGGGAACATGAAGGTCTCGGAGAAAGAGCCGACGATGGTGATTTCTGGGCCAAAAATTAGCAAGATGCGGCGATAATCACAGATTCACAGGAGAGAGGTAGGTGTGAGGGGTTATGGCTTACCGTCGCCGAAGATCTTAGATGGGGCCCACGATACGCGCGCCGAGCTGGGGTAGACGCCGTAGCACACCAGCTTGCCGCCGCGACGGACGTAGTTGATGGCGTCCTCGAGAACCTTGGAGCTACCGCTGGCTTCAACGACTATTTACTTTCGTCAGTACCAAGCACAATTTACCTCTTCGCTCACAGAGACGTTCCACATACCGATATCGAAGCCGTAAGGGTTGTCTTTCCGGATCTGTTCCCACTGCGGCTCTGGGTTCTTTCGGTCGAGAGGGACGTAGTAGTCCGCGGCATCTAACGATTTGGCGAGGTCCATCTTAGGTCCTCCGGGCGCGGCGATGGTCAGGCGGGAGACACCGCTGTGTTTTCTGCAATAGAAGTGATATCAGCCCCCTTGCTCCCGAAATCTGTTCAGTTTGACGTACAAGAACTGTGCCATCATGAGACCAGTTGGTCCAGCGCCAATCAGCAGGGCGTGCGAGCCAGGCTTGGGAGCGATCTTCTCCAGACCGTGCATGGCGCACGAGGCGGGCTCGATCAGTGTGGCGTCGACATCACTTAAGTTGTCAATTTTGAATAGACGGCCTTGGGGGTATGAGCACTAAGTGATCGGTCAGCGAGGTCGTGAAATCTTATGAAGATGCAGGGGGACGAACATATTCGGCGAAGCCACCGTCGAGACCGAGCACGCCGTGGGCCTTGAAGTCCTCGCAAAGCAGTTCCTCGCCTCTCCGGCAGTAGAAGCTATGGAAGAGTGACGAGTTAGTCAATTGACTTGGATAGCTATCCGAGGAGGTAATCTACTCACCAGTGGCCGCAGAGCTCGGAGTTGTCGGCCGCGACACGGTCGCCGACCTTAAAGCCCTTCACGTCGTCCGAAAAGCCTTGTCATCGTTTAGTTACTGTCTTCATGGTACGGGCCCAATGCGACTCACCAACAACCTCGCCGATGGTCTCGTGGCCAGGAATGAGAGGGAATTCGGCAATAAACTCTCCCTCGTGAATGTGTAAGTCGGTACCGCAGACACCGCAAGCCTAGGGCACAACTCGTCAGTCTGACTGATAAATGGCAGCAGCATCAAGAATCTGCTTACCTTCACCTTAATGAGGACATCACCGGGTCGGAGAGTAGGAAGAGGGACTTGGACAATGTCCCATACTTCCGGCTTCTCATATCTGCGAGAGGAAACACGACGGTCAGATGGAAATCGTTACCGACAACGTATCATACGCGAATAGTCGAGCTTCGCAGTGACTACTGCACATTGATAGAGGGCCAATTCGTCTAGGCACATACCTGAGAGCCTTCATCGTCTTAGGGAGGCCAGCCATCGTGATGTGTAAGAGCTATGGGATTTGCGTGAAAGTGGAGGGGTATTCGGACGCGAATGAAGGATCAATAAAAAATGCCGATAATAAGACAAACAAAACAAAGAACAATCGCACAGGCGGGCTGGGAGATACTTATACGATCGACATGTTACACACCGAGTTCCCGAGCGGAAACCTGAACAACAAAGCAAAGCTCACCCAGCACCATGGAAGGGCACAGAATGCCGGCACTACACTAGGACTTTGCGGCTTTTCCCACGAAGAGGAACAGGAACAGGAACGATGACCTCACGTCATGACGTCTGTCTGTCCAAGCTGGGGCCGGCAGCGGAAAGATTACACTAATCTACTGACTTACCTACTTACAGTACAGTAGAGAGGAGAGAGGGGCACTCGACGACGAAAGCTTCGCTTGCCCCGCTGCTGGCTGCTGCGGTCACCATGCAGGTGAATGGAAATCCATTGAGCTAGTGCGAGAAATTCGTGAGACCAAAGGCACGCTAAAGCTCGCACTTATGTTGGCGATGGTAGTGGGTAATTTTTTGTGAGGGCGGACGGTGTGGTTCTCGGCTCGAACTCGATCGATCGTGACCCCCACTCAGGAACAGGAAAACTTGGGCGGAGTTTGTTAGTCGACAACCCCGGGCAGAAGCTCCGGGACACCATACATGCAGCACATCACATCCTACCGCTACTTGATCTAGCGAAATTTGGCGAAACGAGGATTACGATAAGATACAATGTGCGATTTAGGCGCATTCGCACTCGGGCTGCGCCGGGCTTTTGCATGCTGACTTTGTTTAGACGAGACCGTAATACACCGGGTACGCTATGTCTCTGATCGGCAGTCTGATCTAGGTACCGGAAAGCATCGGCCAATTCAATCGTTGAGTTCTGATAATCGCGATAGGAGTTTCGAAGCCCCGCCAGTGTTAGCCGCCATTGAATTGTGTTTCAGTGCGGGTTGCCATTTTCTTTCAAAATCTACGACCTTGTCACCGTATAATACCGATACGAATGAGAATCTCACCGACTACGTGTGCGGAATTTCGTGTAAGAATTTCGAGTAAGCCATGCATAAAAATCCAAATGATAGGACGAGAAAGGCTGTCACAGTATCAAGTATGGACTTCAGAGGAGAGGGGCCTATTTGAGTCAGCTTAATCAACATGTGTGAAACCCATTGGCTCCAGGGTAATGTAATGTATACCTGGGAATCCGGCCAAGCGGGTCAGACGCTCATTGTCGATAAGCAGCCTTGCATACATACGTACTTAGGTAATCAATATGTGGCTTTCGAGTGGTAAAGATAGAGTTTTTGTTCGATGATACCTAGGGGAACATCTAAATCAGAGAGCTGTATTGCGACGAAAATTTAGTATCATCGACGAGTTGTTGTGGTCATGAACAGCGTCATTTGGGTAGTGTTAGACCTCTACATCTTCGCAAGCTTGAGTCTCATAAACGATTTGAACTCATCAGAGTTTAGATAGTTGTTTCGCTGAACGAATATCTTCCATAATTACGTCTTAGCCATGTGAGCTCCTAGGGCGCAACAGATCGCCAAGTAATTCGCATTAGTTCCGATGCCGGCTCGTGCATTCATCCCTTCGTCATCGGCCATACAGACAACACGGACTTCACGGCTTGGAAGGAGGCGCAGGTTACTTTTTGTCAACCATTTTGTTCGTTTGTTTGGCGCAAAAACATGACCCTTAATTTCGTAGAAGACGGTACCGAGAATTGGTCTCCTAATAACTCCCCACCCGTGCATCCGAGGTTATGCCCTAACGATTTTCTACCACGCATGTCCGATCACGCATATCGCGTGATTATACACGTGCTCGATGCCCTAGAGTACATGACCATGCCGGCTACCATGTGTGCATCGAAGGATTTGTTCAGAGATGAGAGACTTGGCCTCCTTGTTTTACGAAGGAGGAGCTCCACGGCCACGACCAGCTCCACCACGGCTAACGACAACTGTCAGTGTGTCCATGCCCCAGGCACATAAGCCATAAGCCAGAGGGGAGCAAAACTCACAATTGGGGGTTGAATTCACCAGGAGCACCACCCTCCTTGCCCTCGCCAGCGTCCCGTCGTCGGTATCCACCCTCACGGTCACCACGGTCGCCACGGTCACCACCACGTCCACGGCCAAACGGTCTGCGCTCACGCTCGCCCTCAGCACCCATCATGCCACGGGGAGGAGCATGCGACCGCTGCTGCTTGATGTGGGTAGCGGGAACGATCTCGGCTGGCAGGTGAAGCCACTCGCGGAGGTAGTCGAGACCCTCGGGGGTCAGAGTGTAGTAGTAGTATTGCCACGAAAATTGGGTCTTAACGTAGCCTCGTGAGGTGAGAGATTGGGCGGCCTTGACGACGTAGAGGTTCTTGGTATCGATATCGGGGTGCTTGGGAAGGTTGAAATCCTTCTTTGCGACCATCACGCCCTCACGGAAGAGGTACTACGCCATAAAAAATGTTAGCAATTTCGTGGCCAGGACACTGGATTGCTTTGTAGAGCGACAGCATAATTGCTTGATGACGGGTTATGAGCGTCTCGTGGGGGTGATGTTCGCTCGTCCGCTCGTTCGCCGGAGGGGCCATGATGCCATCGTGCTATGATAAATTGGACGGGATTTGGATTGGCATGGATGTGCTATGCATGTGGATTGCTCTAACCTCGTGGATCTTCTTTCGGTCAGCCTTCGGAATCAGCATCTTGGCGGTTCGTTGTTATGCGACACAAGATGTTGAAAGGTACAGGACGGGACGTCGACGTGGTGTATTGAGAAGTTCGCTGGCGCTGGTACACTCTCAAAGTTCCGGGATGGCAATGGAGGTGGGATCCAGTCAATTTTTTGGTGTGTGTCAAAACCCTACGCGAGTGGCTTGATAACGGATTGTGGCCGCCTCAGAGTGGGGTGGATCTTGCTATTGTGGCTCGTGGGGCCCAGATAACCGATAAGGCAGCTGCACCCTGGTTTCTGATAAGATAAAAGAAGCACTAAAGTGTATCCAAAATAGGAATACCTACATAGGTACCTACAGTGCAAGGTCCCATCGGAGATAACGTAGAACCATTCTTCGCCTCCATCTCTCGTCAACACCCGGACACCTACTTCACTCAACTGACCGCTCGCAAACCTCGACGACCACCACAACCACATATTGCCACGAAAACCGCGACATAATGGCTACAAGAAATCTCAACGTCCTTGTGACGACATTTCCCGGATTGGGTCTTCCCCCGACCGTATCCTTCCCCTTACCAGCCACATCCACAACCACAGACCTACGCGACTCCATTGCGAGCAGACTACCACAAACCGATGCGCGATTCATCATAACCACGATTTCGAACAAGCAAATTACTTCCAGCTCAACGCAGCCTCTATCCGATCTTTGCGACATCAACGATGACTTTCTCTCCCTGCGGTTATCCCTCCCGCTCTGCGGTGGCAAAGGTGGATTCGGATCCCAGCTGCGCGCCGCCGGAGGCCGCATGTCGTCAAAGAAGAAGCGGAACCAAGGCGACGAGAACGGCTCCAGCAGAAACCTCGACGGTCGCCGGCTGCGAACCATCAACGAAGCCAAGGCGCTGGCCGAATACCTAGCCATCAAGCCGGAGATGGACCAGAAGGAGAGGGAAAAGCGGCGTGAACGGTGGCAGCAGATCGTAAACGCCGCGGAGGAAAAGGAGCACGAGATCAAGAATAACACCAAGGGGCGCATCAGCGGGAAATGGGTCGAGGATAAAGAAGAGGCTGGCGAGCGCACGCGAGAGGCTGTTCTGGCTGCGATGAAAGCTGGGAACTACAAAGATAATTTGCTCGGCACCTCGCACGGTTCGACGTCGACTGAGGACGCTAACGAGAGCTCTACTACGAGTGGAGACGAAGATATGGATGAGGAGAAGGAACCAAGTGGATCGAAAGCGCCGGTACCGAAAGCTTCAGCCAAGAAACCACCAACCCAGGCTTTCGCTGGTTTCGATGAAGATGATGAATTCATGAGTTCTTCGGACGACGACGAGGACGACGATGCTAAGTGAAGGCCTAGCTAGGAGTATCATTTACGGTTACTACTTGGCCCTGGCATTAATCCCACCGGAAAAGGGTACATCAGCAGGATGCAATGAAAGCTACGCGCCTCCACGCGCCAAAGTCAATTCTTTGATATTCAAGCCTTAGTCTGCCTCATATTTGGTACGCGTCATCTGGAGCACCCTTTCGCCCTTACGTCCACTAATATGGGATAAGAAGAAACAGCAGAATGGAAGCGCGTAGGCGAGATACAAACTCACTGTCATCAAAACTGATATGAGCATGTGCTGCCGCAGGACATTGATAGCTTGTGGCGTAGGGAGACATACGGTTGAAGCCGCTAGGGACATAGCTCATTCGTAGCATCCAGTGTATCCTAATTCTAGCTCTACTACTGTGTAATAGAAGCACCTGGGTTCGTGACAGCAGTTCTTTCAGCAAACTATTTCATTTTTTTTTTTCAGTTATAAAGCCACCGTACTACTTTTCCTCCCTAGGCCCGTTGACCATAAAGACAGGGATCATCAACCAATTTTGCCAGCCCATCACAGTTCGTTCATGTGATCGTTGTGAAGCTACTCATCCTCTTTACGACTTTGGAGGCAACCGAGTATCTACTACCCGTGCCACGCCCTACTATGTCTGGGGGTTATGAGCTTGGCCAATGCTCCCAGCCTATAGCTGTGTCCGAGTATTGTGTCCGCCTTGCTGTTATACTGGCATCAGCGTAACTGTGTAAGAGGAGGTGGGTGGAAAGGCTTCCTGCGTTGCACTTTTTGGGATTAATAATCAAAAAAAATAAGCTGTGTCCGAGATGTTGCGGGCCAACGTCGGCTCGTCACCATCGTCACCATCGTTGTTGCCTTGCATACTATGCTCTATCGGATCAAGTTCCCCTTGCTCGGCCCTTTGAGCGGGGCTTCCATTCTCGCTGGTGCTTTTTTCTCTACCCCGATTCTCGGGGTCTGAATTACCAAATTCAGTGAGATATTCGCTTCCTGTCATTTCCTTGATAGAACGCTTGCCGTTCTCAAGGACAACGAGCCGGCGCTTTGGCGAGTGTTCGAACACGAAGAGGGAAGAATTAAAGATGGCCATCGCGAAGCGTGCGAAGAGTGCTTCGTAGCAGATGTCGGCCAGAGGCAGCATCTTACGGTTGTGGTACGACTCTAGCAAGTCGACGTGGTTGTAAACATGGACGACCCATCTGGCGTCTTTGGGGACGAAGGAAATCTCATGATCGTCCCACAGTTTGCGTACATTGCATGTTAGACGCATAGTATTTTCGGGACAGCTGGTGTGGGCACTCCGCTCCGGATAGGTCGTCTTCATATGCATAGCATTTGCCTGCCACCAGCGATTCTGCGAACTAGGGACAATTTGGGCCATTTCGGTAGGGATTCGAAGGCCAGTCACTCGACACGCAGTAGCATCGAGTAAAGCAGCTCTATTAAGTGATTCAGTAGCACTGAGGTAGTCAGCACACTCGGACAGAGCTATAAATGTTTCGGTCAGGCCAGGGCGAGACATGGGGTGTACCCAGGTTGCTGGGAGCGTATGAGGGAGCTGAAATTGAGAAAATGATGGCACAACAGGATATTGAGGCTCTAGAACAAGATATTTATTAGTATTAGTAGAGAGCACGCTGTAACTAAAACATGAGGCCCATGATCATCGCATGGGGCAGGGGAAGCACGCAGTATGGCGATACTAGAGTTGCGCCTGCGATTGTGCCAACAGTAGGTCAAGACTCTCTGTCGCCTCGGCATTCGAAAGTTCATACGTACCATTTGGGACGATTAGGAAGTACTCCGGTTCGGTCAAGGCACCTTGCGCAGAGTGGGCGACGCGATCAGAGGGATCGCGGCTGGTCGAGAGAAAGGCATCCCACCTACAGTCGGCAAGGATGCAGCACGCGACGAGGGCTGTCTCGTGATGGAGTCTACCTATATCGTTGGCTGAAAGGCATAGAAGCTCATTATTCTCCAGGTATCCAGGATGCCGAAAAATGATCTTCTTCAAATCTTCCCCGGGATAATGGTAGGGCTGATTCGGGGGCTTGAGAATCTGATTGAACGCGAGTCGTCCCCCCGGAAAGTCGCCCATGAACATATCTTTGGCCGGAGCCTGCTGAACGTCCATTACAGGCACAGAATTCACAGGCATCTTGGAGGATAGAACCAGAGGCTTTGCCCTCGGTAGACGATTCTAGGTCTCTGTTTACCCAGCGTAGAAGAAGACCAGTGCTGTCTGATACCACCAGTTTTCGACCCAAAAGCGTTGGTTTTTATTGGTATAACGGCGTTGTTTACTCCCTTGGTATCTATATCTTCCGTAGGCTGGAGATATTAAAGGTTTCGATATGCTAAACCGCCTTCTTGGAAGAGACGAGACGCGTCAGAGATCAAGAAGCAATGGAGATGGTGATTCCGCAGGAAACTTTGCTCTCTTCAAACGCCTAGATACCGAAATGCTGTAGAGTTTGCATGTAGCTTGGGGTCTTGGAAAGGGCAAGCCGCGAGGGGTTCGGATAGATTGTTGAAAGAGTGTTCAAACTGGGGATGAAATCTGAAAGTGTTAGGAAGTTACCTAAGTCGGGATTTTATCCTGATGCGAATGGAAGGCGCTAGATAAACGGCTCGTGTTACGTGACTGCCTGTACGGACCGCAGTGCAGCCTAGAGAACGATCTCCCTTACATAGGACGAGCCCCCCTAGGATTGGGACGCTGATGCAACTCCATATGACATACCTTACTCTTACTGCCTTACCAACAAAAATGCTCACTTAATCATCAGGCACTGCGGACTCGAGAATTGAAGTCAATATTGGAAGATTTGCCCTGGAAAATGGTCGTATAAGTGGGTTTATAAAAACATACCTAGGTCTTTCAGAGCCCCATTCGGCAATAGGAAAACTGGCAGTCGATTGGCCGCCCTACCACGCCTAATATATTATCTGCATAGCTTTAACAAACTACGTGCTTAGTAGGGGATGCTTATTCCTCTAATTGTTTGCCTCTAGAGTCGTTGGGTTGATACTTAGGTACTTAAGAAGAGACAATCGAGCCTTAAGGCCTGTGAGTGCATCTAAGCATCACGCCCTCATACTGTCAAAAAACCTCAATCAATGATCAGCTATTCTTTCAATCTTTTCGAATGTGTGACACTATTGCAGTTCTTATCGAAAAAGATTATAGATCATGTTTCAAAATAATATAATTGGACAATAATGAGAGGCCACTGCTGTAGCAAAAGGGGAGAATAATTAAAGTCGAAAAAAAAAGCAAAAAAAGCTCGGACTCGGAGTTGAACCCCTTGTCCTACGAAAAGACCCGCCGTCAATGTGCCCTAGACGTCATGTTATAGGTAGCCCTGCCCCGGTTCGATTCGGCAGCGCGTTCCCTATTCCGATTCGGGACACATCTTCGAGTCTTGTTCATAGCCATCGAAGTCACGCGGGCTTACGTCCCTTGTTGTGCGGTCGGCTTATTGACTCCTCGAGTTAATAAATAATATAAGGACTCGAAGGCTCTATAAAACAACAGCCATGATTGGTAGCAGTGCCGCATCTGCCTTCTCTCACACGTACACTCCGTGAGACTTCCCAAATGGTACCCCCTTGGGCAGCTATTGCTTGCATGTGTTTCTTCTATCAAACTACTCGCCCTTCTAGCATGTAAGTATTCAGACTCTGGCCAAACACAGCCACATCATGATCCCATTGCCTCAGGCACATCTTCCAGACTTTTGCCGCCACACTTGATGCGGCCATCTGCCCTGAACCTTCCATTCCTACAGAGTTTACCCCACCAAAACTGCCACCTGCGTAGAACTTAGACGGAAATCTAGCGAATTGAAGCTCTCACGGCCTTATAAATTGAGTACCACTTTCAGCTTTCTGGAGGTTTGGCCATTACTTGAATCCCTTCATCTATAGCAACCCCACCAACACAGAAAGCTACAGCTCGTCCATTTAGATATGATACTCCTGCCTAGTCCTCCACAATTTATTGAATTCCTTTAATTATTCAATACTTGCGCAGATCGACTTTCCCACTACAATCTCCATCACCCCATCAGGCTCCATCCTTGGATGATCCAGCACCACCCCCATTTACATGACATCTTAGGGCTTGCAGTCCAATGACAGCTCTCTCATCATTTTCAACGGCATTGCATCATTTATAGAATCATCCCTACTTATGTTAGTAGGACCAAACTATCACCCCTGTGCAAGCCACCGCAGTGCACGCTCGGCGGACCTGGGTTGCATAGCTAAGATACGGAAAGCTAGATAGGTGCGAGTGCCAATATGATTATGTATACTCTCTCTGAATCGAATCGTGGCTTCAAAGTATCACTATCGCGGCTAATGACACGGGTGGAATAAATATACTTTTGTTTTTGTTTACAGGTAGGTACCTGGTGTAAACTATCACACGGCCAGACGACGAGTAGCTGCCAGCTGCAGTTCTTGCCCCTTGACTGCAAAATTTTCGAAAATAATTGTCAATAAAGTGTGAACTACTATGTTAAATCAAAATAGATCACGAAACTTGTCTTTCATGAAATTTCATTGTGTTGTTCTCGCGATGTTGGGTAAAGAGCCTTCCAGCCTCTGTAAGAGAGGACGTCGCGACCCAGCTCCACCCATTTCACATATCGCCTGCTATTGGTCGAATCTGCACTAGGTTACCACCTTAAGCTTAGTAAGTACCCAATTTTACTGCAGGCCTGGCACTCTCTCAATGGAAGTCCCGTGCATTGACAGCCATCGTCATCGAAGCAACACCTGTAGGTCTAAATTCAAAAGTAAGGTCTATTTTCCAGCTGTGTTCAGGCACATACATGTGAGTACGAAAAACACGGTGCCACTAGGTATTCTTCTTGGCAGACCTCTAAATACCCCTACTGCACTAAATAGGAGTAAGAGCGCTCCCTACACAGTTCTACATCAATTCTGTTCAAGAATCGCCCTTCCCGCAGCGCCAATCGAGCCACCAAACCCCGTACTAAACTCCCTCAACTCATCCATCTCACACCTCACACTCTCCGCCTCACTCCTCACAACCTCCCACGCATCCACGCCCAACGGGACTCTAATCGGGATCCTTTCCCCACGCGTCAAGAGCTCGTACATTCCCCTAGCAATATCATCCGCGGAACTAAACCCCTTCCTGATGTCCGGATTCGCGATCAAGCTGAGCATAGAACTCGTAGGCATGTCCGGAGCGGCGTAGGCCGGGTGTCGCGCGGCCATGGACTGAAAACTGCGTCCAAGATACTCACTATGAGTACCGCCGGGCTCGATCACGGATAAGTGGATGTTCCATGATGGAGAGAGCTCTTTGGCTACGCTCTCCGCGAACCCTTCCATTGCGAACTTGGACGCGTGGTAGAATGCGCCCCCTGCGGTCCCGATAAATCCACCTAAGGAGCTCACGAATAGGATCACGCCGCCTTGTGGCCCGGTTTTGATGTTCTGGTCACGAAGGACCCCGAGAGCGCGTTTGGTTACGTCTACTGTGCCCCAGACTAGAAGTTCGTCGCAGTGCGTGTTAGCGATCTTCCACTATACCTGGTAGGAGTTCTAGTCGGTCTTCTCCCCTCTTCTCTGCACGGATGATGGAAATAAGGGGTAAGGGCTGGGGTCTGCAGCGCCAACTCACAATTCGTATCAAACATATCCCTCACCTCCCTTCCCTCCGACGCCTCGGTATCGCCCATGACCGTATAACCCGCATTATTCACGACAACATCAACACGACCAAAGCGTTCCACCGCCTTATCGAACGCCGCGTCGATCGCCCCAGTGGACTTGACATCGAGCCCAACCTTCAGAACATTTTGAGCGTCGTCTGCGAGGTACGACAGCGCGGAAACCTGCCGCGCGGTCGCGACGACGCGGTTCTTCGTCTTCGTGGCCAGACGCGAGGCCAAAGCGGCCCCGATCCCGGACGAGCACCCGGTGACTTTAAGGGGGGAAAAATGTGGGTTTTAGTTTAAGCTTAAGAATAGAGACGGGAACGGGGATGGGAACGGGACCCGGAGGTCCGGTGTGGGGTAAGGGATAAGGGAGGACAGGTATGCTCACTGAACCAGACTGCGTCCGGGGGTAAGTTGTAGATGTCCGTGGACGCCATCGTCTAAGGAAAGATATGGATGAGTTGAAAAGTAAAAGCTCCTCTATGTATATACGGTAGTCGGTCGGTTGATCCGTTTATTCGCCGTGTCTCATTCCTACTATCCGATCTGAGCGAAAGGCATGTCTCCTTATATTTACTTACTCCAGGGGCACACATCGCACATGCCCGTTTGTCTGCTCTTCTAGTTTGATGGGTCCCTGGGCACTCGTTAGTTAGTCTACGGTAAGTCGTGGACCTGCAAGCTAGCCGGAATTTGGTTAAATCCGGAGTAACCTCCACGGTCATGCTATGACCTGATCTAATAACATCCTGCCTGCAACGGAAGACCTAAGAAGTAGCGTCACCACACACTCTTCATTGCCCATTACAGGCCATCAACTTCCTTACATGACACGTGGTGTACACGAGGCTGTGGGATGAGATAATCAAATACGAGAGTTGATTGTCGCAAGCAGTACTCCGTATGGACACGTTATCTCTGCGGGCTTAACTCCGCCCTTAATACCGCCATGTCCAGGACCCTGCATGGCTGGGGGGAAAAGCAACGCATAGGTGGTTTGATCTTTGGGCCAGGGTCACTCTGATGGTTGCATACTTTGACATCCGCTTCATTTTGGCTATCTAAATTATGTTTGTCGAACATGGAATGAATGTTGTCATACACTCCGCTTTAACTACAAATGCTGTTACTGACTATCTAGTAGGCAGATACGTGTCTTTCAGCTCGGTTCCAATTGCAGTGATTAGAGCATTGCTTAGTTAGTAACCTTGCTCATATTTACTAATCGTTTTATGCCAACCTGTCATGGATTAGTAAGGACGATGTTTGACGATAAGTAAAATTTGGACTCACCATCCAGTTGCCACATTCGACTGTCTTATCTCGTTGGATCTCTACTTGGAGCCTTTGGGCTTCAGGATAGTTCTTGCCCTCCAGGGCCAGGGCGAGGTTTGTTAGTGCTTCCACTGTATCTGGCTGGACTAATTCTTCGTTGTTTAAATGGTCGAAGAGCAGACTTATTCGTTTCTGCGTATCTTTCACCTGTTGGGCAAATGATGCTGGTGCCTTGCTCGCCACTCGCTGCATGTCACGGCTCAGGATGTCAACTAGTTGTTGTGCATTCGCAGGGATGTGAGAACGATCACCTGGTGGGTGTCTGGGCTTAGGCGGGGGTGCGGCTTGGGCCGGTGGAGGTGCAGGGGACGTAGCCGTTACGGACGGCCCTCCACTAGCTGGAGGTGGTGGCCCTTGTTGAACTGGAGGCGCTCCATAAGGGGGCGGGGCGTGCTGAGGCTGAGATGGGCCTGCTTGCGGGGGAGCATAAGGATTATGTGGAGGTGCCATACGGTTGCCAGCAGGTGGTGGTGCCATGCCAATAGGGGGAGGTGGCTGGCTGGACTGCTGTGGCGCCGGGGCCGGAGCGTACCGGTTTGAGGGCGGCCCTGCTGCCGGAGGCGGGTTGTACGGCGAAGCTGTCCTTGGAACGAAGTTTCCTGCTGCAGGGGGAAGCGGCAATCCGGCGCCACCACTGGGAGTAGACATAGCCGCTGGCGGTGCGTATGCACTCGAAGCCGAAGACCCAGGTCGTTGGGAGGGCGGGAATTGACCGGCTTGTGGAGGACCACCTAAAGGAGACATCACGCGACCTGTTGGGGGGCCCTTGGGAGGCGGAGGTGGCGTGGCTGCACTCCGACCACCATACGGACTCTGCGGAGGCGGTGTTGGTTGGTTGGCTTGATTTGGAAAAGGCGATGTGATAGGCTGCATGCTTGGTGTGTTTTTTCGTGGCGGGGGCCTCGTCACTAGAGGCACATCGTTCCAATTTCCCACGTCTGCATTCCTGGGTGGAGGGGGCCTCGAGGACGGAGTCGCGGCTCGAGGAGGGCCATACGAAGGGGCCGGAGGGGCGCCATATCCAGAGCCAGGTGAAGGCATCTGCGGAGCCTGCGCGAGAGATGGCTGATATCCCTGAGGAGTATATGGATTAGCTCCAGCAGGAGCATATGGGTTGGGCGCAGGGGCAACGGGGGTCGGGCCGGCTGGTGGTGTATACTGGCCAGCAGTGGGAATTTGGGCGTTGGAAGGTCCATAGGGATTATTCGGGTTCAAAAATTCTGGTTGAGGCGGCTGGTAACCTACGGCTGGCTGCTGTGCCCGAGCGGTTACGCGTCCAGGTGCTGGTGTGTGTTGAGTAGACTGCCGTGGCGGAATCTGAACAGGAGCTTTTATGGCGGCCAGTTGAACTCGCGCCCGAACCAGGTCAGCGGCAGGGTATTTCTTAGGCAGAAGGTTGAGATACTTTTGAGCAATCTCTAGTTGACCATCGGAGGCAACGATGTCAGCATATTCCACATACATGTCATACAAGCGCTCGAGTTTCCAGCCAGTCTCCAGCTCCATCTCGGCATCGTGGAACTTAGCGACATCGCGAAACACCGTAACCTTTTCGATGAACTGTTGAAGGGCTCTGGCGTGAACCGAAAAGGACGAGTCGCTGCCTTCGGCTAGGCCAGCTTTCTCGGCATCTGCATACTCGGCAACCCAGATATCCACAACCTTTTCAAGCTTGGAGCCGACTAGATAGCAAAAGGAGGCGTCTTTGCGTGAATCTGACTCGTAGATTCGATCACCTAGTGCTTCGCAGAGATCAGGAAACTCAGTTGGGTCCGCGAACGTGCAAAGAGTCACCATCGTCTCTTTCCAATCACCGAGATCCGCATTGTACACGACGTCCCAAAGGTTTTTGACAATGACAGAACCTAGAAGGCGCAAGTAGCTTGGCATCCCCGTCTTCTGGGACAAATAAGCTGACTGTACTCTGTCAACCAGGTCTTTGCCCCCGCAATTGGCGATGATAAAAGCATCGGCCATACGGCCCTCATCTAGGCAGATCTCTGTAGCCTTCTCGAAATTGCCCAGCATTAATGCTTTAGTGATCTGCTTTTCAATGGGGGAATCGCTCTCCCCGAACAGGTGGAAAGGATTATCCGTTTTTGCGCCCTTGGTAGCTGACAAGTTAGCCAAGAAGTCTTCTTCATCAGCATCTGGGCCATCAGCAAAGAAGATCGATATGCGCTTCTTATGGGTTTTGGCGTCGGAAGCTGGTTCTTTTGGCTTGCTTTCTTCTTTCTTCTCATCTGCAGGTAGATCGCCATTCGTGATGTCACTCTCGCCGAAGCCGAGATAATCAACAATTCCTTTGCGGGGGTTGGCGGACAAAAGCGTCTCTATGACCTGCCAGTCCGCCTTTTCCTCCTCTGAGTGCGCTTTCTCCTTATGCGATTCGCAAATTGCCCCCAGATCCCCAGACTTGAGCGACTCCTCGAATTTCTCCGTCGCTGAGGTGATATCCGAATCCACAGAGAAATGGGAGATCTGGATTTTAGATGACCGTTTCTGACCGGCTTGGGAAGGGCTCTGCTTAAAGGTAATGATTTTACCTCCAAAACCGAACGAGACACCAACAGGCGTCTCAAGCCACCTGGGTGCCTTCGCCAAAGTGAAAGCAGCACCTTGTGGCTGCGTTTGAGCCTGCGTGAAGAAGTCCTCGCCATCAAGATTTGCTTGCGTGGTATTCCGTACAACCGATGGATTCGTGTTCTGGAGTGTCTGTATGGTGATTTTCCCATCGAATGCGGCGGTTGCCGAGAGATTGGGGTTGTGGGGATGAAACCGTGTTAAGAAAGTCCAATTGGTGACCTCAGGAAATTCCCCGTAACGCTCTCCCGTTTGCGGGTTCCATATCAAGGTCTTATTGTCCTTGCCCGAGGATATCAGGATATCACCGTCTTGCTGGCACCATGACACAGACAGCACACCTTGCTCATGACCTTGGAGAGTTCTTTCAGGAGCGTTCGAGTTGCGCAGATCCCACAAAAGTATGACAGGTGTGGAATCGTCAGGTGTCGCGGTCAGGAGCTTCGTCGAGTTATTCGGATCCCAAGCAATGGAGCTGACAGGTTTCCGGTTGTTGTTCAGGGTAAGGGACGCCTTTCTCGTTTTCAAATCCCATACGGTTACGAAGCCGCCAGAACCACCAGTGGCTAGAATATGGGACACCTTGGTATTCCAGGCAACACATTCTAGGTCGTCAGACCTGGCAGCAGCTGTGCCCAACCGGAAAGCATTTGAGGGGTCATTCACATCGTAGATGTAGAGCTCGCCTTTGGTACCAGCAGTCGCTAGGACTTGAGGGCGCAGAGGGTTGAACTGCAAGGACTTGATAGCGCCAGTGTGCTTTGTCGTCCGCTCTATGAGGGCGTCAGAGTCACCGCTGAGAAGCTTCTCGGCATCCCAGAGGTCGAGAGCGCCGTTCTCGAGAGCGCCAGCAATGATGCCTTTGGGGTAGTCTTCCGAGGGCTGGCCCCAGGCTATATCGTAGAACCTGGTGGCAAGTCTGTCAGCCTCTACGTGTCCGAGAGAAACCAGCCGGCGCATGTTCTATGTATGTTACCTGGAGTCGGCGGGAAAGCTCGCAATGGGCTGGAGCTCGAGTCCTTGACCCTGGTTGTCCAGATCCAAGTCCCAGAGCTCCAACTTGGTCTCGTCAGAGAAGTCGGCGTCGACAGCGCCCGCTCTCGTACCCGTGACAAGCAAGGGTTTGTCGGTGGTGGGCGACCAGGCGAAGGCCGCCGTTCGGCCAATCTCGCGCAGTCGGACCATATTCGTGGGATAAGATGTGTCCGTGTTCGCAAGAGAAGGCGGACGTGGCTCGAGCAGAGATCGGTGGAGGGGAAGTCTTTAGAGGGGGCTACCCGGAATGCCACCTGGCATTGAGCGCTCTGGACCAGCTAGGAGTGGTCTTCAGACGCGTGGTCTCAACAGTCCGACGATGAGTTCGAAGTTGCAGATTAGGATGGTTCACTGGGACCGAGATATAATCATGACTAGGTTGGTAAGTTGATGCCAGATAATGCAATGCTAGATCAATGAACGCCCCCGTTTGTACCATGCACTGTAAGTACACCTGGGCAGTGCTTTAGAGCTTCCCGCCAAGTGCCTACCCGCCTACCTGGTACCTAAAGTTTACCTATGTGAGGTAAGAGAGGACTTACAGTGGGTCTCCATGTCTGTGGGCTCTTGCCTGGCAGCCCTCGGATCTCATCGCAAGCCCTCCCTGTCCACCACCTGTTGCATTCAGGTAGCTAATTGTGGGGCACGACGAGCACGAGCCACCTGTAACACCTACACGACAGCTTAACATGTGAGAGTTTACCTACTCGCTTCAAACTTCATTTCGCAAACCGTCCCTTCGATTAAGTAGCCCTACGTGGCATTTTTCGGTTATCGCAATCTGTCATCTTGTCAAGCGCCAATCGGCGGGTTGAATTTCGATCAGAAGGCATGACTGACTCGGCCCGGTGGAAAGCCACCGTCTATGTTGGCGGGCTTGCCTCGCTAGCTACAACAGCCAACCTTCATGATGCATTCATCCCCTTTGGTGAGATTGCCGATATATCAATGCCGAAGAATGATGCGCCAAACGCCACCGAACCTCATCGAGGGTTCGCATATGTCGAATATGAGGATCCAGAAGACGCCAAGGAGGCCATTGACAACATGGACCAGTCCGAATTTTTTGGTCGCATATTAAAAGTTTCGCCTGCTAAGCCCCCTAAGAGTGCAGACGAGGGCCTGGGAAGCAAGACGGCGGTCTGGGAGCAGGTATGGAACAGTTTTATATCACGATACAGTCTCGTACCACATGCTGACAAGCCGAACAGGAAGGATGGCTTGCCAAGCACGCTGTCAGTGAAGAGGATCGTCTAGCAGCCTCTGGAACGGACAAAGCAGCTCAAGACGGCAGGCCTGATGACCCTATGCAAGGTCTTGAGGGCCTTGACGTGGCAGGACCGAAGCCAGAGTAAGGGAGCTAAGGGAGGACTTTACGGGAATTTTCTATGAAAGGACGGCTACTCTTTCTCGCATAGCGTCGGCGTTACGGGTGGCTGTTAGGATTCAAGAGGCTTACACGAAACCAAAACATGTAGGATTCTTGGGATTGGAATCTATGCCACAACTAATATCAATGTTTCCCTCTGTCCGCCTTATGAATTCGTGTCATATACAATGTTGTGATTTCTTGACAAAGGGGAAATACTGTGCTGCCCCAGACCGTAATCTGTGGTCCGTGGCCGGTTGCCCATACCCCGTCCTCTCTCCTTCTTGCTTTAGGACTCCCCCATCATCGTCATCGTCATCTAGTGGTGTTCCACAGGGTTAGGATCTGGCCTCTTGCCCTGGCGGCGGAGGCGGAGGTTCTTGTCGACCCAGAATTTGCGCATGCTGGAGTAGATTGCAGCACAGACGGCGAAGCCGACGACAACGCCTATCACGGTGGCATCATTAGTTCCTACCGAACACCTAAAGCAGATATTCATGGGACCACTGAATCCAAACTAACCAAGAGGGATCAATTCGGGCGGGATTGATCGAAGCTTTCGCAGACGCTGCGAGACCGTGTGCGCTATATAGTTCCGATAGACATCAGCTATGGTGCTTGTTGCACGCGATCGCATCGTTTAGGGGTATCCAGTCGGAATGATGGTATCGTGGCTTCCGGAAGTGCAATGGTTAGATCGTGGAAAATGACGTACCGCTCTGTTCCTCTTTCTATATGAACTGTTAGCACATCATCAGACTCTAGTCAGAGGCAACACTGACGGGAATGCGCATCATGCGCATCGTAGGGCGCATCCGGAGAGCGCGAGTAGCGTACATATTGGCGGCTTGAGAGGAGAATATTCTGTAGGGGATGGATGGTTGGTTGTAATGCGGGCTGAAGCTCCGGCGTGGGTTGCTCAAAACGGGTTTCCTTTGGCAACTGGAGGTTTGAGGAGACGGACCGAGCTGGCGCTAGGGAGCTTCCAAGTACCTAGCATGGGGCAGTTCCGGGTGGTCTGTGGTGTGGGAGTGGGGTATAATGCCAGTGCTGACCACTCAGAGAGCCTCTTTTTCTAAATGTGGGGCATATGCCAGGCCATCCCGAACCCAAGCCGCTCCTTCATGATTCGACAATCGTGTGAGCTAAGTATCTCATATGCCTTCTTGCTCCTCGACATCATCATTGCCATATAACAACCCACCTTGAGCATCCAACCAACTCTTCTCCCGCTCGTCTATCACCGTTCATCAATCGCCCAAGATGTCTGACGACTCGGAGCGGGTGACCATGCCCTTTAAATTCGTCACTGGTAAGTCTAATCCCTCGTTTACCATGGTTGAGTATAGCTCCATGCTAACTATTGTTTCGTAGCTGGTAAGACGCTCTCCCCGTTCCTACGAACCGACTTCTCGATGCGCACGAACAAGCGCTCGACCGAAGAAGCTATATTTCTGCTTATTATTCCCCGTAACCCGATGAAGATCGATTCGAGTAACAGTTCTAATTGTGCGTCTCGTAGGTGTCGACGCTCGGTTCCCCAACCAGAACCAGACCAAGCACTGCTGGCAAAACTATGTCGATTATCACAAGTGCATCAACGCCAAAGGCGAAGATTTTGCCCCATGCCGCCAGTTCTTCCTAGCCTACCGATCGTTATGCCCGAGCGGATGGTACCAACGATGGGACGATCAGCGGGGTACGTTAATCATACATCCAACTCAAGCTGTCGACGGGCGGCCGATCCGCAGTTCCGATGGTTTTCGCATAGCTAACAAACTGTATTACAGCTGCTGGCAACTTTCCCGTTGACCTCAGAAGCTAGAGCGTACGCCAGACTCGAGGAAGTATGGCAATGAGCAAAGAAGGCAGGAACACTTACACGGTGTACTATTAAGGTCTTGGGTTAGGCCCGCATATAGACATAGTTTCAACTCCGCGCCTTGTGTCAATCTAGTATTACACAGTTGTCTACTGGACTATCCCTTCCTTGGTGAGAGACTACAGCAGGATTCGAATGACGAATTCCCAAGCCCATCATCATCTCCTAAGATCCTGCAGTCTTGATTTTCATATTACTTTTAGATAATCAGATTATAGGCTCGAGATGAGCCTAGGGGCTTACCAGAACGGTATGAAAAAGAGCTATAGATTGTAGTTTCCGGAATGACTAGACAATTGTTATGTGAAGGCTCCCATTGCTTGTCTTATTTTAGATCCAGCGCCTCGTCATCGGAGTCGTCATAGCCACAATTGCATATGCCACTATTATAACTGCTAACTTGTCAGTTTGATATAGGTAAAGTGCTCATAACACAGTACTCAACCAACCTGTTGAGCCTCATGATCGTAATTCCTCCTGTCATTCTGATAGTTGAATACGCACGATGGCGATTTCTCATGGCACCCTACATTGCCGCCCTAACTAAGAAAATTTGGAGACGAGCAGACAATTAATTGATAATACATGACACGTCAGATCTGTCATTCTTTATAGAATTTACATGTTCAATGGAATGAATGCCCCGAGGTTTATACTGATATTCGTCCAGCAACATTGAGTGGATACAAAGCGGGCCCTTAGCTGCTAAGGTTAAGTGGGCCTGGCACTTGGGGCCATCAGTCAAACCGCCAAGCCAGGATCCACTCGAAATTTATCGAAAGCATAGACTCAACACTCAGCGGTACCGCTTCAAGCTATCAAGAGATCTAATTTCTTGTCGCTTTTCTCGACGCAACACCGAGCGTAGAGGCTCGCGACCCGCCAAGATGGTGAACCCAGGGAAGCGCATGAACCATTTAAAGGCCGTGAGTACCCAATGGATCAAATGAGATCGCCAGTATGCTAACTTCGGCACAGGCTGTATGTACACAGATCGAACCCTCGTCACGCAGTATTTCACAAATTGGATATGGAAGACGCAGTCTAACCAGACGAACCTGGTAGCTTATGAAATTACGCCATGGCCCCGGCGCTGCGATATTACCGCCCGAGATCACAATGATACATATGGACTTTGCGACCAAATGGCATAATGGTCATTTAGGGCCGAGGTGTGTCTCATCGTCATCATCGCCATCATCATCTTTCTCCTCTGTTGCCGCCGGATGGTCGCCAGTCAGCCTTTGCTAGCAATGCATATTGCCTCTGTCCGCTGTCCGCGCTAGTATGAAGCCGTATCTAATGCGCTGTCCCATGCTAGGAAATTCTGGAGGGAATGTCTACCGAGACTTAAATATTGGAATCCAGCAGTCCCAGTACTAGTAAACCGGACCACAGACCAGGAGGGTCCAGCCACGATGACCATATACTTCCGGAAGGATCCGCTCTCCATCGCCGAGGTAGTACGCACCATGCCGCCGCTCGCCCAGCAGCCGCATTCGAGCATAAAGAACGAGTTCCCCGCGCCCTCGCCCGCCGAGCAGGAGCGAGTCGAGACCATCAACATGAAAAACGTGCACTCGGACAAGATCCTCGAAGCGTTCCTGGACAAGACGGGCGCCACCCTCGTCAACATGACCCCCGACGAGGAGGCCGAGATGCGCCGGTTCGACGACCTCACGGAGCGCGCTGCCTTCGATCGCGCCATCGTCAAGAAGTTCATCGACGGCAAGAGGCGCGAGGAGCGCACCCTGGCCCTCGCTAGGCAGGAGGCCGAGGCCATCAAGGCCGCCAATCAGTAAAACTTTATATCATATACACGATCTCGGATCCGGACGGATGGCCATGATAAAGTCATGTCGCAAGCAAGAATAGTACTCGCATGCGAGAAGCTCACGGGACGGAGAGACCGAACGACCATACGAACAAACTATGGGACTGTTCTAGAGGAACCATACACCTCATAAGCTAAGCTGCATAGCTGCTTAGCTGTACAACTACATGTATTGCATAGAAAGAGGAGCGGCGTGGGAGGTCGCGATAAACGGCCTCCACGTTCTACTGGGTGGTCTTATATATGAAAGAAATAGATACCCTCGCCAATACGGAATCTTGGCAAATACCGCTCAGATGGAGAGACTATCCCGTACTCTCCGTGAACGCGCCTAGCTTCGCCCGTGCCGAGCCTGATTAGGTGTATCCGGTAATCGTCCATGTATGTCTCTCTCCCTGTCACGGCGAGCGTTGATCAGTGTAAAGATGTTTACAGCTTCGACATTACCGAGACAGTGGAGAGTTGGCAAGGCCGATACACAGCGTTATGATCAATTAGCAGGTGAGCTCATACCAAGTGTCCAAGTGTTCATGTACAATATTGGTATAACATGCTAGTAATAAGTGTTGGGGGCCATGAAATGGACCGCCTGATCAGTGCATGGACATGAGCTGGGAGCCGTGATACGTTAGGTAGCAATAGGCACCCAGTCAACTAGGTACCTATCTTATTCTTAGGATCTATGCCTTTAGCCGACCCCAGCCTGCTATCGAGGGCTGATGAGAGGCTGGGATCATAGAGGTGATGGAGGTTATCAGCTGGGTGGCAATGCGACACTGACTGTTATCCAATGGCATCGTGCTTTTCCCCGCCCGCATGTAATACCTTCACATTCAGGACTATTGTTCATTCATTCATTCGACATCACAAGCAAATATCATCATTGTTCATTTTGAACCTCAGCAGCTGCTATAATGGGTTCTTGATATGACTATAGGGACTGGTTCTACGAGCTCTTTCGATATCAAAACTGTGTAACCTCGGATAGTTTGGCATCGACCGATTGATATTGCCACCGTGCCAGCCCCCTTCTGCGGCTGGCGATGTGAGCAGTTCAGCCATGGAGCCTATGTACGGTCTACACGAAGTGGCAGGGCCCAGGAGTAAGGATAGCATGGATGATATTGTCGAGTGAGTATCGTTTTAACATATCAGTGCTCTGTTTACATGAATATATAATAATTCAGCTAATATAACCAGTTTGGTTGCTATCCATGGCCTTGGCGGTCATGCTCTTGGGACTTGGACGGATAAAAGGAGCGGAACGTGCTGGATCCGCGATCATCTTCATTACCACATACCCAACGTCAGGATCATGACGTTTGGGTACAATGCGAAAAGAACAAGCCACAATGCTGACATAGACTTCCGAGACGTGTCAACCCAGCTGCTTGCTGGTATGAATCGCCTGCGAAAAGATTGTGAGGCATGTCAATCCGATTCCTGCTGCCACCCAACGCAGTTTAACCACCCGCCAACTAAACACTAACCCCTATATATATTTTTTTAATTTAGCGAAGACCTATAATATTTCTTGCACACTCGCTAGGTGGTTTGATCATGAAGAAGGTTCGATTCTCCCCAATTCATTTCTCAGTGTTCAATGACGTGGGTTTTAACAATCACTCTGGTAAATAGGTTATTACTCTGGCAATAGGTCAAGGGTCCAGTATTGATACCTGCACAAAAGGAGTAGTGTTCTTCGCTACGCCTCACTGCGGAAGTCGCTTTGCCAATCTCGCTGTTGTCCTTGAGACTTTCTCAAAACTCATCTTGGACACGCCAAGCAACTTCTTTCGAGATCTCTCTACGAATGCCGTAGAATTGTGAGACTTTCAGCTGAGACACACGTCGAACTACCTTTGACAAGAAGTTTGGTTGGGATCTAACAATATATGCGTTTAGGAAAGAACTGAATTCGCTCTTCATCAAATTTTTAGACTTGACAAAAGTACCTTGCATTACCTTTTACGAGGGCTTCAAGACTAAGAGATTTTTAAAAAGCGCCATTGTACGTGCCTCTTATCCGCAAGACGAGCACATCCTGACATCTAGAAAGATAGTTACTAGGGAATCGGCGGTATTGGATGTCGAAAACGAAGATGCCATTTGCCTCAATGCCAATCATTCGGATATTGTCAGGTTGAGGTCGACCGATAACAACTTTCAAATTGTCATTGAGAAGCTCAAGAACCTTGTTCAGCATATAACTTGCCATCTAAACAACCCTGAAAATCATCAAAGGTCGGAAGTTTACGTCCCTTTCTTTCCGGGGAAGTATTTCGTGGGTAGGAGTATGGAAGTTGGGAAGCTGAAGCACTGGTATTTCGGAGACTCGCAGGAACCTACTAATGTCATTGCCTTGTGTGGCCAGAGCGGAGTCGGTAAGACCCAAATCGCACTCAAATACGCAAATGATAACCAGGCCTCCTATAAGTATATCTTTTTCGTGAACGCCTCGTCTCATTCTGTTCTCCGAAACGAACTCCTAAAACTCCGGCCGCTGGTGAATATGCCAGAAAAAAGCGATGATGCGGTTGCGGACATGATATCCTGGCTTTTAAAAACCTCTCATTGCTGGCTTCTCATTCTTGACAATGCGGACGATTTGGAGGATATCATGCCAACAGTCGCACGCCTCGCTACAGCATCTGGCCACACCCTCTTGACAACACAGGATATGAGGATAAGGGACAAGGAATTCGTTTCGCAGAGTTTGAAAGTTGATATGCTTAGTCAGGAAGAGTCCAAGCAACTCTTATTCAGCAGAGCTGGAATTGTGCATCCTCGGCCAGAAGATGTTCAGATCGCGCAGAACCTAGTTGATGAACTTGGCTGCTTACCGCTAGCCATCGATTCTGCTGGTGCTTATATCAACTCGAGAGAGAAAAGTATCCAGGAATATTCCGACCTCTTCCACAAATACCAAAAAGATGTGCTTAGCCATAGGCCACGGGCTACGTCGTACGAGCGATCAGTGCTCGGGTCTCTCGAGCTCAACTTCCAACGCATTGACCTCTGCCCTGACGCTTCAACTCTCCTCACTTTGCTAGTATTTCTGGACCGCGCCGAGATAACCGAAGAATTCCTCCGGAGAGGGGCCTCCAAACAAGATAGATGGGCACCCAATGGCGAACTCATGCAAGTAGCGCCACGATACATACCACAAGAGCTAATCGATCTCATCAACAATGATATACGGTTGGACCAAGCTGTGGAAGACCTCACTGCGCTGTCTATATTATCATATCAAAACCGCTCAACTGCCGGCAGATCATTCTCGATACATCCGCTATACCATAATTGCGCCAAACTTAGGATGGAAAGGGAACAGCGACGCAAAAATAGCGCAATAGCACTTCTATTCTTAGCACACGCATTTCCCGTGTTCAAGGTGTCTATTGGAAAAGTGTACGTCGACATTATTATCGGACTTTTCTCTCTCTCTTTATTGTAGTGCACATTGAGGGCTAACTGCGATTTACTTCACAGCGAAGCGGACTTGGCTAGGTCATATTTACACCATCTGCATTATTGCTATGAATCGTTCCAAGATCATACTAACAACTTGGGTATGGAATATCTCGATAACCTCGCGGCATCCGAAAATACGTCCGCCCCAACGCCACGCGACCTAATAACACGATTGGTCATGGAGGCAGTAGCGATCATCAGGGGGGACGAAACTCAAATATTGGAGGAGTTTGGGTGGGGAGGTGAGCTCATCAAAAAGACTAAGGACACCTGTCTTTGGACCGAGGCAATAGAGGTTTGTTTGATGTATCTCCGTGACGCAGATTACTACCTTGGTCTCATTCAGCCAAACTGGGAGTTTGTAGCCATCATTATAGAGGCGATCCAGAAAAACCCGTCAATTCTAAACGAGACTACAAATGCATAGCTAGGAGTCCTTCAAGTGTCCATTGCGGAGCACCTTGTGACTGAGTTACCCGTCAATACGAATTTTAAGAACAACATCGCAATCATCAGAAGTTGGCGACCCCTGAACCCGGAAAGCCCCAGCACTAGGGAGAAAGTTACACTCGGTATTCAATGCAGGGCACTGGGAAAGCTGTTCAAAGACCGCGGAGACTTGGAGGAGGGCATGAAGGAATTCTATCGTTATCTCTCGACATACGCCGTACAAGGACGATCGGAAGAGGGCTGGGTCGCAGGTGACCTTGCACACATCTTGATGGAACTTAAACGGCCAAAGGAAGCGGAAACTAATTCAACAATATCTGAATGCGCGGAAAGAAGCCATGACAGCAGAACAATGCCGCAGCGACCGCAGCGGCGACACGATGTATCTTGAGGTGCTGCTATGCGAGACGTTTCTGCTGCAAGGCCGCATCACGGAGTGTGAGGCGCATTTGCAAGACCTCTTAGATCGCCTCTGCAACTTTGAGTCCTTGTTTCACGTCGACGCATTCCAAATTTTCATCGTCCAGGCGACTTTAGCCCGTCTCCGCCAGATGGACGGCCGGTACTCTGAAGCTTTGGCCTACTGGAGAGCCGCGCTCGACACTTGTGTTACTGAGCTCGATACTGGACAGCGGAAAGGAAAATGGAGCAGGAATACATTTTTCCCGAGTGTCGTGCTGCTTAGCATGGCTCACTGTTTGCAGGAGCTGGGCGAGACGAAGGAAGGAGATATGCTATGTGTTGAAGCTGAACAAAACCTCCAGGCTACCGCACCTCATACATGGGCGTTGGCTCTCGGCACTTACTGGTTGAGTTGGGTCAGGGCCAGAGTCGAGATGTCTCAAACGAGCGTGGGCGATAATGTGACAGAAGACAACAGTGGACCATAGATCGCGACTAGTCAAAATGTTTTCTGCATCAAAAATGTCGATTTCTGACAGACTGATTGATGTTTGAGGTATCACAGTCGGTTCGCCATAGATTCGGAATAGAACACATTAAAGAGGCGGGCGGGTAAGAATTCAAAAGAGAAATCGGGGCAGCGCTATCCCATCATTGCAATCCAATATAACTTCTGATATCGAAAAAAGATGAGGCCCTTCTTCAATACGAATTCGGTAGGACAAGATGAGACAATTGGATGGTAGTATTGACGAAAATCCCCAGTGCGCCCCTGGATGAAGGAGGACAAGGTCATCGAATATCTGGCGACCGTTAAGCCTTACGATAACCAATGTAGCAGCCAGCTATGGCTCAAGGGACGCAAGTTTCTGGAGATAGTAAAGTAGATCGTATGCTATACTACATTAATATATCACATAGTGAAGTCAAATATGTAGCAAAGAAACGAACTGGTAATATATTCATGAAAGTGAGATAAAAATCCAGTCTACCATCTATATACTAGGTCTCCGAAGGAGACTGAGAGCAACTCATAGCTATATAGATCGAAAGCAAAGACTAGAAGTAACTCAAGCCCCCTTGCTAATCCACTCGCTCTGTCACAACAGCCATTGCGAAAGGCTGGGACCTCAAGTGGAAGGACAACGAAAACATAGACCTCGAGCCGTATCCCGCAAAATTGTGGGAAGCAGGTATGTATGATATCTCAATTATAGTTCATATCTCATTCTGCACTAGTACACTACTATGTCTTTGTACAACTGATACTGGTACAGAAACATAAGAAACCAATTCCCATCCTCCTATTCCAGCGCTCCAAATGCGCCATATGCATAAGCCTTGAAACTTTTTACCCGTTCCATTCCATCCATTCCATGCCCGTATCCTATTCCATGCAATCCAGGAGTCAAGTTACTCCGACATGAAAAGACGCCGATACGCTCACTCGTTCAATCATTAGTTAGTTTAGATCTCAGTCTCGACATCCGGCTGGCGTCCGCTCAGCGAGCCAACCTTGCTCATCCTTCTCACGGCAAAAAGAGCCTCGTCCTTAGCGAACTGCACATTGCGCATCGGCCGCCACTGCATGAGCCCGCGGTGCTGGCGGTGCAGGTCGCGGCTGCGCGCCTTGTACTCCTTGTATTGCGCAAGCGGACCCCTACCACCACCACCGCTGCCGCTGCTGCGTAGCGAGACGCCCGAGTCTAAGCTTCCGGCGCCCGTGGACGCGGTTCGTGCGCGTTGCATGCCGTCGCCGTCGTCACCTGCCGTCGTGGCGTCTTTGACGCCGAGGTCAGCGCTCTGGCTATTTCGGCCGCTGTGCGACGAGTCGCTGTCGGACTCGTAATGCTCAGAAGACTCGTGGTCGCCGCCTTCTTGGCCACCCATCATGTCGGCTGGGTCTTTGCCAAATGCTCCAGACCAATCCGTGCCGTCCTTTGCAAGCCACTTCTCCCGCTCCTCCGGTGATATAGTCGCGAGGACGTCACGGCCATGTGTCAAGGATTCGTCGTGAAGCTTCTGGACATTAGGCGGCACCTCCTTCGAGACCTCTTGTTGCCTGACGCCCTCGGCGAAGCAAGCCTCCCAAGTCTCGATCGTCTCGCGAGAATTGTTGTCGCTGACGAATCGTAGGTGGTCGAGGTCTGTGCCTGCCTTGAATCTGCCCCGGAAGCGTAGCCGACCAACTTCTTCAATTTTAATATCCGGGATGCTGTTGAAATTATCTTCGGTGATGTAGTTCTGAGACAGCCGCGTAGCGTTATCACACTTCCAAACAGGAATGTCGAAGTCTTGTTCGTCGTTATCGACAAGACCTTGAAGCCAAACGACCGCAAAATGGTTCACATGTCGCTTTCCAGGTAGATGGAATTCGATGAAGATGGGTGAGCGATAGCGGTATCTGACCGGAAGCCGAGGCTTCGGGTTGTTGGTGATGCCGCTGACATTCCAGCTTACTGTACCATCTTCCGCAATGCACTGGTCGCGCTTGATAGTCGCAGAGCTGCCACCAGTTCTCATACTCAGTTTAATCTTGCCCTTATCGGTGCCTGTGAAAGTAGAGGTGAGATTGTCAGACATGAATTCAAATGTGCCGACATCCCAGCCGAGTTGTGGAGGCGGGAGCTTCAATTCGACAGAGCGGAATAGAAGTGAGATTCGGATACGACCAAATCCGATACCACCGTCGAGAGGATACCAGCGAGTTGACTGAACGGGTTAGTAGTTTGCCCACTAAAGATAGTTTGTTCCTTTCACTTACTTGACTGCTGGTTTGCAAAATATCGGAAAGCTTGAGCGGAACAACACCAATGATGGGATCATGTTGCCTGTTTCGGGAATCACGGACGGTGACAGTTACAATGGCTGATCGCCAGTCTCGAACGAATCGCTCCGTTCCAGCATTGAAAATGGGCTTCGAAGAGATCACCTTAGTTCTCGTTTTATAAGCCTGTATATATCGTTAGCAATCATTTGGGTCTAGTGTAAGGGTTCTACAACACATACCAACTCATCGTTGAGACAGATGGTGCAGTAAGCACTCGGTAATGTCTTTGCAGCCTCTTCTTTAATTTCACCGGCATCCCTAGCGGGCTCGTATTCCTTGCCGCCTTTACGCTTGCCACCTTGGCTGCCTTTCACATTGGCTAGTTCCAAGCTCACGATTTGGTGTACAATGACGCTCAAGACACCAGACGGCCATAGCGGATCTGGGGGTGTATGGGTAACGGCATCTTCCTCGGCGTTATCGATGGCGCCCTTGTCGTCCTGCAATTCCGTCTTGTCCCGTAGCTCCTTAGGTAATCTGATGTCCTTACCATCAGTTCGTAGTGCAGCTCGGAACTGAGTCTTGCCGAAGAAGCCGACTTCCCAGTGCAGCTCGCCCGGCATTTCACTCTCGGCTTTGACGCCCCGAAGCTTGGACACTTGCTGAAACATCTGTCCTGGGTGTTGGATGAGCTTTTGCAACGATAGCTCGACCTTGCCGACAACATCATCCGCGCTCGAGCGATCGCTGTCCCAGAGTTCCATCGATAGTTGCTCATCAGCCTTGATCAGGTCCGAAGTGACCATGAGAGCACAACTCTCCTCGAAAACGGGGTTCAAATCGTCTTGAATGACACGAGTGCAGTACATAGGTTTTCCGAATTTGGAGAAGCTAACAGTGACATAAGGATCTGATCCACCACCATCGGAACCACGTCGATCCTGCTTCGACAGGCCGACGGCCTTGTGAATACGAATGAAGAGGATACCCATAGCGTTGGTTTCTTTCTGGATATCATCGCCTTGAAGCATCTTGCCAAGATCGATGGTCATACTCTTCGGCGCCACGTACATGCTTGCAGCGGTCTTGATGGCCCAATTGACGAAGTTAGAGATCAAGGGTAGATTCAGAATATTGACGCCTCGCTCGATCATAGGCGTACAACCCGCTTCGACTTTAGGTACTCCCATCAAGGTGAAGGTGACGGCTTTCAGAAAAGGGGCCTCAGGTGACATCTGTAGTCTGATTCTCACCGTGCCGACAAGACCCTTGAGTTCCACCCCTAGGGCGCGTTAGCAGCATCTCATCATCTTATTCCAGGTGACTTACATATAGGTAGCGGGACGCCAAACAGGCCTTTGATTCCCAGGTAAAACACCAGCTGCATGCCCATATTGGCTGCCTTGGCAGAAACAGATTGTGATGATGGCTTAGCATGGTAGGCAAACGATGCTTCAAGGTTGTAATAGTCGCCACCTTCTTCATCGGCAGCAAGCTCTTGCGGATCCTTGATTTCCTTGTTCTGTTTATGCATCTCGTCCTTGATCTCTTTCATGTGTGCGTCCGGCAAAGCCCGTAGACTCAGAATACGGATAGGGTTGTTGCCTTGGGAGATATCGGCGACTTTGACGTTCTCGATAATGCCGGGCACCGATGCTTGCATGACATCCTGCCTCCATTAGCACCACATCCATGACCATAACTTGAAGATGTTACATACCTCGAGTGTGTCTGCTACGGAAGCGAACATCTCAGGGTTTACCAAGCCCCACACGATGCCCAGAAGAGAATTCATCCACTCGACGGATTCGGGGATGAGGTTCACAACAGCGGTTTCGCCTCGCTTCTGCTCGCTAGACCATTCTATGTCGCGACCTCGTCGAACTAGATCCTTCATCCAGAGGAAGATGCCAGAGGCAATGCACATGCCGAGAGGTATGAGGCCGAGGAGCCTGCCTCCGAAAAATTTACCAATGAAGAGAATAGAGAAGAAAACGGTGGTGCATAAGATGGTAGCACGCTGCTCGATGGCGGCGTACATGGGTTCGTAGCTCACAGAGGGAGTGGGATGGAATAGGACATTGGTCTTTTCGCCGTGGATAGGCACATCGGACGTAGTCCCCGTGGCGACGGGATCGGGCGGCGCGGTAATATCTTGATTCTTCCGGTACTCCTCCCCGGACTGGTTGGCTTCGGTCTTAATCGGTGTGTCTTTGCCTAAGTTTGCGTTCGGTATGGACAACTACGATGACCCCTTGGGATTAGTAATGTGACTCTTTCTCGGCTTCAGAGGACGATCGGAAACATACCATGGGATTTTCGACGGCATTCTTAGAATCGAGTTTGACGTCCTCTATTTGGACCTCCTTTCCGGTAACCGGGTCTGTGACAACCCTTCCGTGACCAGCGAGATAGCCATTTTCAGGCTTATGCTCCTTGATATCCTTATTCTTTCGATTTCCCTTCAACTCGGCGTCAATTTTGGCATCGCGCTCTTTCTTATCCCGATCTAGGGCGGCAGCGAACTCCTTGATGTTCGGAATACGATTATTCCCGGAGTAGTGCCCTCCCGGTACACGCTGCTCTTTTTGTGAAGACGACGAAGACATGGCTGTTATCACGGACTCATGTGCACAGCTGGTTCGATTGGCTAATTCAGCCGTCAGCTGGGGTGAGCAGATAATTAGACGACAACTGCAAGGGTCAAGAGGATAGAGACAACACGTCCTTATGGGGAACTAGTATATGAAGCAATTACACCGTGAAACCCGTGGTGAACGAGGCCGGATATCCCCTGAATCCCGGATGAAAAGCAGCAAAGTAAGGGACACGGAGGCAGAGAGGGGTTTTCAGCTGTAGATATTGGATTCTCGGGTGTGATACTTTGTTCTACGCTAACTTATCGGATGTGCCAGAAGATGTGTGAAGCTATGATGTAGCACTACCTTAGCTTGTTGCTTAAGACATGGAAAAAGCAAAGCTAGCACGGCATGATCTGGGATAGCTTTGCATCATAGCTGAATGCGATTCGCCTTTGTGCACAAGATGCGTGGTATGAGTTAGTGGTGTGTAGCTGGTCTGATCTTCTGATATGAGACCTGGTACAAGTGGCTATGACGTCACTAGTCTAGTATTGAAAGGGCTGTAGCGGGGTCCCGGCAGGCTGGAGCCACTCCCCCAGCTCAAGTCCTTGCTGGCTGCCTGCTGGCTGCCTTTCCGGTGGAGCAAACTAACGAGCCCTTGAATAGAGTTATTGACCGGTCAACTTTTAGACGCATCTAATGCCCAAAAAATTACTGTCAAGTTGCTAGTTTTTTTCTTTGAACCCGGAGATCACTCATTGAGAGGCTAAACTACTCCGTATTGCGCTACACTTGTTTATTGACTTGGCTGGAAAATCGGCAATGGCGGCCAAGAGCCCAGAGGTTTTGACCTGCCTACACTGATAAGCCGTTGCGTCATCAATTTGCGCTATAAAATTTCGCTCTTCAGCTTCGTGAATTTACTTGGTATTTTGCATGTGCTGCACTGGTGAGGCTCCCTCCTTACCAAATTTGTTTGTCTAATGAATCTCGATCTCTCACCACAAAGTCGATATCATATACCTTGGCATCTCTCGCTTATCTAGCTTCCCTGCTTCAGCTGGTTCGCATCTGGTTTGGTGCGTCGATCCCCGAGCAGAACCCTGGGCAGTTCTCAAGATGAGATGGAGAGACCCTGGAAATTAATTAATTGACTGGTTTGTGCATGTGACCTCCGACTCGCAACCAGGATTTTGTTAAACGGTGTGGCACCATGTGGTATACTAGAAACCTTGAATACATACATGCACCGGTTTTATAAAAGGTGGTTGGTTTTCTCCGTCAGGAACTTGTTTTAACGGCTTTCGCCGAAGTGAGCATTAACAAGCAGTGTTACAGACACAGGCTGTGTATCGTAGTCCGAGGACTGAACCCGCGATCACACAACGACCAGGATACTTTGCACCCTGGCCAACATACGGTAGCGCACCTCACAAGAGACAATAGGGACACAAAGGCAAAGTCATTATCCTCGTATTCTCATTCCAACATAAATTTTTAACACAATACCGTAACAACGTAGAACAAAAGGTAGTACGAGAAGATCAAACGCCAAAATCGATGGAAATTACCTTGGTGGAACTGAAAGCCTCAATCAATACCAAACCCGAACCGACCAATCCTTATGCAAGCTTGTTATTAATTTGTTTTCGCCTCGCAGCGTTTGATATGTGTATGTAAACCCGAAAAATGCACCGATAACCGTGCGGAACTTTCATCCGTTATAATCATTGCGTTTAAGACCTGAGTCTGTGTATAGTAGTGCCACCTAGCAGTGAACCTCATATAAATGTTATGAGCCCTCTAGAAGCTCTAGCGGTATTGGAGTGTCTCGCCGACTTCCGCTTTCCGGTTCAAGAGGATCTGAAGAATCAAGCGGTTGCCTATCTGCAGAGTATGGCTCCGGCGTCACGGCACGGTTAGTCGGTGACGGTGTTGCCTGGTCGGACTCTATCTCTATGCTGGGGTAGTCGCCATGCTCGAATAGAGACTCTCCCCTTCCAATTCATCGATGTCCATTCGGTCCGCATCCATTTCTACTACTAGCTTTAATTCCGATGTAACTGTTTCTGTACTATCTTTGATAGTCGTCTCAGGCTCCCGTATTTTGGAGTTGACAACCGGGGTAGGCGCAGTAACAGTTATGATGGTGGCTGTAGGCGTTTCTTCTCCAGTACTAGCATGAATGACCGTATTCGCGCAGTTTTCGCTCTCATCATCCTCTTTCCCAATCGTCCAAACCCACTTCCGCTTCTTCTCCTTTCGTTTTCGTTTCCGAACTCCATCCGACCGTGGGGAGATGATGGGCGTCTCCGTGGCAAGGCTCGTCATTCGCCTTCTCATTTCTTCAAAAGGGCCTGGTGTCAGGCCACCATCTTTTGTTTCGTTTCCAGAGTAGGCCATTGCGAGATCTATATCAGAGTCCTCTGGCATTGGTGAGGGTGTGTAGGGAGAAGCATCCTCAGCCAAGAGGTCGATGTGCGACCTCGTATACTTCTCCGTAGTGATGGTCCGAGTTAATGGAGATTCATATCCTACTCGCCTAGCCGCTTTTTCTTGCAGCCGAACAGACTTTCTCATTGGAGAACTAGGCGATTTGATGTTTGATGGCTGTAGAGGAGAATTACGTAGTATGCTGTGAAGCGATTTATTATGACTATATGGCGCCTTGATCATGGGAGCGATGCCGTAACTAACACGACGGCGGGTCGGTGTTGGAGGCATATGGATTGGCGAGGGATTCGTATCCATCGAAGGAAATGTAAACATCTTATGTCCCGAGTCGACTGACCCTGCTGACAATGGCGGTGTTGGTGTCATAGTACTTGGGTATACGATTTCTATTTGCCGCACTGGAGAAGTAGGATTGGCAGACACTGGTGTATCTGGCAGAGCAGTGGATGGCGTTTGCACTTTTCGCTGATGGCCCCTAAGCGTCTCCGGATCTGTCTGCAATTGGAGAGGCTGGCGTAATTTGATAGCTGTCAAAGGGGTGCTCTGAGTAGGAGTTGATCTTTCAATAGCTGTGGCATAGACATTCGACAGTGTATTGAAAGCCGTTGGCGATTTCGGGTCGGCGCTAGCATACGAGTTTCTGGATCGGATATTGGACATAGGCTTGGTCTGAAGAGACAGCCTAGGCCTCCTTGATGGCGCTGGCCCTGCCATGCTTCCACTTGGGGTGGCCATATTCCAACTAGGCGGTAACCTAAAGAGCCACGAGCTAGATATGTAGGGGACAATCCCACGATACAGAGTGCAGCACAACTTGCACACCCGCCTAGTGTCAGTAGCCCAAATACCCCGGACCCAAGTCGCGATGGGACCAACCAGCTGAAAGAGACAACCAAACTAAAGCAATGTAGCAATGGAAACCGTTGAACCGCAAGAAACGAAGGTTATATAATATCATCCAGAGGGGTGGAGGATGGGTCGAGCGGGGGAGTAAGCCTTCTTGAAGTGAATTGAGTTGGGCGCTTCGAAGGATGTCACTAATGCAGCAGGGGCACGGGATCGAAGCGAGGACATAAGGAGAAGAAGAATAGGGATTGCAAAGGAAGCCGGAAGCCCGGGATTGGCCTTCTGGAGTATTGAGACTTGAACATGCAGAAACATGGGTTCAGGATCTGGTATATGAATACGTCTCCGAATCTGGAGGGAGTGGGCCAGATCTTGGTTGGCTATAAAAAGGTGACAGTGGCATAGCAGGGGGTATGAGGAAAGGCGCAAGCGCCGACAAACCCTGGTCACGATGCACGATCCTAGTCAGCCACGGCCAATTATGGGTTCAATGGCGTCGGCTAGCAGGTCTCGTCGCGGGTGTTGTCGTCGAGCCCGGCTCTTACGGCGTCTATCTCTTGATGAGATACCCATCTTGGCAACCCTAGATAACCTCCCTTACTGACCTTGTAGTCCATACCGGTATGCTGACCCATCTATCCCCCGCATTCGGCAGACGGACAGAAGTTGTTAGTCGCAATACTGCGGTGATTTAAGCATGTCTTGTAGACAAGCCGAAACGTGCTTTCGGCCGGGTTGGCGGTTGCTTGTCCTGTCCGCTACCCCGTTAGCCAAGCCTCACAACTAGTCGGTGTAGTCCGTTGCCTATCTAGAGCCTTCGCGCCTTCGTGCCATCTATTATAGCAACAGATGCCTGGTCGGACCCGACTGTTTCACACTTCCCTGGGAGGAATAAGGCGATGGATTGAATAGCAATGAATTCGATCCCGAAGACGATAGTTTTCTTAGCGTCATAGTAGATTGTTCTTTTTTCATTTCGAACATGCCTTACGGCCGGCTTCAGCCAAGTTCATTCAACTCTGATAGCGTCGTAGTAAATTTGTTGGTGGCTTGGCGAACTCGTCAGCTCCCTGTCTGCCGGCTCTCCGCCCCCAAGGCTACTGATTTATTTGTTACCTGTCTCGGCGCGACACGGCTGGCTTGCTGTTAGTTCTATGAGCAAATAGCCGCATCGGGTCGAGGCCGTCGTTTGCGTAATGCAAACAAAATTATTACCGTATTTCGATGCCGCGAAATTCGGTTCAGGAAATGGCATGAGCGAAAGGAATTCACGACGTGTCACGAGACGAAAAAGATATAAATAGCTGACGTTTACCGCTAGTTACCTATCTGTACAGTGCTGCTTGATCCTGCACTGTCCAAGTATCGGGACAGCCGATATGCCCTGCCTAATAGCCTAGCGTAAGTAGTAAGTCAGGTTAAGGACTTACTATGTGCACCCGACATTGAGCCTGACCTTTCTGAGGCTTCCTCGCGAACCTCGCCTCGCGCCATCAGCTATTCTTGGACCAATGCCAATGCCATAAACGCAAAAAGAGGAATCATCCGGTCTCCAGGTGAACAGCTGAATAAGCCTCATTTTGTCTGACAGGCTACTAGCGGTGATCAGCTAGGTTAGTCCAGTTATGGTTGATCATGGAACAACATGAAGATGTCAATCCTGACAGCGAACATGACCAAATCCGTCAAGATTCCAAAACGAAACGATGAACGGATTATCCTCCATTTCGTAGGTGACATTGATCTTTTTTACTGTATTTGGATCCTCATCACATCGATAATTATATACGTCTCATTTATTTTCGTCTTTTCCCTTGCATGGCATTTGTATTTTGTTTTGTCTGTTTTGTTTCTCCCTGTGCTACGCCTCCCTCACTCATTCCCTCCCTTACACACAACTGCCGCCCTCACTTACACCTTACACCTGATATCACATCACACCGCGTTTTATCCGGTCTCATGGAAAAACCATAGGAACAAACAAAAAACAAAAACCATCCCAAATATCCCAACCATACCCAACTAAGTTAAAGCATCTATCTATTAATAACACGGCCAATTTTTGACAACCCGCTCGCTCGCTAGGATTATGACTGCTTCTACGCCAGCGTCTTCGAGAACGCGGCGCCGGCGCTCAAGTCGCAGCCCCTGGGCGTGCAGCAGAAGAGCATCCTGGCCACCTGCAACTATGTGGCGCGGGCGCGCGGCGTCAGGAAGCTGATGCTGGTTTCTGAGGCCCAGCGTATTTGCCCGGACCTCGTGCTGGTCAACGGCGAGGACCTGACTCGCTTCCGCACCGTGAGCAAGACCCTCTGGGCCTTCCTGCGCGCCCACTCGTGGAATCGCCGCGTCGAGCGCCTCGGCCTCGACGAGGTCTTCCTCGATGTCACGGATGTCGTTGCGTACAACCAGGCCCTGCTCAACCCGCACGCGCTAAGCGCCTCCTTTTTCCAGCTCGACCGCACTGACCCAGAGCGAGGCTTTGCGTTTGATGGCTCGCGGTTTCAGGGCCCCGTGCGGGCATTTGCTGCACAGGCCGTAGGAGACAATGGCGTCAATGGTGATGGTGACGATGGAGTTGTTGAGTTGGATGTTGAAGATCCGTCTGCTGTCCGTCTAATGCTGGCATCGCATCTCGCGGGCTACCTGCGGCATAAACTCGACACTGACTTCGGGTACACATCGAGCGGCGGGATATCCACCAACAAGCTCCTGGCGAAGCTCGCCGGCAACGTGCACAAACCCAACAACCAGACGACGCTCCTCACCACAAGCAGAGATGGCGACGCCGCAGTAGCCAATTTCATGGATGCTCACAGCATCCGCAAGGTCCCAGGTATCGGCTCACGGATGGCCCAGCTGATCGAGGAACACATCCTGTCACGCACGACAACGCTCCGTGATCGCGAGGCCACCAACGCGACGGTGGGCGAGGTCCGGCAGTACCCGGGGATGTCGGCGGAAATGCTCGAGCAGATTCTCTCCCGTCCGGGAGCAGAGCGCGGCAGCGGCGAGAGGGTCTGGGGGCTACTACACGGCGTCGACCCATCCGAGGTAAAAGAGGCGAGTGATGTGCCGACGCAGATCTCCGTCGAAGACACGTACATGTCGCGGCCGCTGCAGACGCCTGCCGAAGTCGTGCGCGAGCTGCGTGCTCTCGCTGTCGCGCTTCTTCGCCGGATGCGGGTTGATTTGACCGAGGCGGATATTCATGCTTCTACTTCTACGTCTACAACGAATGGGAACCAGAAAGATGTCGCTGCTGCTGCTATCGCCACTGCTCCTACGGTAGACTCAGCGTCTTCGCCTCTCCCGCTGCGCTGGCTCGCGCACCCGAAAACACTACGTCTATCCACACGAACCAAACCGAAACCCACGCAGTCTAACAACTCCAGCAGCAGTAGTGCCGCCACCTCAGAAATGCCCAGCTTCAGCCGCTCATCGCGCAGTGCGCCTCTCCCGAACTTCGTCTTCCACCCCATCTCCGTATCCCATTCCCCTCCCACCACCTCAGCACTAGGCAGCAGCAGCACGCGCCCCCCCTCACCATCCGCAGCCATCGAAGACCTCGCCGCGCGCCTCGTGACCGAGTGCCTACTCCCTCTCTTCCGGCGCCTGCACCCGACGCGCGGCGGCTGGAACTTGGCGCTGCTGAATGTGTGCGCGACGAACATGGTCATGGCAGCCGCCGGCGACAGCGGTAGCGGAATGAGTGGAGGAGCGGCGCCCGGCCGGGATATCGGACGTATGTTCCGCACGCAGGAGGATAAGTTGCGCGAGTGGACTGTTTACGATGACGACAATACGTCTCCATCTCCGGGACTAGATCTAACTCTAGCCCCTGTCCCGGACTCGGCTCCTCCTCCCAGGGTATTTACGGCAGGGGCGGTCGTGGATCGAGATGTAGTAATGGAAGAGGATGATGATGATGAAGAGAAAGATAGGGGTATCTTGCGATTTGGCGGAGAGCCTGCCGCAGAGGGTAGTAGTAGCCCGCTGCTCGACGATGGAGACGGAGACGATGCTACGTGGGAGGATGAGGAGTCGGATACGCAGCGGTGCCAGATCTGCGGCCACGCGATCCCTTCGTTCGCAATAGCTGCCCACGAACGGTTTCACGCCATGGCCGAGTGAGAGGCCGGCTGCGTCTGAGGTATCGCCTTCAAGTCTATTTGTAATCGTCATTATGTTCGTAACTAGATACCCCAAAAGTGCACTTGTGTCAAGCGTATATGTTAGTCTTATCATTTACCACATAATTAGAGGTGATCAATGGGTCAGCATTGTTGATATCGCATTGAATCCATAGCTACATTAGAGTGCTTGAAATTCTGTGGAGATAAGTCAAAATACCCGCCCGTGAGCTTGTCCACGCCGACACACTGCTACCTAGACTTGCCCTGAACCATCAAAAACCATGGGTATAATGGAGCACAAACGGCATGACAGACCGCCTAAGATCCAACAAATCTCCGCGCCACCTCGGCATCTTCCTGTTGATGAACCGAACCGCGCCATGCTCCTGGCTTTGTGCCCCTAAACCTTGAACTCCGACTAAAATTAAGTAAATAGCGTCTGTTTCCCCCGTCCTGTGGACTGGGGTATACGACGAGATGTGCATCATGGCGCATATGTCCCTTCGGGATCCATTTCTCGATTTCCCCGTATCAGGTCATCAAGCCACTCTCCTGTTATGTTTAGTATGGTGCTTTTGCTAAAACCCCCCATTATTAGATTTGGAACGATGAAGGTCAGATCGTCGAATCCCTCTTTGATAGCACCCCGTCTCTTCTGCTCGCTCTTGATGTGATTTTCTCTCTTCTGTGCGTCAGTTAAGTTTTCCCGTGGTGGTTTGGGTTGGTTGGCCGCCGATTTCCTTCGTTTTCCCGACGATTCCTGTGTTGCTGAACTTGGATCGGATGAAACATTGTTCAGATCACCTTTCGACTTCCGCTTCCTCGCTGCCGCAATCAATGGTAACCGGTCTGCGTCCTCGCCATCCTCCTCTCTTTCTGTCTTCGCCTTGCTTTTCTGGCGTTTCCTAGAGGGTGTCGCTGGATTCTCTTCCATCTTCACATTACGGTTACGATGTTCGGGAGTTGTGTACGTAGTGGTTTCCTCATTTCTTATCGGACTGGAAGCTCGAGTGTTTGTAGTACTACTCGTAAGCTGGAAAACTCCCTTCGTCCTGTCTACTCGTTTTCTCTCTAGAGCCTCGCTTGATTCATGCCGTGGGGGCACAAAACCTTGATCCTCGTCAAAATGCGTATCGGACCCCCATTGTAATGCAGGCCGTTCTGCCGGACGTTGTGCAGTCGACTGTTGGCTTCCAAATATCATTTGCGTGAACAACGTATGATCGTTGGACCCGGAAGATTGGGAGAAGTCATCATGAGAATGAAGAGCATTGGGCAGCGAGAACGAGCTTTCATGATTCCTTGTAGCTTGCTCGCTAGGTAGAGAGGGCAAGCTGCTTAAAGGGACCGGGGGAGGGTATTTGTCATTGGAGTGCCCGGATTGTAAACTTGTTAGGAGAGCTGCGGCGCCATCACGCGCATCCTGTTCTGTCGGTATGTGATAACGTCTTTGTTCACGAAAGGGCTGTGGGGTGTTGCCTTGAAAGAGAGGTACCACCGGCTGCGGTTGAGGCTGAAGCCGAGATGGTTGCTGCTGTTGCGGCGGCGGTGGCGGCTGGTACCCTGACGGGGCCATTGTGCTCTGTGCAAGATTGAAGGCGTGGTCAAAATTCGCGAAGGGAAATTCTCTAATGCCAATCCCGTATGGGTCAACCTGAGCCTGGTGCGCGAGAGAAGTCCCGTGGCCGAGTAAAGGAGGCGCGCCCCACTGGTCCGTAAAGTTCAAGCCTTCCCCATATGAATGGGTATTATACTGGTTGGACCCTACATTGCTGAAGAAGTCGCTCATAAAAACGTTATCCTCGGGTTCCAATATAGGGTTCCCTAGTCGCTGAGGAGGCCTGCCCAACAAGTCCTGGCCGGAACTATGATCGGGGACACGGTCTGTTCGAACGATAATTAGTCAGGAATACATCGCAATAACGTTCAACTGGTGGACCCTGCCAGCAAGCTTGATAAAGTAGCACCAACGTAATACTCACAGCCAAAGGGATGGCCCGAAGCCAGTTGTGTCGGGGAATTCATATTTAAGCCTGAAAAGGTGAAGGCGTCCGGCGCGAAAGCCTCGGCTGTGGGCGTTATCACCTGTGGCTGCGCGAGGCCGAGCGAAGCGTCGGGCGCGGTCGTCTCGTGAACCCTCCTCCCAGCGACTGGCGCACCATGCACGCGTGAGCTGACGGACTGGGGTCGATTTGCTCGATTTGCTTGTCCCGGTCTCCGAGGCGGAGTTGCCATTGCCGATCCCACGCCCGCGATCAGGAATGCATGAAAGTGGCAGCAGGGCGGCTCCCTACTGACACAGAAAGAATCGGCCGAGAGCAGAACGACTTATATATATATCCCAAGGCGGCTAGGGCGCTGAGGCTATCATATACAGCCAGGAAACGCAGCAGCCTCTCCCGTAGAAGACGAAGCAAGAGAAGTGCAGAGAGAATGTCTTGCTACGGCCGGCCGAGCATCAGGGATCTTTCCTACGCCCGCCTCTCCTTGTCCGGATTCGGGGAGATCGGGGCGGGCAGAAGACGAGGCGCAGGAAACGAGTGTCGTCGCCGTAGCAGCAGTGGCAGAAATAGAGTGGGCCCGAGTGCTCCTGTTTTCGTCGTCGCTGTCGCCGCCGCCGTTGTTGCCGCCGTTGTTGCTGTTGGTTTTTATCGTGGGCGGGTCGAGATCAGAATCGGGTGCTGTTCAGCAGACGGGGATTCAGAGCAGATGATCGGAATAAGACGTTGGTGTCAAACAGAGAGTTGCTGTTCGCCACGAGTCGCGCATTATTGGAATCTGGGTAGCTGCGTCGGGCAGGATCAGTGGGCCGAGGCTATGGCTAGGTATGTGTGTATCGTATGTAGTTGTGGGTGCGGACAGGCGAGGAAGAGCATGATCGACACAGGTGTTAAGAGCTCGTAGCATGCGAGAAGCGATACTATCCTCTATCCGTTGCTGGTCCAGGCACGCCCTCGAAAGAATATAGTACGAGCGACAGGTCGGCAGAGTAATTTGCGGGTCAGGTAGCGGAATAGGTCAGCAGAGAATTGAGCTATCTGGGTAGCTTCCTACTGTCTTGTTCGCCAACCTCCGACCAGAAAAGAAGGAAAGAGCTGGATGCCAATCACACCCGGCTATCTGTGGGGAGCGGGAGGAGGTACATCTGTAGAGACGCCTGTACAGTATCTTGGTCGGTAGTCACGGCCCAAGCCCCCCTGCACCTGCAGCAGGCGAACCAGCTACTTCGTACTCAGCTACGTTAGGTAATTACCAGTCAACCAGTCGCGTATCTCAAGAGTCCTGTTGCTGCCCGTCAATTCTTACTCGTAGCCAAAGAGGAGTAACACCGGCCCAAAGAGACTTCTGTTTACTCTTCATCTAGGTAATTGGTGCTCGTGATAGGTAATGTTTAGTATTGGCCTTGATCTGTGAATACAAGACCGGTGTACAAAAACGGTAGGTAGAACTGCTATTTCTACAATTTGAAGAGATATTCTCGGCCCTTCTCGGAAAATATTGGTGGTGATCATATAAAAGTGTACTGGAGAAATTCGCTATGCAATAATACTTATGTGTCTAAATCGTCAAAAACATTAGCTCTCAATGAGGTATGAGAACTGGGCATGGAATGAAGAGATGCATGTATTTTTTTTTCTCGAGTGCTTGCAACTTGAGATCGCTTATTCACGGTTAACCATAACCGCAGCTGGACAAGGGCTATACCAATTTAGCATCTTATCCATCTCCTTGGGTCGTTAGAGTGCAGCCGCATGTGTGATGGCTTCAAGCCGCAAATTGCTCCAAGAGGGGAAAAAGAAATGAACTGCCAGATTGCAGGAAATGGGGTGCCACAGGCAGATCTCATAGAAAATCCTAATATGCGTGCAAAACATCTCAACATGGTTTCTACCTATACTATTGAAATAATCGTTAAAGAGTTTTCCGCTGTGGAAAATCCGCCATCAAGTTTTAACTCGAAGTTTTCTTTCACTCATACTAACCAGGATCCCGCCAAGAATCCATCAGTGCTAGACGAAACTGCCCTGGTACCGAGGCAAGTGTGTGTCTGGACGCGGGGTACGGAACGCTACATACCATCTACGCTAAACTAGACCTGCCCGTGCCATCGGCCCCGTACTGTATGTAGGTACTGTATTAGGTCACGCCCGAAGGTCAGCTAAGCAGTAGCTTAAACGCCCTAATCCAACCTCTGCACGTTGCATACAGTATTCCTACAGTAGGGAAAAGGTATATCTTGACGCCTGAGGTGATTGTGTGTGGCACTATCCCTAATTTCAGATGGGCAAAGCGATAAAGTGAGGATATTATAAGGCACGACACCGTCAGACACGGTAGGTGAGCAGCTTGAGCTGCGTAAGCTGTGTTCATTGCCATGGTCCAAAATCCAACAAGTACGTGGATCCCTGTTTCGGGACCTAGAAGATGGCTCTTGGGTCAGGTGAATTATTTGCTATTACGGCAGTTAAGACCTAGCTGCAGCCAACCATAAGGCGGAAAACATGAGCTGTGATTCAAAGTTTGAATACCAAAATCCACCCGCACGCGACGGACTTGTAAGAATTCTTACCTCGGCAAGGCGCAACAAAAAGTACGTGAAGACACAGTCGAACTCTTACTAACCCTGCAGAAGACCCACCCCCTTTCATGTGCACGTCGCACGTAGGCAGCGCAAATTGCATGTTACACTAATTACCTCGAGCACCTTAGAGGTTGGAAACTACATTTGACGTGTCTGCTCAACTACATGTAGCATCCAACAATCGAAGAAAGGCTAGGAACATACGCCACATATTGAGAGGCCACAATTTCCAGCTCAAATCAATGGCTAAGTCGGCATATTCCGCGCGATGACGGGTTTGCCAACTTGCACCCCCTATTTGGACACAGCAATTCAGACGCGTCAGGAGGCAACGCGCACCACCACCCACGCCCACTCCCATTGCCATTCGACATCGCCACTTAGCCGAGCGCGTACCAAATGGCCTCGTCCACTTCCGCTCTTCAGAAGCCCCGGGCCCACGTACAGCTAGACAAGGCTATCCCACCGGTTTTACGGCCTGTGCTGCGGGCCTATGTTCTCGGCTATGCGTCCGCGGTCGCGCCCCGAGTGCTGACGCTGATTCTGCATAACTGGGCGCGGTGGAGGAGAGCCAAGGACCCGCCCAATGGACCAGCAGCAGCAGCACAGACCTCGTTTGCCGCATCCCTGCGACACATCCTCTGTGGCGGTCTTGATCCCCGGAGATTCGCAACTTTCTGCGCTGCCCTGGTTGGCGGCACGACGTTTCTTGATGTAGGTCTTTTCCCCCCTTATTGTGAGCAATATTGTTGTTGGTCCGTGTTGGAACTAAAGGACATTATAGATACTTATTAGAAGATTGATAAAACGTGTGAATTTTCGGCTATCGCATGTAGCTCGACGGAGGTGAGATAACCTCTAAGCTTGTGATGCAAAAACTCTAGACGCGTTCTCTAAGATCACACGATGGTTTATATTGGCCGTACCTACTTGTCTAATGCTGTCGCAGGCTCTCAAGATGGCTTTCATCATTCATTGCAGCTTGGTTGAGCTTGCGGCTGCTCCAGTCCAAGGTTACAAAGGCATTCTCCGAAACAACAATCGAAAGTGACAATTCTGAAAAGACTGTTCGATATGCTGGACGAACACTAGACCTAACACTATTTGCTGCCACTAGAGCTGTCGACGTAGTAGTCGGCGAGCTATGGTATCAGAGGCGGCAGCAGCGGGTTGCTGCCGATCGTTGGGCATGGGTGAGTGCCACCTCCGCCTACATGATACAAACCATAGACGATATCTAACTCACATAGCTTGACTCGTTCATATCAAGAATGGCAGACCCGTCTATGTTTGCAGCATCAGGCGCCCTCATCATGTGGGCCTGGTTTTATGCGCCTTCGGCTCTACCCCGATCTTATAACAAGTGGATTAGCTCAGCCGCAGCCGTGGATTCACGTCTTATCGAAGCGCTCAGGCGCTGTCGCAAGAGCGAGCTTCGCTATGGCGAAGAAACAGCCCAGGCGCCGCTTCTTCAGTCAATGTGCGAAGACTACAAGTGGCCGCTTAAATGGGGCGATCCGAGCATCACGATCCCATTTCCGTGCGAAATGGTCCATATGGGCTGCGGGCCGTCCTGCGAATACCACGCGCTGTCCCGCTTCGTCCGATCGTTCAAGTGGGCCATGTTCACGTACCTGCCTCTTAACATATTAGCCCGGAGTAAGAATCTCAATCTCCACGGGCTACGCCGAGCCCTTCAAGCCGCGGCTCGCTCTTCTTCGTTCCTGGCTGCGTTCATCACACTATTCTACTACGGCGTGTGTCTCGCGCGGACGCGACTCGGGCCTCGTCTTTTAGGCAAGGATTACTCCTCCCGCCAGACCATCGATTCGGGCATCTGTGTAGGCTGTGGGTGCTTCATGTGTGGCTGGAGCATCTTCTTCGAGGCCGCCTCGCGGAGAAAGGACATGGCGCTCTTCGTGGCGCCGCGCGCCCTTGCTACTCTCTTCCCTCGACGCTATGCCCTCGACAAGCAGTGGAGAGAGACCTTTGTATTTGCCTTCAGCACCGCGATCGTGTTCACCTGCGTCCGCGAGAATCGAAGGAGAGTCCGCGGCGTGATGGGAAATGTCCTAGCATCCGTTCTCAAGCCTTGATTTGAGGCTACTGAAGACTGGTCAAAATGTTTGTGTATAAATAGTAAGTGTATATTATCACGTGAACGAAAAATGGCTGTAAGCTACTGTATTATAGGGCTAGCATGCATTTTGTATAGATCAATTACACAACAACGGCAACGTTAAGTAATATATTCCATGATATTTAATTATTTACTACTAACTGCGTCATCAACTGAGTATTCGTACAACATCCACCGGCTTTCATAGCTTCTCTAGTTTTAAGATGATGCTCTGATAATCCGCATTCGGCCAAGTCAAGCTTAGACCAGTATTCATGAGCGTGGAAGCCGAGAACGTAGCCTCGTACCCGTCGCCAGTCAACTTATACTTAGCCTGCGGATCCAGACCCTGCAGCTTGACAGGCGGAGGCAGAGGCTTCGTAGCAGAGCGGACCTGGAAGGCGAAAAGCACGGCGGTGCTAGCGTCAGGGAGCACGAACATGGCCGCAGGCCAGTTAGACTGGTCCGGGAGAGCGAGGCGGTAAAAGTCGCCATTAATAACAAGGGGGTTGATATCGCGCTGCAGCGCGAGCAAAGTCGGGATCGCATCGAGGTCCTCCGTCGACAGGTGCTGGGGGTCGAGCTCCAGCCCATAGGAACCGCACATCGAGGCCACGGCGGACCGGAAGGCCAGGGGCGTGGTGCGGCCGACCTGGCCGTTCGGCACCGCGCTGACGTGGCACCCCATCGCCGACGGCGGGTACGCGTACGAGGTCCCGAACTGGATCTGCAGGCGCGCCAGCCCGTCCGTGTCGTCCGACGTCCAGCTCTGCGGCCAGTAGTGCAAGAGCCCGGCGTCGAACCTGCCCCCGCCCGACGCGCACCCCTCCCAGAGGACCTCCGGGTGCGCCGTCGTCAGCCGGTCGATCACGCTGTATAAGCCTAGCATGTACGCGTGGTTGGCGGCGGGAGACGCGAGCTCGTGCTGGCCCCTGTTGTTGTCCCATTTGATGTACCGGATGTCGGCGGCGTCGAGGATCCGCTCGATCGTGTCGACCACGTAGTCTTGCACTTCGGGCAGGCCGAGGTTCAGCACGAGCTGGTTGCGCACGAGCGTGCGATTGTGCGTGCCCGCGTGCAGCGCCCAGTCCGGGTGTTCGTTGTACAGATCCGACAAAGGGTTGACCATCTCGGGCTCGACCCAGAGCCCGAATTCTAGCTTATCGGACGAGTTGGCCACGGGCAGCGCGTTGACGGCGTCGACGTACGGGCCCAGCCCGTGCGGGAACTTCTTCGGCTGCGCCGTCCAGTCGCCCAGCCCCAGCGTGTCGTTGTCGCGCGGGTAGTCCGTGCCGAACCAGCCGTCGTCGTTGACGAACAGCCGGCACCCGAGGTCGGCTGCCTGCCTGGCCAGGTCTACCATCGCCGTCTGGTTGTAGTCGAAGCCGAGCCCCTCCCACGAGTTGAGCAGCGCCGGCCGCGTCTCCCACGTGTGGTTCGACCGCGATAGCTGGTTCTTGTACAGCGAGTGCAGCGACTGCGACATGCCGCTGAAGCCCTTGTCCGAGTGCACGGAGACGACTTCGGGCGAGGTGAACGTGTCGCCTGCTTTGAGTGGCCATGACAAGTGCAGGGGGTTGAGGCCGAGGAGAACTCGCACCCAGCCGGTCGACCAGCGCTCGACATTGGCGGCGAAAGAGCCGGTGTAGATGAGAGAATACCCCGTTGCCGAGCCCTGTGACTCTGTCGTGCTTGGAGGAGACAGGGCGAAAAAGGGGTTGTGGAAGTGGGAAGAGTAGCCCGCGGTGGATCGGAAGCTGTTGTATTCGAGCAATAAGTCAACTACCTCTGAAACGTTATTTTATGCAGAGTTGGATGAACTCACCCCTGTTCTCCATATCCGACTGCACGCCGATTGAACTGCGCCTCGTTCGCCCAGTCGCCATGCAGGTCAAGTAGATCGAGCTCTTCGTTGGGCATATCAATGCTCCAACTGCTTGCTCTCAAGACTGTGGCCGTGCTATTGCCCTTGTTCGTAAGGCTAAAGCTACGGGCGATGGCATTGTGTTTCGGGAATATCGAATAGGAGAGATCCGCCGCGATGGCCGAGTAGTTATCATACATATGCACTATCAGCGTCGAGACATCGTCGTCACCGCCGTATGTGGCCGGGAGCCCGGGAAGCTTAGGCTTGCCGGCCTTGATGTCGTAGCCCGTATACGAGAAGGCAGACACTGTATCCCCCGACGCATGTTGGATGTGGATCGCCGGCGTCCGGAAGTCGCCTCGTCCAGAATCCGGGAACTCTCGCAGCCGGTAGGTGTATGGACCGCCCCATCCACCCGTATTTCCAAGCTCTTGAGTGACAACTTCGGCGGCATAACCACCCCAATGATCATGGATCAGATCCAGCGTCGAAGGGTCGACATGGAACTGGTAAGAAATGCTAGACGAAGCCAGAGAGAAGGAGGGCGCAGGGCCATCTTCCACAGTGATCCCTAGAATCAATTAGCAAGACTTATACATCAGCTAAATGATCAGACGCCTCTATGCGTAAGAATGACCGCGGTCAGACTTAAAGAGAATAATATTTACATTTCACACTGTTTTGACCCAGTACCCATGCCGGGAACAGACAGAGAGCGAGTCTTGTGGCGACCATGACGTGCTCTTTTACAGCTTCAAAACCGTTCCTCAAGCCGGCAACAGACAGCGAAAATCGCCATTCACCGAGCAGCGGAGCGGGCCACAGCATTTTTGAATGGACTTTCCCCGCGCGTTGGACGGGAAATTACACGGCACGAGGCCGAGGAGATCGGCTCATTGCGTCACCGCAGCTAGACCGAGGGCGCCGATCGTCAGGCCCGGTTCCCCTCTCTGGCCAGGAATTTTCTGGGTAGCGAGTCGCATCTGGAGTGCCATCGTCAGAACCAGATCCAGCTACTCCACCATCTCCGCATTTCGAGCTGCGGTACCAATGCTGCAGCCCTTGCGCGCTGGGGGAGGGCTGCATGCGGGGGAAGCTCTTCACGGACCTGTCTTGTCCGAAGGCATTCGTCAATTTCATGATTGGCCATCTAAGTGCTGGGAATGACTGCCAACTTATGTAGGTAAAATATGTAGTAAGGTGGGGATGTTGGAGGCAGTTCTATGATTATGCACGATCAAGACGGAATAATGGTTTTCGCAGAATTTCTATTGGGGCGAAAATTTGGAGTCTTATTCAAGCGATGCACGATACTGGAGTCTGATGCTGGCAACGGGATATCTCTATGTAGGTTGGCACAGACTTAACTACAAATTCGATGTGTTAGCTTGGCGCATTTGGCGGTGTTAGTTGTGGTTGATGACGCAACTGAGCAGCTCATGCAGGGCATGCTTTGCATCAAATACTACTACTTCAGGTATGAAGATGAGCAATGCAGCCAATTAGGCGTGGTCTGTCTCCAGAGGCTGCACACCGAGTTCTACGTACTATTGAGCCTACACATGTATTATCATAGATAGCGGATTAGAAGCAGTCTTATCTGATCGACAACAATTGTTTGGCGCTGTCATCATAAGTTCCATCACTGGCATCGTTCTCTGCGACCATCTTGACGAGCTATGTTAATTACATATGTAGTCTTCCGTATTACTGTCAGTAGGTACGTACAAAAACGTCTCCTGCTAGCACTATCTTGCCGTAAGATGTGATTCGTATCGGAGCCTCTTAATATCTTCCTAGGAGCTGGTTAGCTTTGCCGGATTGGCCGTTATCGAATGCCTCAGACGTCTGGCCGTCATCCAGCTCGCATATCTTACCGCTCCATGTCTCTCTGGATGTCGATCGTATAATGGGCCGAATTGAATTCAAAGTTTCACCGCCCTTTCTCTCCAGCACAAAAAATCTGTCGGAACGAGCGTGAATATGGTGGGCCTAGAAAAGTCGATTGCGGTAGTGGCAGTAGATTCTTTATCGGGCACCAATTAATGTAGCAAAGCTGATGGATGAAAGAAATTATGGGCTTTCTCTTCTTAAACTTCTATAATAACATTTTTTTCGTTCGCGCTTTGTCTCGGGCCAATGCAGGGCTTCCGAATTGACCCTAGCGTTCTGGACAGCGACTGGCTCGGAAGCAGCCGGCAGATGGATGAGCGTACCTAGATGATTGCTAGTACGTCGTTATGCATTGTGAGACCTCCTGAAACCTTGAATGGAGAACCTTTCTTGTTCCGAAAAAATTTACTCCTACATTTTGAATCATTTTCATTGAGCTCATACAGTGATTGGGCCGCAAAATCCAACACCAAGAAGCTCAAGTAAAGGGGCAATGTTGGGATCGGCCACTATATCCGTAGATGAGACGAATGACCCAGAAGATAAGAAATTGAGCGCCAGTGGCCGCCCCGTGCCCGGTGTACCGTATGTTTTCTGGTCACGGCTCGCAAGTATTAGTTTTGAACTGGCCGCGGCCCTTATCGTGACTTTCCGGCGCTTCGTTGTTCTTCGGCCGTGGCACAAACGCGAGCCCTCCGTGCTCGGAGCGTTTTGTAGTATACTCTGTAGGTAGCTACTGAGATGGTGATGGTGGATCTAAGACATCAACCTATCTTTAAATTCACAAAGCAGTAGGAGTACGGAGTGAAATATCGGCACTGAGGACGCCAAGTCTAGCCCATCGTACTTATGTCTCAGGAACCAGTTGCTTTTCGGCATACCAGTTCTGGGCTAGCTGATCCGTTCCGCAACACCGTGGTTGACAGGTTAGCTGAGACGGCTACCTATCTAAGGTTAGATGTCTAAACAAGGGTATAGAAAACCAGGGACAAAGAGCTAGCGTTCAATCTTATTCTCGAAGCCCAATCTAGAAAATAGCGGTTGATGGCTAAAAGAACCAAATACGAGCCCTAAGAGGTTCGAGACTGTGTCTACTTACTTCCGTTACACTAAGAAGCTGGCGATGTTCTTTTAGGGTGTAGATTTCAAAGCATAATAGCGTACCTAGTGGTATTTAGCGTCTATTTCCCGCTTCCAAATATAGGCGAAGCCGACGCTACCACGCTGGAGCTAGTATACCCTATACAGATTTCTCAAAGCTCGTGATTGTTTGCTCACCGGCTGCGGAGGTGACAAGTGCATCAAGAAAGAAAATTTTCTATCTCGTGCGAAAGCGAGCTTCCAAGCTAGCGTTTGTCTAACATGGCGCGGACCTACAGATACTATCATGCAACAGTTTGTTTGTTGTAAATTTATCTCTGAATTCGGGCTCAAGCTTTCCGAAAGCTGCCGAAACAGATCGACAAGCAGGTGGATGGATTAGCTTCTAGGGGCCATAGAGAGATACAGTATATTTTCTCGGCGTCGATCTAACATATGAAAGTTCATTGAGCCTGATCAGATCTAGAGTTTTGACAGATACCCAGGGCAGAACTGCCCAGGGAGTTAGCTGTATTAGATCCGAACGGCGCTACGGAGTACCTAGGTAGTAGGTTTCGCTTCTTAGTTCATCTATTATGCCTACCTTCTACAGAGTATTTCGTACCACACACACTTCTATGGAACGAACATGAGAATAAAATCTCCATGGTCTCCTATTTTCGATACATATTAGTGTAGTAGAAGATTCTAACTGATTAAGGTGAATTGGGTAAACTGTCTGGTGAGTCAAGTTCGATTCCTAATAGTGATCATGACGTTCGTTTGGTGGCTCGAGTTGTGATATCACCAGAGTTGTATCTGACGAATGTATGTACTACCTATCATCGCCTCTACGGCCGCGTATTTTGCCACCTCTCAAGAAAAAACAGGGTCTGATAGTGTGCCGCATGTACAGAATGCACTGGTATCTCTTATTAATAGCCAGAGGAGAAAAAAAAGGTTTTTTTTCCGCCCACTGGCGCACCCCACACTAGATGGTTGAGGTACTGTATGTACCTACTTGGCCTGGTCTGCGTAAGCCAATTACTTATCGTGGCCAACGGTTTGCTCAGATCGCCCCTGCAGCTATGAACGCCACTGCCGAGTTCCATGCATGCAACCCATGCAATAATTACAGGCTGGTGTTCGGCCTGCTCAGGTACATACCTACACCACTTGAGCTCTGACCCGAGCAAACGCTAGCGCGCTAGGAACCAGCTGTACTGAGTACGCACCATAGATCAGATCCAGGTGGGGCCGGCTAGTCAGGTTGCACGCTGCAGTTGCTCTGCGGCTCTGCAACCAATCTTACACGTGGACAACATACCTATCATTACGCGTTGCATTGCAGAGGGTCAGGACCTATCGACACTACGGAGTAGATTGCCTCTACTTTCGCGGTACCCGCCAACTGCTCCGAGCACCTGCCGGTGGCGCTCCGTAGGTACCCCCACCTACTCAACCTCTAGGCCACCCACCAAAAATTGTAGATCGGTGCCGACTCCTCCTACTGGCTTTCGCTTCTTTTGCTACCCCTACCTTCTATGATATCGCGCTCCGCTCTCTTGTATCTAGTGCGGTATACCCCTCCCATTATTACGTGTTTAAGTGTTCCGCCAGCAAGTAGCAAAATATGGTCCTACCAACTCTGGACCTGGAAACTATGAGCCTACTTCCGCAGCCTCACGTCATTGAGAGACACGGCCTCCTTGTTCGTTACAAACAGAAAGCGTAGCCTGTCTTCTCCCCTCTTTTGCTGCCAGTCTGGGTGCCAGCACCTATGAGCAGCTCTCTGGTAACACCAGCCAGACCAGAAAGAACAGGCTATTGGAGTTTACGTGGTGGAGATACCTTAGGCAGATAAGGACCCTTCGCAATACCACGGTGTATTACCCATAATGCAGTACGCTACCCTTTGGCGTTTACATCGTGGGGGTTGTGTGACTACCGACTTCTCCCGTGGCGTCACGCATACTTGGCTTATGTCTATCTTTTCATCATAAACGATTGGAATCATGGAATCCTGGAATTGTGTGTGTGCCAAGCGACCCTCGTTTTAATGTCGACTTGCGTAGGTAGGTATAAGCCGAGACTACCCATCGTGGCAATGCTTTTATGCCGGTGACTACTTCGTACTACTCACCGCACACCAGGTTTATACAATCACCCAGGTATACTATGCACTGCACTGCTGTATGCTACCGCCTACTCTCATGTGGGTATTGAGGAGCTTGCCGGCTGACCCACAGACCCATCATCACGATGTTGCCAAGATGACCAAGAGGGCGAGTGAGTGCCTGAGCTAAGTTACCCGCCATTTCAGTCACACAGATAGATAGATCGGCCGGGTCGGTGTGGACAAAGTGGATGGAGCTTTCCACCCGAACAAGGCTTTATGAATCTCCAATTTAAGTATCAACTTGTGCCCATAACCTGGTCTTCAAAAGTGGACATTCTTTGTCGATCGACCTTTACATATATCTAGAGTCACAATAGGAACTCTATCCTTTGTCTTTACATCCCTCCCTTTTCTAATCCACAACTGCTTTCTTGAACACACTCAGCCCTGGTACCTCACATTGACTTTGAGTTTTGACTTTGCTCTTGCATTTTGTGTTACGTTTCTGGTTCGGACTGTATGACGACAGCGCAAACCTGCATAAGATCGACCAAAGCAAGGAGAGGTGGAAACTTTGCCTGAACAAACAGGCACTCACGTCCACGACTACATATTACCGCTGTGACTAGGAATTCCCCTCCCGTGTCTCTTACTTTGAAATCCATATTCTACCGCAGGATTACAAGCTCTTCGACGGGATGGAAGACGGACGGCGGACGCCTCCTGGAGATGGCCATACTTCGTCGGTTCGGTCTTCCAGTGAAGTTCAAAGTCTCACACCTCCTGAAGCTGGATTTGCTGCCAGAAAGGAGAAGGGACGGGTGCGTTTCAACAGCACCGCTGATGTTGAGCGGCCGGTCTCTGTACAACAATCAAACCTTTCGACAGAATCCCCAGACGCACCTCCGCCGCTAAAGCCAAAGCCGAGACCATCGCTCTTGCGTGGGAATTCCTATAACTCGACGACAGATATTCCGAACGAAGACGAAGAGCACGATTCGAGCTCTGAGGAAGCAGTCTCTGCTCGTGCTGCCCAGGAACGCGCTCAGCATATCGCTGCTATTGTTCAAGGGTCTCACTCTGCACCAGGTTCAACAAGAACTTCTTTTGATTCCGATACCGACGCGCTGCACAGTGGCCGCGATCTTCAGCCCAGGCCCCAGAACATTCAGCTCAATGATCTTGACGCAAAATTGGCTGAGTGGCAGTTGAATCTGCGCGGTGGCGAACATGAGAGAGCTGGATCGGATCAATCGCGGGCCTTGAAAACAGAGGCCTACAATCTCGTCCGCTCTCACACTCTTCGCAATGGAGGTTATGATTACAGACAGTCAGTCCCAAGTGCTACTGATAATTCTTCCGGTGTGATCACACCGACGGAAGAGAGAGATGCGGAGCTCTATGTGCCTCCGCCTCGCCAGTTCCGCGGAAGCACACTGGCCAATCTTTTGATGCTCTATAAGCAGGCTGATGAGGAACAGCCTCCTAGCTATCCACACAGTCAAAAGTCAGATATCAGCGAACCTACCACGCCCGGATCGTCTGGCACTGCTACTCCAATACGGAAGAAATGGTATGAGAAGAATAATCGTTCCACGGACACCCTCATGAACCTCGTGGAGGCATCTGCTCGCCTAGCTAATGTCGCTGAACCACCCACGTCGGAAAAGCCGCCAAAGCGACCCAAGTACAAACGGAGCCCTAGTTCACGCCTCTTAAAGCTAGGTCGTCCGCGGATAGAAGATGAGATTCGTATCACGATCAATATTGCCGAAACGTTGAGCCGCCAGAAGTATATCATTAAAATGTGCAAGGCTCTGATGATGTATGGGGCTCCAACACACCGTCTCGAGGAATACCTGACAATGACGGCGAGGGTTCTCGAAATTGACGGACAATTTCTCTATTTGCCTGGCTGCATGATCATATCCTTTGATGATAAGCAGACACATACAACGGAGGTGAAAATTGTCAGAACGCATCAGGGCATTGATCTCGGAAAGCTCAAAGATATCCATGAGATCTACAAGAATGTACTTCATGACATCTATAGTGTCGATGAAGCTATCGATCGGATCTCCACTATCATGGCTGCGAAAGATAAGTTCCATCCTTGGCTGCGTGTACTCGTTTTTGGATTGGCCAGTGCAGCCGTGGCGCCCTTCGCATTTGGAGGACGATGGATTGACTTGCCCATCTGCTTCTTCCTCGGGTCGATGGTTGGGGCGTTGCAGATCATCGTAGCTCCCAAGTCAGCCCTCTACAACAATCTCTTTGAGATCAGTGCCACCATATTGACCAGTTTTCTTGCAAGAGCATTTGGGAGCATCAGAGGCGGACAGCTATTTTGTTTTTCCGCCCTGGCCCAAAGTTCCATAGCTTTGATACTTCCTGGTTGGTTTGTCTGTAAGTTCTCCTCTGCCCCAATTCGGAATCCGCATTAACATGTTAATTACATAGTGAGCTCTGCACTTGAATTACAGTCTCGAGCGCTGGTGCCTGGCTCGATTCGCCTAGTCTATGCTATCATTTACTCATTATTTCTTGGTTTCGGCATCACTGTGGGAACCGTTCTATATGGGCTTTTCGATTCGAATGCCACATCCTCGACAACCTGCAACAATACGATGAATCCCCATCTCGCGTTCATTTTCGTCCCCATATTCACCGTATGCTTGGCAATTGTCAACCAAGCCAAGTGGAAACAACTTCCCGTCATGGTGGTTATATCTTTCGCCGGCTACATCGTGAACTTCTTCAGTTCTCCCAAATTCCAGGCTGCTCCCCAGATCGCAAACACGCTCGGCGCCTTCACTGTTGGCGTCTGTGCCAATTTGTACTCAAGGCTAAGGCATGGGGTTGCAGCCGCCGCATTGTTGCCGGCGATTTTTGTACAAGTGCCTAGCGGTCTCGCAGCCACGGGAAGTCTGTTGAGTGGTCTCAACGCTGCCAATCTGATCAATAACAACAGTCAACCAATAGACGGAACACCCTCGGTAAGTGTATTACGATAAATAACTGAATACTATTGATTGATTTACTGACATGTTTCCACAGGTTCCGGTTAACGGTATGACTGGCAATGTCAGCGACGTTGTGTACAATGTTGCTGGGTCAATGATCCAGATCGCTATTGGTATCACGTTGGGTCTCTTCCTGAGTGCACTTGTCGTCTACCCCTTGGGAAAACGTCGCAGCGGACTCTGGACGCTATGATCTTTTATTCCATTCTGGATTTGTTCTGCGGTCCAACTATTTCTTTCGTTTCAGCTATGCGAAGGCGTTCAGGGGCAGCGCCCTCCCCGGTACTTTTGGGAACGAAAGCGTCATTATTCAAAGCATAGCACTATGGTTCATACAGGTACAAGCATTATTTTAGGCGCCGAAAGATAGACAGGCTTGGATTACAAAAAAAGATACCCGGGCTAGTTCATGAGCATGGATCGACCGGGAGCTACTTCTTATGCCCCGGAGGCCCTCTTGACAGGTCCATTACACTGCAGACGCTTACGTAGCTCTTCTCATCATTGTTATAATACATTAATAAAGTACAATAACTTAGAACTTTATCCCTATTAATGATGTCCGTGCCTAATACTTGTGATTATTTTGACTGTTCATCATATGATTCAACAGGCCTTTTAACTGGTATATGTGTAATTGAAGACACGGGGATCGAAAACACACCTGAATTCTGTTGTAGAAAGTGAGGTTGGTAGATGAAGAGGGAGTCTGAGGGAAAAGGAGAATGTTATTGCCAGATTCCACATATTATTAATTCGTTTTACGGGGTTATGCTGCTATGCGATTGATACATCGTGAGACTCAGACTGGATGATCTGGATCTGACCTACCTATCCATATTAGGTACTACCAATTCCGCGAAAAATAGCTTCAATCTTTCCCAATCATTGACCAGATAAATCGCAAACCCGTGTTTGTTACGTTCTTAGTCTGCTACTAATTCCATCGCATCAACTTCAGATGTGCAATGCCCGATTCTAAACACTTAGCGGGCGCAGTCACTGCGTTTGCCACTATTTTTCTTCTACGTCATTTCATCAAGGCACGAAATCACAGATCAAAACGGATCCCACCGGCAGAGGAGCGCGTCCTCATCCTCGGCGCATCTAGCGGACTCGGCCGCACGCTCGCAAAGCAGTATGCGGCGCGCGGTGCCCGAGTCTGCGTCGTGGCGAGACGGTTCCATCCGCTCGCTGATTTGGCGCGGGAATGCGGCGAGCGCTGTCTGCCGTTCATCGCCGACTTTACGAAGGCGGAAGACATGGTGCGACTACGGGATGGGCTGCTGCTGAAATGGGGCGGCCTCGACACGCTGCACGTCTGCGCCGGGGTTTCCGCCGTGCAGCCCGTGATGGCGTTGACCGGCATCAGATCTAGCGACGATGACCCTGATGCAGCTGGCGTTCAGACCGCCACCGAAATCGCGGGCAGGGCGACGCAAGGCAATTTCTTCGGCCCGCTGGTAGCCGCGGTAACATTCATCCCCATGATGAAGCGCACCTCGCCTTCGCCTGCCATCTTGCTGGTTTCCTCGGTTGCCGCCGTCGTGCCGGCGCCGACTCGGGCGCTTTACGCCGCGACAAAGGCCGCCTCTCTACTTCTATTCCAGTCTCTCGCCATCGAGCACCCACAGATTGCCTTCACGTGTATACTGCCCGCTACGATCGAGGGGAACTTTCGGTCTTCGGCCGTCGACGTGGATCCGAGCCAGAAGATCGATGAGACGAACAAGAAGGGCCTTAAAGTAGATTATGTCGCGCGCAGGTGTGCTGAGGCAGTGGACAGCGGATCGCGAGGGAATATCGTGATACCTTGGTTTCCATATGCCATAGCGCATCATCTCTACTATATCTGGCCGTCGTTCATCGAACAACAGGCGAGGAAAAAGTACGATTTCACGGGGTGAGTCGGGTGATGGGTGGTCTCATAGCTGCACAATTGCCATGACTCCAAATTGCAACTTTGCCGGGTATACATAGATAGGTGCTATCGGCATCTGTTTTTCTTCGAGCAGATACCTAGTGCAGAAGCCTAGTGCACCATTAATATGCATAAGATCATACCACGTTCAGTCAGTCCACCAAACAACGACAAGGAACAGCCTGGGAGAGATCTGATGGACTCGGCCCGGCCGGATCGAGCACCGCCGTTTATATGAACCCAGTGAGCCGGTGAGCCTCACATGCATGACGGTTAGAGGTGTAGGGTCGGATGGAGGCTAGCTCGGTGAAGCTCGCCACCTGAAAAAGCTTTCAAAAAGCCTTCCTCGTATTTCTCGTAAAGAGCTGCGAGGGGTCTGGCATGTGAAGGCCCTATATCGGTAGAGACCAATCCTTTTCGGGGCTGTTAGTATCAAGCTGCATAGCACTTTATCTAGTCACTTTGTTGGCATAGTGGGACTTCCCGTCCTCCGAGATAGATGAGAGTGTTAGTTACAGTATGCGCGGTTACGGAGTAACACTATGTGTCATTGTGCCACCTCTGGGCTACAAGCAAAACTAGAAGAAAATTTGTTGTAAGGGATGCGCGTGTTTGCAGCGATCTAGGCCGTTGTTCAGATGGCGCAAATTCGTATCTGAGCCAATGCGTTTTTGAAGCTTAGAAATCTTTCAAGAATTGTTTAGGCTAGCGGGATTTGAAGCTGCAATGACAGCAATAGTGTAGCAGACCGGCTCGATACTAAGTGTTCAACAAGTATTCTAACTTGGTGGACTATGTATGTTCCGTGCTGTTCACGACCAGTATCGCGGCTTACGGTCGGGAGCTACGGTATCTACAATAGATCAGTTAGAGGAGTGCTGCAGGGAAGATAAGAGCCTGATGTCATGTTACGCAGGATGCGATTCGCGATCGCCAGGTCATACCACCAATCTAGGTAGTGCTCCTACCTAAGCTACGTTAGGGTTAGCAAAAGCAATGCAACCTAGATACAAGCAGCAGGGACATATGTAAAACATTGAACATGTTGGATTGAATTTAGCAAGAGCGACAAAATACTGTTTGCTTGTTCGTAATTGATGGAAAATCAATGCTTCATGATAAATTGCTGAAGCTGCAATGGTGTAATTCAGATACCCCTCTTTATTAGACTTTCACATGCCAGAGACCAGGGTCAAGATAGCAAGACGGATAAAGTGGGGAGCAAAAGCGGGCTCGAGCTTAGGAATAAGTATCAGTAGGCTGCCGGAATACCCAAGTAGGATTATTTGCACAAAGACCGTGCTACACCGGCCCCCCTAGATAGGAGGTGGTTAAACAAGCCTGTCTGTTGGAGAGGTTTATTGGAGCCTTGATATCAGAAAATTGATTACCATATCGCTAACAAAGGCGGATAGCAGGTCGCTCAAGAGTACAGTACCTACATAGCTACTGGTTGATCAACGGCTGCCCGCAGCGCTTAGTGTGCTACAAGCTTTCAGCTCCATAATTCCATTAGGTGAACCCTAGGCGCAGAAGATGGAGATTAGTATCACATGAATTATACCAGGAGTAGGCAGATAATCGGTACCAAGTTGCGAAGAATACGTCACGGTGTGGAGTGTGCATAGGCATTTGCTTGACCCTGGGGGCAATCGTAAGCACAGTCAGGTCCTAGCCAATGACTTCATCGGTCGTTCAGATTGCATATGCCCAGCGCTATCCACCCATCCGTCGCAAGGGCCCGTTCCATTATCCATTATCACAAGTTTTGAAGAGAAAGGAAGACTTACCGACAGTGCAGGGAATTGCCGACCAGGTAGCATCCATCGCTGCATCCTCGGGCTATTTTCACATTGGACGAGGAGGAGACAGCCTGGAAGAAGCCACATGCGAGACATATTCTCTTATAAGCCGTAGACCCGCCACGTATCCCTCCCATCACCATTTTTGTGTCCGCTTCCAACCCGAATACCCGCCAAGACTAATATCGTCTATTGCAAAAGCTGTAGCTGCGCTGACCCTTCATAATATCTAACCGAGCAGCAAGCACATCTGAGACACCGATTCACATTCTTTCACTCGTTGTTGTTTGATTAGCTATAGCGTGCCTACATACCGGGACCACAGATATAATATAATATGTATGTATACACCACATTCCTGCGTCCAAATTTATTTTCCCCCCTTGCCTCTGATCTGCTTCTCTTCTTCCCTCAGCATCTCTAAAGTTTGAGCTTTTTCCTCCACTTGGCCACGACTCAATACCTGATCACGGCGGCTGCATTCCCTTACTTTCCGTTGCATCCCACCATCACGCGATCATCACACCCTGGTTCTACATTGAACCCTGATCCTAACCGCGTAAGCCTATGCCGGCAGACTGTAATTGACTTTGATTTTGACTTTTCGGTCGATCGGACTTCTTCGCCCATAAGTAGCTGACGTCTCAGTCTCCAGCTCCTGTCAACATTTACCTCAAATACCGCCTTTCTTGTTCGCGATGGCTCCTCAAGTAAACGGCGAGGTTCCTCCCTCCTCGGCCACTCTATCGGTAAGGCTACGTGATTTTCTCCAAGCCATGGACATCGATCTGACACAGCCTCAATCCAGCATATAACTGGGTACCCGGTGGTCACCGACGGTATCGCTTACTTCAAGAGCAATCCCTATGGACAGAGGTCCATAGAACTGGGCGATTCTGCTTATCAGACCTTCGCCAAGCCTGTCCTGCCCTACTTGGACAGGCCGTACCAATATGTCTCGCCTTACTTCAAGAAGGCCGACACCATGGGCGACGATGCGCTAACGAAGATCGACGAGCGCATTCCTGCCCTGAAGAAGCCCACGGAGGAGCTGGTCTCCGATGGCAAAGCGATTATCTTCTTCCCCGTCCGCAAGGGCTTAGAGACCAAGGGCTATGTGGTCGACGTCTACAACTCCGAGTACAAGAAGGTCGGCGGAGATGGGCTGGTGACATCGGGCAAGGCCCTCATCTCGACCGGCCTTGTTGTCACGTCAGTGGCCCTCACTTGGGTGGGCGATATCCTGCGAGCGAGCAAGGTCCATACGAAGGAAAAGACCGGCGAGATATCGCACCAAGTTAATAACTAGAGTGCAAGGATATACTGAGGACGTTCGCTTTCAGAGTGCGGCTCTCTAACGGCATCATCGAAGCACCTAGTGTGCTCATGATGAAATCGAAAATTCTTTTGTGGCAAAGGCGAAAATATCGGCTCTTTCTACTATCATCAATACGAGGGAGTATGATCCTCGTTTCAATTCGACGTTTGGCATTGCTGTAGAGGGGGAATGGGGTACTGGCGTTTAGCTTGATTTGATATTTTGTCTTCAGCCCAGATGTATTCCATCTATGACGATGTTGTGACGACAAATACGTTGTACAGATGGTCAAGAGGAGACTCCTTTTCTTTTTCGGACTTCAAGGAGACGAGCAATTCTAGCATTTGCTGTGCTCTAGCATCAGCTGTAATAGGCTAGTTTGCATTTTGCGGTGCTTTAATGATACTCTATCAGTCTTTGAATTTGAAAAATGATTTTTATTACCTATGGCCTACATTGTCATGAGTTAACAATGTTATCCTAAGCTTCCCACATTATCTCACTCCTGTACCTCAATCCCTTTACGATCTACGATACTAGATATCAACGAAAGATGCTTCAATACGAAGCGCTCAGCTATTTCCTTGACCTGAGTATCTCAACCTGTGTCTGCGGCATAGTGAATGCGGGAAACTGGCCTCACGTGGGGCCATCCACTACTTATCAGGCCTATTGAATTGGTATAAGGCAGCCTCACATAAGAGTAATAAGACCAATAAATTCATTGCAGAATCAATATTTAGCGGTAAGTCACACGAACTCTGCCTTATATCGTGATGGGTACTAAGAGGTAGCTTTACCCGAGTGTCAAGCTATCGCCAATTTAGTGGGTGCTGGTAGGTGCTATAAAAAGTGGGTCTTGGAGGACGAATTAGGTCCCTTAGCAAGGTGTTGGCATAAATATTGGCCTGGCAACGCGGTCCCCACGTAACCACAGTACCTGTAAACATTGGGCACCTTACACATTTGCGCTCAAAAAGTATGCTTTAGGCAAACGCTTACAACACATCAACACCGCGAATGTGTGCCGTACCTATATACTCCGCCAACACATTGAATAATCTTTTTGAACCGAGCAACCGCGCACTTTTCTTCTTCATCACCCACTACATCTGCGATTCCGCATGGGTGACTACGCCGTCACCGATAATATGGAGGACCCCGAAAGCATATATGACGTCCCAGACGTCCATGCGACGCCCACGCCTCTCCAGCCCTCGTCTTCCGACCGCGTTAACCATCAAAATCCCATGCCCGCCTCTCTCCGGAGCAATGCCCAACGCGACAGCGACGTCACCGACAAGATCCGCCAGTTCAACAACCTGTCGCATCTTCCTTCGAACCACGCTGCCATGTCGAAGCAGCTCGAGAGAATGACGGCCGATGCTGCGCTCAAGCGCGCCATGATAGGTCGGGAGGAGGCCGAGACGGAAATGCGCAGATACAGAGAAGAGTCTCGAGTACTGCGCAGACAAGTCGAGGAGGGCCGCGAGCGAGAGCGCAAAGTCGGTGAGAGACTAGAAACTATCATGGTATGTTGATAGCGCCGCATAAGTAAAATTAATTCATTCTTCAGACTAACATGCCATCTTATTCATAGGAGAGCTACGGACGGGCGAAAGAGACGTATTCGCATACCCAGACTATCTGGGAGAAAGAAATCCGACGAGCGCGCAAGGAGACCATGAAAACACAGTCGTCATTGATCAAGTTGCAAGAGGAGCTCAAGTCTTCACGAGTGGCCTGCAAGTCGGCAGAAGAATGCCTCGAGCGCGAGAAGGAACTCAGCAAGGCGCGAGAGCAGGAGGCGTTTTCAGCTCGCTACCAGTTAGTGGCTTTACAGCAGGAGCTGGACAAGGCACAAGAACGCATGGTATTCCTCGAAGAGGAACGAGACGCCTTCAAGACCGCCGCCAAGAGCGAAGAGGTCGCCAGAATAGCTGCCGAGGGACGCTTACCCTTGCCGCCTGAGGACCCCGATACGGAGTTTGCTTCTCCTAGAAAGAGAACGAGTTTCCAGTTCCAGGGCCGGGAGTCTTTGTCGACGTTCGAGATAGTATCATCGGCGGCGACTGCAGATGAGATCGAAGAGCTGACGCGGCTCTGGCAGTGGGAGAAGCAGAGGGCGGACCGGACCCAAGACCATCTTGAGTTCGTCCAGGCCGAGAATGAAATGCACCGCTCCCAGGCCCAAGCGTCCTTGCGGCAGAGCGAAATCCTATCACCCCGCAGAATTCGCGCCGGCCCAGTCGAGATTGTCGATCCATCGGATTTCGCGATACTAGGCAGAGACACTGAACCGATCAAGTCTCAGTCCCCGGCATCTATCAAGCTTGTTGAGCCAAAAGTCGAAGAAATGCCTAACGTCCCTGCCGAGCCCCAAGTCATCGAACCTCCAGCAAGTGATGCCGAGGAGCCAAGCGAGAAACCAGAGAAGCCTGCGCCGAAAGCACCTCGTCGTGGAACCATTTTCGTTCCTTCGGAGGGTATTTTCCGCACGATCTCGCAGCAAGAAATGGAAGCAATGGAGCAAGACGAGGTGGAGGATGATGTCAACAATGACGACGATAAAGAAAACAATGCCGGCAGTCCACTGCATCCTGTATTACCTACAGAAGTCCCGCTGGATCCTCCACGCTATGCTCGAACGCCCTCGGTCGAACCCCCATCATTCGCCCTCATGGCGCAGGAACGCACATCCCTGCTCTCGCTCCTCAATGCGCCGCGCGATAGCGAGGTTGCCAATTACGCGTATAAAGCCCAGATGCAGATGCACAGTGCTGTGGAAGTAGAAAACTTCTCGACAGGCGACGCAGGCGACGAGACCGTGGTGCCAGAAATGACACACGAACATGAGCATGAGCACGGTTCCAGCGAATCCGCTCTTGAGACAGAAGAAGAAGAACAAGAAGTAGGAGCAGACGAGGAGCAAGAAGAAGAAGATAACGAAGACCAACAAGAGAGAGACGAAGAAAACCCAGCAGCGGCAGCAGCAGCATACGCACCCTCCTCCTCCACGCGTCCCCATACCTCAGCAGCCTTCTACACCGTAACCACCACAACGACCAAAGTCCCCATGAAAGACGAAAACGAAGATCCCGTAAAACCACATTCCGTCCCCCTAACCAAACAGAAATATCATCAAGGGGGAAACCGCACGCCGTCCTTCGACGTCAACAACCCGGCCCTAACGCCCACCATGACGCGCGAGCAAGCGCTGGCGCAGATCCGCGAGCGAAGGGGGCGCGCAAGAAGTGCCATGCAGGGAAACATGACGCCGCGCCGGCAGATGGTCGTTGGCGGGGTTGATCGTAATGTGAGCGCGCCTGCTGGAGCTGGACGGACTAATACTGCTACTGGTACTGGTGTGAGCTCCGCGGCGAAGGCTCGCTCGTAGGTCGAGGCTACTGTGGCGGTTTTGCTGGCTTGGAAGTGAGGACAGGACGCTTCCTTTTAGGGTTTCTGCTATGATGAAGGTGGCTGTGAGGTGAGGATGGAGGTTGGGTGGGTGATGAAATGGGTTGGGATGGAGTAGCCGTAGTGAATTAGGGGGAACGCGAAAAATTACTCCCTTCTGTTTTTGTCTTTCATGTTTTTCACGTTTATCATATTCACGTTCTTTTTTCCATTCTTCTTCTTCGAGTCACGATCATAATGTCTCTCATGCATGGCGGCCGGATGGATTACCTAATGGGTTGTCAGGAGTTTGAGGCGCCGGCAGGCTTAGTGTGCGTAGTAGGTATGCCTATATTCACACAGATGAGAAGACATCCATACTACTACAGATATACACCCATCAACTGAACACGTGAGGTTATGTACGTATGTATGTATGAATTAGCACGCGGCGATGGCCTGGAGATGATGCTCTACAACGAAAAGAAATTGCTTTCCTACGTGCTGTTTCGAGTACACTAATGGGACTGTGACGAATTGGAGCTCAGGATTGACTACCTAGGTAGGTAGAACATGCTAGTTTGTGCAAAAGCAATGGAGCTTCGTGCGGTAGATTCTATATCGTGATGCGTCTTCCGATTTGTGGCTCTAGTTGTCTTGCGCGAAGTTGGCGTTCAAAGCAATGGAAGAAGCTATCAGTGAACCTGGCGGCCAGTTCAATTGGGTAAAGGTATGGATGTATGTATGTTGGCCGAGATACGACCAACAGATTCCGATTTTGTGCCTACCCAATTTAGCAGACCCTGACTTGCGAATTCTTCAAAGCCTCTACCGAACCCTTTATTGTGCTCTAATCCTGTCCTTCATTTCAAGCTCCTAGCTTCTCGGAGACTTCCAGGACAGCAATGTTGAATCACTCTAGAGATGTAAGGCACGAGACCGTGGTGAAACGTAGCCTAACTCTGGCTAGCGTAGAAGAACCCAGTTCTGGCGAAATGGTTCACTGAACGCCGTACGCTAGGGTTAAAATTCCTGAGAAACAGCATTCTTACGATCAAGTTGCTGATATGCTGGCTAGCTTTCCCGAGAGATGGCTCTAATCCTCATTCACCATCAGCAACACCCTATTCCTCCGCATGTTTTGTGCTTTGTATTCCTTGAGACAGACGTGGTCAAACTCCAGCTGGTGGGTCTTGGCTGCTTGATGTGAATTTTGGTCTTCTATTCTTTCGGCTAGTCATCCGTCAGATCGACGACGTCCACCTTTCTCCCATCCCCAAGGCGTATTTTCTTAGTAGGCCGGAACCGTACAGGGGCATCGGTTGGGTCGACAATTTTGTCGAGCTCGCGTTTGACCAGAGGTTCCCTTTTCTCCTGCTTCGTTTTCATCGCCTGACAAGAAGCATATGAGACGATTGACGCAGTACAAATGAAGGGATATTGACTTACTCGTAGTTCTCGTAGCCGTTCCCTAGCTAGCCGATCCCTCTCATCCGCCGTCAAGTTGTCAATAGTAGGTGAGGGAGACCGGCTACGCGGGAGGATCAGTTCGCGCTGAAGAGCAGCTGCAGAGTGAGTTAGTTAATCGTCAGACTTGAGCCCTCATGTTCTCTTCTCTATATTGAGTGTACTTACCTCTAGATCTGTACATAAACTTGATGGCGAGGATGGGGCCGTTATCCTCTGGGAGGTCGCGTGCGTCAACAAAATTAGGGGTGCGGATTGGTACAGCAGCGCCGTATCTAAAATATGGCGACTTAGTAGTACTCCAAAGCAATGGGAGGGTCATGCGGTTCATACGATGTGCCGTGTGAAATGGCCTTGCCCTTCAATGACTTCTCGGCTAGCTCAAAGGCCTTGGGCCTGATTTTGTGGGGGTTGTCGTTGTAAGTCTGGCCACGATCTATGGCTCGGGTGAACTGCACCTCTATAGTACCGAGACCCTTTGCAGCCTTGATATCTGTTTCCACTCTCTCCTTTCGAGTATCGTCGACTGATGCGCTGGTTAGAACTAGCTGGATGAGACGGAGCAGGACTCGGAATATCCCTACCTGTCTTTATGGGGGAAAACTTAAACCGATTGAGTGACCACTGGCCGGTGGTAGCCGAGTACGTATTTCGGCCTTTGAAATTGCAGGTTGATTGACCGTCGCCATATATGCGACTATCCCTTAATACATAACTGGTGGCAAGCTCACCGTCCACGTACACTTTAATGACGAGAATGTGGTTGCGGTAGTTCCAGTTATAGTCTGGGGTGACAGACACGGAGACTTGAAATTCTGCGTCATCGAGGCATTCAATGTACTTTGTCGTCTGCGGACAGGCCGACTCCCCGTTGTTCTCTTCGGCATGGGGGTCCTCAAGTTCTGGCAATTGTCGTATCCCGCACCATACAACAGCCTTGAGCCCGGGTACGTCGTCGTTGATGGCCATGTCTGGATGGTGCGGGTTGAGTAAGCTTTATAGAGCACGTATGCGTGTGTAGGTATATCCGCGGACACGGGTGTGCGTGCGTGTGTATATATGCTTACCGCATATACATAGATGTATGACTGAGCGTGCAGGACGTGTCTGGATTCTTCCGAGCACGAGTGTACTGAGAGTCAGTGTAAGTGTAACTACAGGTATGGCGCGCACAAGTAGGCAGCAAGGTGTTACCTACTGTAACAATGAAGTCGAGGGCGCGAGAGGGCGCGAGTGTCCGCAGGCGCGACACTGGCGGAGATTAGGTACCTATTACCTATGTAGGTATACGCCCAGCTACTACCTACTTGTTTACGTGCCACGATCTAGGTTAGCACTTATTGGTAATTACCTAACCTAGTAATTACTTACCGACCAGGGATATGTTGATTTCTAGGTATTGTTACAAGGATACAAGCACGATTCAATACTAGTTACGATGCTAGTCAACCTCGAAAGCAAACAATGGTAACTCTACACATAAATAAGTAGGTACTTAATGTTGAGTGCTGTAACACAGGTTAAGCCGCAAGGGCGCATTATTCCTACGCGTACTCCATATTCCGTATCTAATTTGAATTAGATAAGTAGGTAGTCGAGCTTACCTATCGTAGAGCATAGATCAATGGCTGAATTCCAGTATTCATCTTATCGGCCAACATAGATAGTGGGGTCCCAAAAGGTAGTGTAGGGTGGCCAGATCTTAAGCTTGCTATGGTGTATCAAGTAGACAGTTGAATAAATCTCCTTCTTACTAGTAGTCTAGTGGACGTGGTTTCGCTCGTTCAGTATCTTATTTACTTCTTATAAAACACCTTATTAGGCGTTTGCGGCGACCCAACTGGAGACGGATATATTCGTCAAGCCGCAAAGCCATGCAGCGAGAGTCTTTCTTCTTGATACGTCTCGGAGCAATTGCCTGACTTGTGTGTCAACAAGCGAGTAAATGATCGCAAGAGACAGCTAAGCATGGGGTATTGCACTTTGATACGATCAACGAGTCCCTGGTATCTTCATACGATGGAACGGCGGTGCACACATTCTATCTCTCACTGTCTCTAAAGGCTTCGGTCATTAGACCTCACTTAGGAGACCGATGAAAGCTCTCTGTAGAGTGTAGCGAGGAGCCCTCGAAGCCCGCCGATGCAGGACAAGCGGAGATTTGCTGTTGTCCAGTTAACACTGGGTTTCAATGAGGGGCGTGGCACGCTCAGGACAGTGTACTACTACACGTCATCCAGCGACAGGATTGGCGTGTATTGTGACGTTTTCGATGATAGCCTTTTCCTTCGGCCTATTTTTCTTGTCAACTTCGATAGCCTCTAGCTTGGCCAATGTCCTCAGACTGTCATCTCCAAGTATCTTCCCAAACACCGTATTCAGGCCATCCAAGTGCGGCGCCTTATCAAACAAGATGAAGAATTGTGAGCCGTTGGTGCTGGCGCCTTTGTTGGCCATCGAAACGATCCCCCGCGCGTTGTGCTTGAGAGTCGGCCGTATCTCGTCGTCAAAAGTTCCGCCCCATATCGATAACCCGCCCTTGGGGTTGTCTGGCGTGGGGTTCGCAGGGCCGCCGGTCTGTATCATGAAGCTGGGAATCAATCGGTGAAAGGGGGACTGATCATAGTAGCTGGATGCGCAAAGAGCAAGGAAATTCTGGGAATGGCAGTGTCAGTTTGGCCTGTATGCTGGCGGCGGGCGTGCTTAGGCGAGCAGACAACATACCTCAGCAGTTTTGGGCACGCTTTCGCAGAAGACCTCAATTTTGAGATCGCCGACATTGGTGTGCAGGGTCACCGACATGCTCGTCAATTCATTCTTAGTGTCGAGTTGAACGAATCGGTGAAGTCTGTCAGCTACAAGACAATCAAACAATTGATGTGGTCGTACTTCGTAATACTTCAGATACCAGGTCTAGCTTAAGTGAAAAAGGAGATCAAATGCGCATGCCAGAGGAATTCCCCGCGTCATGCACCCCGGCAAGGTTGATGTGGGGCTATTCGTTTCAACTAACACGCTTATGTCACCTCCTAATACCGTAGGTAGCACCTAATACATACTTCGTATGTAGCTCTGTAAAGAGTTAATTATCTAATGACCACCCGGAATATGTCCGCCCGACTAGAAGCAACATGTTTTGGTCAAGATGAATGGTTGGGCTTGCACCCCAAAAAAGAGTGCGTGTACTCCATGCTCTGGCGAAAGGCCTTATTCCAGTGGTCCCTGCCCTCAAGCGTGATTAGATAAGAGATGCCAGAAAATTGACAGGCTAAGTCGCACCGCTCTTCTCCACGCTCTACGGTATTTAATAGTGAGATAAGATTGTCTAAAATGTAACATTTATTCAATGTAGGTCGTTTGACAGAGGGTTCTCAGATGCTACTGTATTAATATTGATGGCTTGACTCCTGAGCGATGAATTATGGTGTCTAGGAGTCGGTACCTACTTGTGGGGTGGGCCAAAGCCTGCGATTCGCCCAGTCAGCCTTATTTAGGTTTCCGGGCACTCTGATCAACCCTGTTACCATGCAGGAATCGGCAGCCGTAAGCCTGGAACCCCTGTCCCTGAGCCCAAAGTCCTATTCTGGGCTAGACTCGATCTGGCTGGGCGCTGGCTGGGAAGGAATCGGTGAGAAGGAGTTCCACAAGTGCCCATCCAGTCCCACGTGGTTAGGGCGCCGAAGGGTCCTGGAAGCATTCTTACCAGAAGCTATGACAATGGTTAGGTACAAGTGGCTGCCACCTAACATCCAATTGAGGATAAGTCACCTCAACCTGAGGAGGTGAGAGCCTGGCAGCCATCTCTCGAGCACCGTTCACCTCAACCTGACGTAATACCGATGAATGTCTAAGCATCCGTTGGCTATCCATAGAGCCGGAAACCTTGTTGTCAGAATCAGGTGAACCCCGTCTCTTCAGCTGATACTTGGCTTGGTGCTCAGCTCTTGCACGGCAACATCAAGAAATTCAAATCGGGCCAGATAACCGTCTTGCCTGTCTCAATGGCTAAAAAAACTGTAATAATTGTGCTTGTGGGAGCAATTCTGGGTAGATACTAAGACTCCCGTACTACGCGGTAGATTAGGTCTCAACCCAGACTTACTCCGTATACATGTATGTATCAAAACCTGAACCCGGCCAGAACAAAGCCTATTGATGAAACTGCCCACCTATGTAGGTAGTTACCTACCACTTCAATGTAGAACACATGCTCTTCTTCAACCGCAGCTGCCTGATGTTTCTGGTGTGCATTTTCTAGTGCAAGTACTGCATGCGCATAGGTTCCGGTAGGTACCTCTACGCGATCTACATACGCTCGATTCTGCGCTTGGTATTCCAGATGGCCGAGCCAATTACCTACGCATCTTCATATACACACTGATTCTCATGTAGTATGGAATGAAGTAAGATGTGTAGTTTGTATTTGATTCGGCTACTTTGTTTTTGCATCTTCATAAGGTTCTTATAACTGTCATAGGTCTATCATCGTCACGTTGTCTGACTTTCATCCCTGTCCTAATCTGAATATGTACATTTATATGTTGTGGGGATATGTATCTACCGTAGGGGGCTTCGCTGTAGGATAAAGGTGGTGACCTTCCCAGAAGGACCTGATAGGCGCACTTCATTCGGTCAGACTGTCGCTTCGATCGGCCACTAATTCATCACAGAGGTAGGTAGGTACTGTACGTCGTGCCGTGTCTGGTAATTAGTGCACCGATATTTCCCCCCGTTCCCACCCTCTGGCTAGCCGTGCTCTGGTTTCGAACATTACAACCTAGATCCCTTAACGCCGGTCGTGGACAGGTACTATTGCAGCCTTAAGACACTACCCAGACCAAACTACCTAACCTACCTACGCATACCTAATCCGCATCTGAGTCCGAGTCGCAGTTCGTCGTCATTCAATTCACAAACAAATACGAAGTAAACACACACAAGTTATCTCCCCAGGTTCCGCAACCCGCCGGATTGGCTTCGCTCCTCGCAGGCATCTCTCCAATCTTGTATCGACAAAGACACAGCTACCTACGAAATCATTACCACACCACAACCGCCGTCGCCACCCTGTGCGTGGCCTGCCTGATCTCGGTTCAGCTTCTCATCCCATCTCCTCTCTCCCCGCACCTTAGCTCTCAGCCTCTACCCGCGTGGACTTGGCCGACAACCAACTTCGAGAGCCTTGCGGCGCTGTTCACAATACACTACTCCTCGCAATCCTTCGACACGTTCCGCCGCCGCCTCGTCCTCTGTTGTTGCGTTCTTCGTCGTCCCAACAGCTCTAGGTCTCGTCCTGCGCAACTTGTGGAAATTGGCCCGTGTCCGTCTTCGTCTTCGTCGGTACATCTAGCTACTTCGGGCATCGCGATCCCCCTCGGCGCTCCACCGGCGCACAGCCGCGGGCAGGATAGATGTGGTCGACACTGCGCCGCTGATGTTGCTGTTGCCGCTGCCGCTGCCGCTGCCGAACACTGACCCCGCCAGTTCCCATCCTCATTCGCCCGCATCACGACCTTAATGACGACCGTTCTGCGCCATCAAATATGACAGACCGGGTCGCCGCCGTAGTCCGTGTATCGGGCCCTCCAAACAGTAGCTTCTTAGTCGGGTATCCTGGCATTTCCGCCACCTTGGTGAGTGCATTGTCGCTGTTACCACTATTTCGACTTGTCTATTATCAGTTTCCATGCGGTCTTGCTCCGGCTGTCTTTTTGCTCTTCGAATAGATGTCGTATTGATGTGCGGAGTCACCGCCTTCAGTGCCTTCTGTTCATTCAATTCACTATCTGCGATGCGATCTGGAATTGGCGCGACGAGGACTGGTGAGCTGACATGTGCCTATAGCCGCGTATCGAGGGCAAGGTTGAAATTCGCCCACAGCAAGGCATCACTGCTCCTGTCGCTATCTCCTTAGTTCGAATATGTCTGCAACGAAGAGAGACCATCCACCCGGCCGCCGAAAATGTAGCCAAACGGCACCTTGGCACGCCCCGACGAGAGACAACCGACGTGGTAGGGAAGGAGCTCTTATTATATCGATGCGCATCCGGTAGGGAAGCCGACAAGGTGGTCGCCATGGATCTACCTTTTGTCTTGTTTATACCTTTCGGGCGGGGAGGCGAAGAGACAACCCGGAGGATACCGCCGGCATCGTTACAGCTCCCCAGTAGAACTGCTGAAACACTATACGAATTGGTTGTCACGGTACAGCAGGGCCCGAGTGCGCAGAATAAATATGCGTTCCCTGTGCCACTGCAACGATATGACACATTATCGACCTTTGGGATGTACAACCGTCCAAAGACTGAGGTAGCCGCATCATCCGACAGCATAGTGACGCTCCTCATATCACTACCGAAATGGAGTTACGGGCCTATGGACCCAATAAGTGTCTATGTCAAACTCGTCCCAAATTTGGACATGATGTCCAAGGCTAGGAAGGTCACAATCAAAAACATTACGCTAGCCATCGAGGAGGAGATTACCTACAACCCCGAGGGCGACGAACCAACCAAGAAAGTAAATCGAATACAGAAACATTCTCATCCGGTGAACACGAAGTTACCCGAAGAGGGGTATGTGACAAACATAGGTGTTATATTTCCACACAAAGATTTACGCGATTCCAATGGGATCATTCGGAGAGGGCAAGCGGCGTTTCCTAACTACGAGGTCACGTCGTTCACAACAACGTCAACTCTCTACAAGATAGAATTCTTTCTGAACATCAAGGTATGTGAGCGGCATCGTAACCTCGTGGCCTCTCTAGGATCATGAGAATATGTACTAACATGCTATCATAAAGGCGACCATGAACGCGGCCCGAGATGTCGTTCTCCGGCAGCCTATCGTCATTTGTCCCCTAGATCACCAAGCATGTAAAGAAGAGATGGATGCTATTGAGCAAGCAGCGAAAGACGCCTCATCCGTGGACCAGGCCAACCCTATGCTACCAGCTCGGAACATCGTCTATGAGAATGCTCAAAACGCTCTGGCCACATTAGGATTTTGTCTCGTAGGGGGACAGAAGAAGCCCCTTATTGAATGATTCGGCACAGAATGCGACAAACGAATTCATGAATAACATTGGGAAGAGGCAGCCATGAAAAGTGTCATCTTTGTTTCCGAGCTGGAATGATCGTCACAATGCCCAATATTCCAACACGCACCGCCAAATATCCTGACGCCTACCTGGCTTCAGGTACCGGGAGCCCCGTGGACAATTGAGATTTCACATTGCATATCCCGATTATAATAAGATCACATTGGGTCATTCCGCTCTTGGATGGCGGTTAAGCATAAGAAATTGGCTAGCCTTTTGTTGCATAAGCCCGTGGTATGCCAACCTATCTTATAGTGGAGAGCCTAGATGTGTGAGAGTGTGCCGGCTTGACCATTTTCTCATGGTCAATAATCGAGTTCGAGCTCTCGATCGGGAGAAATAGATGATGCGAGCGACAAAGAAGAACGAATTTCCATGGGATTAGAAGAACACACGATGTGCGGCCATGCAATATGCTACCCAGAAAGTGCTCCTGACGATCAAGGCAACGGAAGCAGACTCTCACAACACTATAGGTGTATAGTCATGGCCAGCGTCTCAGGCTTCTCAACGGATTAGAGTCATCTCTACATAACTTGAGAAGTATATGCTTCCCTTGAATGCTTCATTCGAGCAACACACCTCGCGATGCTCGTGCCAGTCGGGGTGGAGGGGCTTTCAGCGCGATGTTTGATGACACTCTTGGAGATAGAGGCGTCCTGGACCTGGCCGGGGGTTCTCGTCTGGGAGGGCACTGGAGTGTACGTGGATTATCCATCTATGAATTGGTCTGTTAGCTATAAATCTAGCGATGCAAGCGATGCGGTATGAGTTGTTTCATCTGTGCAAGGTTTGTCTCTGCTTGACTACCTACGCATACGACATGAATTGAATGGCAATTTGAGATGCATCTTGATACTAGGCTTGAGAATAGTGATGCGCATTGAATGCCCCAATGCCCCAATCCCACCTAACAATGGTCTACAAATGTTACCGTGAGTTTATTGTCTCTACCGTACCCCAAGATTAGGTATATAATCAACCAGTAGGTGTATCCAGTTGAGCATTCGATCCTGGTGCCAAATGTTGTCAGTTTAGATCAACTTTACGAGCGTCATCCGTTACGCGTTCGACTTAGAGGAGAATAAAACTCTTTGAGTCATCATATGGGAGTTTGGCCGAGTGGTTAAGGCGTCGTGTTTAGGTCCTGCCGAAAGGCATACCATAAATCCCGCGATGGGAAACCGCGCAGGTTCGAATCCTGCAGCTCTCAAAAGATTTCTTTTGATGTCATATTTTTTTATCTCTATTTCTTATCCACCTTTCCTCTTCTTGTTTGCTAGCTAGTATGAGTATTCACAAGGCATCAATCGTCCGTATGTTGTTCCTTTTTGAAATGACCAATTATTTCTATGAACCTTCCCGGAGCGCTAAATAGTGGGTTCCCCGTGTGTTGATAAACCATAAATATAGTGTACCTAATACCTACAGCTCAAGAAGTGCCCCTCTAAATTCTGCGTGTCTCTGACCATTGCAAATACTAGAATTTTGCTAGGAATCATTTCCTTACCCTTCCACTCGTCAATTAAGAAAGACTAGGACAACTTAGGGTAGGCGATCCACGCCAAGAGCCCAAGTAGTCGTAATAGCACTATCTCGTACCAATTTCGCCAGGCATCAAAGATGCCATTCGACGACGACGATGACGACCTGAGCCTTACCTCACCCAATGCCGCCAGCGATGAGGGTCCTCTCGATACAGAGGACGACGACCAGGCCCAGGACTTTCGGCTCTTTACATCGCTTCTCGCAGGCTCTGGGAAGAAATTGCAAGCTGCCAGCAAGGCGATCCGACGAGGCGAGAAGGACTTTGAGTCACACGGCACACGCGCGCAGGAGAGCGTGCTCGAGTCTAGCCGCTCAGCCATGCATGAGGTTCTCAGCTACACCCGTCAACATCAGCCTCGGAACGTCTTGCGTGGATGGTACTTCCCCGACCGCTGGGTCGACGCAACGCCGGGGAGCGAACTGGCAGGCAATGCGGCGGCCGATGCACAGTCAGCAGACCGGACGATGAAAGCTAGGGGCTCGACCTATGGCTTATTTGCGAGCGAACGGGTCGTGGTGCTCGAATCAGAGGGGACTACCTTGCTGAGCTCGACGGGCCGTGTTGTTACGACGGCCGAGAAATTGAGCCCCGGGTGGTTGAGAACTTGGCTGTTGCCTGAGGAAGCCCTTTTTCTCATCGAAAGGGGGACGCTGGATTTATGGTGGCCAGCTCGAGGGATTGAGGAGACTTTGCCGGCGGAGGGTGATCCAGAGTCACCGTCGCAAACCCCAGAGAAGCTTGAGGATTACGAACTCGGCATTCCCCTGGGCTTACAAGCTGCGTACGCGCTCTTTATTGGACGAGATGGAGAAAGAGGGAAGATCAGCCTCGAGAAATACCAGGTGTATGCCAACCTGAGACGCTCGGGATATAGGGTCCTACGTGCAACGCCGTTGCAGCTTCATACCGCTCCGTCACAAACGCCGACATCACTTTGGCAATGGTTCGCCTCACTTATACAAAACACATACAAGCCCTTCGCCCTTACTTCAAGTAGTCCGGGATACGGACCCCTTGTGAGGCCGGGCCTATATCGTTCATACATACCCATTTTCGAGCAATTGGCTCTCATACAGCGGCATAAACCCGATCCCCTCCCTGCATCAGCGTCAGAGATACCCCAGCCCCAAGACCCCTTCAAGATCCACTTTCATGTGTGGAAGTCCACGTCAGCTTTCACGAAGACGAAACCACCGCCTCCCGACTTCCAGATGGCCGTCATAGATGCCCGCGACGCTGGCATGCCGACGCTCGAGCAGCTAGACGCTTTGCTTCTGTCTACCCCGTGGGATCCGCCGGAGCAAGACAAGGGCAAGACCGCTACGGGTCTCGTATACAAGCGCCTTAAGCACGCGTGGCGGAACGCTATCCTAGCGGTCGTGGACCGTGGATTGATCAGCTATATGAGGTTTGGAGAGATGGCGTTTGGTGAAGAATTGCTATATGAAAACAAAGGTGTACCCTCGAGGCCGAAGAGAGGTGGGCGCCTCGGTCGCGGGCGTGGGAGAGGGAGAGGGAGAGGCAGATGAATAGGATGATAGACTCGCTTACGACAGTCCCTAGGGTAAAAATATAGCCTTCACCATAACTTAAGTGTCAAAGGAACAATTGGGCTGCTCATCGTCATGCACAAAACCTGAAATTCCTCAATATTTCAAGAAATACCTGAAGGATCTAGTCATCTAACTTCTACCGAAAAGTGAAAATTAGAAGCTACGAACTTCACTCTCCCTAATACTCTACCTCCGTGAATGTTTAATCCGGGAACAATGAAAGGTTGTATCAAATTAATACCATGCATTGAGTTATCAGAAGCTTTTAGAATCACCGCTGAACTATCCACCTAATAATTGAGACTATTGCTATTTTCGATCATGACGTCTCTGTCATAACATTACACTCAAAGTATTTCACTTGCAACTATTCTTAACCATACTAGAAAGTCACTGGAACCCTAAAATGTTCGAGCGCATCAATAATCCGCCACATCCCCAAGACAATACGCCCGGCTGGCGCGGGATCTTGCAGATGAGTGGATGGCGGCATTTGCAGCTCGTGAGCTGACGATAGCAATGCGAGATGCCGTACCTCGTACGGAGTGGCGAGGGATCCCGACTTGCTTATTTACGTACCAGAGAGGGCCTCGGCTCCGCCCGGTCGTATCACATCGATAAGTGGCTATACACGGCGCCGTATGCTTTGGTCAATAGAGTGTAACCACGCGAGTGTATGTGATGTTTATGCGCAAAGGCCGGCAGACACCCCTTATTGCGACAGTGAACTGCCGTTGGTACACAACAACATAAAAATAATCGGGCAAATTTCGAAGTGGAAATAGCTGCAATTCGACTGTCTCTTTCGTGAAGTCACCTTATACTATTTACAACAGCACTAATCTTGAGCAGCCAACAGATAGATTTAAACCTGTTGCCGCTATCATATGGTGCCACACCTGATTGTTATCATTGCATATAACACCAGAAGGCACAGCAGCGGGGATCAGTCTGTTGGGAACATCGTCAAACCTCGGCTCAACTTCGCCACAAAACTGAACGTCGTATGTTCTCCACACCCACCGCATCATATTGCCTTTCTTCTCTCTTCCACCTCCATCGGTCCGGTCAGAGAAACCCAGGGGAGGCGTGTTTGCCTATTACTTACTTTGCTTGCGGTCTCAACTCGTGGGGCGCGGAAATGAAGGCTTCTTGAGAAACCTCGACTACGTTTCAGGAAGGTCTCTCGTGCATCGAAGCACGCAAACACGCTCGGAAATAGCCTCTACCTGCTAATGGCTGAGCCATGCGAGGGCTTTGTTTTTGTGGTGATAATTCACGCAAGAGCCTGCGAGCGTAGTACACGCATAGTTTCCTCGCATAGTCAACTAGACTTGCCCATTCCTTTAATATACGCAGAGGTTATACAAGCAAGGTACGTATGCTTGGCTTTTCTGTCCCTTGCGTCTCCTCGCGTACAAGTGATGTGTAGGCAGCTTACTTTTCGTGATACCCCGCAGTGTGATTGGGCACCCGACGGAAAGACGGCAGAGACTCTGGAAATAGAGGTAGTAGGTAGCTCCATCGGCTGAACCTTAAAATGAGACGGGAGCGCCGCAGATGTTTGCATTTTGCAACTTCCTGCTTATTATTTTAAGTTCTTCGTTTCGATACCTGTTTGGCTTACCTAGCATATGCAAGGGCTCTTGACGGCCCAATCAGGAGCAAGGCAATGAATCCCAATTGGAGATGCGGGTTAGGTAGTTCTTGTACATTCTATAAGTGGGTTAAAGAAGAAAAGAACATACCAATCTCCTTCAAAACGGATTTTTCGATGTGATTGATGACGTCTAACAGTGTTACCAATACATGAAGATACTGTGTTATTTGCTGTAATAACATTCTAGAAGACTAGTTTGCGGATCTTATTTTTTTTTTCAGTAAAACCTACATAACCACTTACCACTACTCTCCTCCTGCCGAGATATATAACTTGACTATACGGAGTAGTGTAAGTGACATATTTTCGTGAATGTAAGGCTAAGCGGGGTGTGCGTGCTTAAGGAGTGAGCTGTACTCAAGTCTTTCCATGCCAAGACAGCCTGCGGAAGATTTCATTCGCTGAGTTAGGCCCGATCCCTAACGGCACTATTAGTGAATCACAGAGTTAGGTACTTCGTACATACATATACATCTGGCAAGACTTGATCTTGAAATCTTCTGCGCCCGAGCGATTCGGGCTAGCGGTTGTGGATATAGTGACACGAAGATTTGCCGTGGGTGTTGACAATGCATGAGTGACTCAGTGTTAAAGTCTTATTTCATATGACAGGCGAATGATCTCGTCTATTACTAGGCAAAAGTAGTAAATTGCATGAGACTTTGGAATACGCATTTCTAATGTTGAGGTCTTTTGAAGTTCTTCATAAGCGAAGCGTAGTATTTGGAATTATTGAGGCTGCACAAACATTTTGTTCACATCGATAAGAAGTTGATCAGGCCCTCTTTGTTCCACAGTCACATCGCTGTCCCGATCGCTACACTAAGTATCCCTTCGCTAGAAACCAACCGAGAGATCTCTAAAGGCCCAACGCAAGGCGTGCTCCGAGGATCTATTGCTTCTTTTCTCATCCCTGATATTAGTTACAAATTAGTTACAATTAACGCTGTCCATTAGGGTTAGGCTATATTGATTAATGCGACGAGGTGCCGGCAAGGCTGAAGACAGGATGTTTAAGCCTCCGCTCACCAATATCGCCGTTGGAGGGATGCTCCCAAGGGATATTGTCTACACAGTAAATACCGGGTAGACTGAATCAATGGTACCTTGACACCGGGTAGAATTGCATTCCGATGCATCCTGAATCCTTGCATGGCATAATCATCCATTGGCCACGCGTCGCATCGGGCGCATTCTCGTCAATGTACTTGAATGCACTACCGACCATTCAAGTTCAACGCGATGCATTGAGTAGAACTGTATGAAGAGAGCATTATGAGGAGGATTGATTCACCACGAGGGAGACATTGAGTTAGGCAGATCTACGAGTACGCTGTTCGGCTTATTCTGATCTAATGGGCCAGAGTCGGAACCACCGCGTTCACTGTTTGTTGTAGGCCAAGTGAAGGTCCCGATACCTGGTCCGGGGGTGCAGAGGCTCAGTTGCAACTCAGTTCAGTTTGCTGAATTGAGAACACCAACTTCCAATTGTGACCCGCAAACAGTCCCCTTCCCAATAGGAGTGGAACATGGGTCACATAAACACAAACTCTGACCTCAACTCACCAGTTGTAATCTGCCGACTTATGCCTTCGTAGGGAATGGAGCCGGTGGCGTAGCTCACTTCCCGGTCGCATCTTTACACCTAAGACAGCACTTGGTGCGACGTCGTGTACAACATTATGCCTTCATCATTGGTAACAGATGCCTGACATTAGCTTTACTTTCTTTCAATTATGTTTACGAGCCGCTGAATAAACCTTGAAGCAATCAATTCATTTATAATGCTTCAAAACGCGATAAGACGCAAAAATTCTCGTAGCTTGTTTGCGGTAGTTTGTGATGCAAATGAAATGAATAAGGAGCCAACAAGCATCGATAGCAGAAGTGCCGGGGGTACGAAGTATTGTACGCATACAGAGCCCAATGTGGCACAGGAGATGCCCCATTCATTGTGCGACTCTGGTATTGATTGGGCTTATTAAAGTAGAAAAGAAGGCGGGGATATGTTAAGTAGGTACCTTACGATAAACATGAAGCATCAACAAACGAATGGAGGGTCTAGATTGGAATCGGCTTATATGATCATGTATTTCAATGCTATTACCTATTCAGTCTTGCTTCTGCCAAGGCCAAAGGCGTCAACAGCCCCCGCCACTTATATACATAATCGCGCTTCCATTACGGAGTAGCTACCTACTCATTATCATTTGCTTGCGGCTTTCTTGGCCGGCATGTTAGTAGTGGTAGCATAGGCACTATGCACATTCCCTTATTTACTACCTAGTTCTAGCATGCTGCCCGTTACTAACATAGGTGATCGTGTTTCGCGCTTAGCTCATTGTTATATGTAGTACCGGTTGCGCCCTCTGCTGGTTCTTGCTGTGCCGCTGTTTGAAACTAGCCCCGTAAATCCTCTTCCATGGCTTTCAGCAGGACGACGTGTCATATCATGCTCCCTCAGTAGACAGCATACCGACTTTCTCTGTAGTAATAGTATGCGGACTTCTGCCCGAGTGTACATAACACAGCAAGAATAAGAATAGTGTAATAAACCTAGCTAATAACATTGCTTGTGTCACGCAAGTGGTGCACCTGATACATCCCGTACTGATAGGATCAATCGATCACTCAATCAATCAGTCATCAGTCAGTTATTAAAATCAAGCGGTCAGGTTAGATATAATCGCACACAGATACCAAATGCGCCCATGCATGTTGCTTGGGGTCGCAGTTCGGAGACAACTAGATTCAGCGTTGGTACCACCTGCAAAGCCCCCAAATCATGGGGCCAATTCAATCCTTCTCCTGTCGCTTATGGGCCATTACAATACATAGATAGAACTAGACACACTACACAGTCACATCTTGAGACATTTGCGAATCACAACAACCGGCAACCCCCACCCCATTAGTGTGCGTTTGAGAAATTTATGCAGATCATCAACCAACTCACTTGGGGTATATTGCCATTCCTTTCCCGTCATTTGACGTGCTTACAATAGTTGCTGGTTGTTATCATCTGGGTACCATAAATTGACGCATTGCCCTGCTTGTTGCAGTTGTTCGTTTTTGGATTATGCAGGAATCCCATGCTACTCCAAGATGGAGTATCGCATTCTAACGGGAATGAATCAACCCGTTAGGGTACGTAGTAGTAGGTATATCGTTCACTCAATAATGGCTACACCCGACCTATCCGTCACGAAGCTTTCTCCACCCAGTCTTGGGCAACAGGCGTCAGCAAACTTTTCCAAACCTTGTGGCTCGAGAATGGTAGAGGAGCAGTTTAGTGTCAATTGGTTAACGATTTCGACTGGGCACGCAATTAGTGTGTGATATCGTGCCTTTTCCCCTCGATCGGGTTTAAGTGCAGCCCAACAACCTTCGCAGCTTGGCTTCTTACTAGCATCATCTAACTTAGTATTTTTACTTGCAGGTGGTCACGTTCGGATTGAACATAGTCCAAAATTTTCGCCATTCCATTTCTGCTCTTTCTTTGCTACCGCAGATATCTATGCTACACTCTCAATGCCGAAACCAGTGGAGGTTGGAATTGACACTGTTTTGTATATATATTCCGGCTAAATCTTCTCACTGTGATAGGAATTTGGCAAGTAGAGGGAATATTGTCCTAAGCCTTACAGTTTTGCACTGAGATCTAAATAGAAACTTAAATTAATTAGTAATAGTACGCTGTATGTATTCTACCGATCCTAGGCGGCAGCAACACGATGTCGCATACCCGAACTCAATGCTGATCCACTCAAACCAAGTGCGATGAAGTGGGGCTACCGCTGTGAGTTGAGTGATACCTATGATGAATATAATATATTATACGTATATACTGACGCATCTGCCTCAAGTATGGTACACAACAATTGACAAAGCCTGTCCTATGCCGCGGTTGTGGTTATTCACTTCTGTTTACACTTGCCCTTTCCTCATTCGCCTCATGCTCAGCCACTATTTGAACTACTACAGAATTGTCTTGTGATAATTTTTCACATTGAGTCAGATGGTAAGAAGCTAAACTTACGGAAGGACACGTACAAGCAAACCACCCATCCAATTAGATTGATTGCAGACTGCGTGTTTCATGCAGGTATAGGAGCAGGTAAGTACGCATAGATACCCTGCTGAGGAAGGTCTAGGTTGCTGTCAGCAAGGCAACTGCTAAGTGCTAAGTAGTTTAAGGTTTGGAAGCCACAGGCGAATTCAGTAGACGGGTGTTAGGTAACAGGCAGGTAGAGGTATGGTGGTAGAACTAGACGCGATGTCGCGTAGTGTCTGGTGGGCCAACTATTGGATCGGTTGACTCCCCCTGCAAGGGTTCCGACGATAAGCCTAGTGTCGAGGTTGATTAGTTTGTTTGGAAAGCTTACACACTGCAAGCAGGTGTACAAGTACGGAGTACAGTACATACTACATTTTAGTTTTACCGGTTGCCCATGTTCCTTTCCAATTACCAAGTCGCCCTTGATCTACAATTAATTAACTACCCAACCCGTCCCACACCTGCATACCTTTCACTTTTCCATCAACATTCCTTCCCTTGCCTAAGTGCAATTTCATCCCTCCCTTGCCGCAGTACAACAAGCCCGTTCCCTTCCGTTAACACTACTTACGTCTTGTTCATCGACTCGTTCAGTGAGGTGCTCCATTAGTTTACCTCGCGAGAGAGACAGCAATCAGAGTAAATCCTTAGTACAATTTGGCGCCTATGTGTGAGCCCCTGCGACATCACGTTTACTCGTTGCAGGGCATCACGTGTGATAGCTTGGGTTCTGAGCTCCTGCTCAACAACCCTGCCTTCTCAGTCAACCGTCGATCCACTCGACACATCGTGTGCTCCATTGTCGCCACACAATATTCTCAGTCACCAATTTATAAACACCACCATTATCCCCATCGTCGCCACCACCGCCATATCTAACACACTGCCATCAACATGGATACTACAAATGGAGACGAGCAGAAAGCTGCATCGCCAGGAAGTGGCGACAAGGCAGAGGACAGCTCACCTAGCGGCTTGTAAGTTGTTTTCTGTCTCATTCTCATCTTCTCGTTGCCTTATTTTGTACCCCCGCATACTTTTTACTGCTGTTGATGGATTTGTCCTTCGCATTATTATACACTTGACTTTATCACGTCTGTTATGGGCAACACGATTGCTCCACTTGTTGTAGTGGTATTGCCTTACCCCGGTGGCTTCAAGCCCGCAACTATTCGCCCACCCCAGTCTATTTACTTCCTATTCGGAGTTCATGCTTGGCATACCGGCATTCCTCCGAAGTTCGTCACAGCTGCAGCCCCTTGGTCTTCTATTTCAATCAACCCACCCTCAGTGATCAATGGCGTCCCAATTACCGCTGGTATTATATTCCTCCTACAGCTTTTTGTCATCAATGACGTGAGTAGGGATCGTGTAACCTCATGCATCGTGCAACTCACACCTCCCTTGACAACACTTACCCATCTAGGACGATAGAATCGGGTCAGCAAGGAGATCACGATGCGATATAGACGTCCACACGATGTATCTTTGCATGCAGCTTGTTTACAATTCATACCGTCTTTGATATCTAACTTAAGAAAAGCCATGCTTTGATCAAGTACTAATAACGTCTGGCGGTAGTCGAGCTATTCCGAATTTCACGGCTAAAGCTGATGAAGAGGATATCATCCACCGTACTCCCGACTCCAGTTCAGTTTCTAGCGTGAATCCAGACATACTCAATGATGAGATCATAGTTGGTTCTCATAACAATGCGGACAAACCATCACCTCTTCGAGTTGTGTCAGATGCTGAGGATGGAGATGCCGCCGATGGTGAGGATGAAGAGCCCATCTCCCATTACCCGAAGCGCAAACGTGCACCTGTTTATGATGGCGCAGTTGAAGATAAAATGGATATTAGCATGACTGAGGATACCAATGAGGTCAATATGCCTCGCGGTGGGAGCCAAGGAAAAATGTCTATATCTAGCCCCCGCGAGTCCAAGGGCGTCGTCATTGGCCACTGGCGCGACTCGAATGTACCGCGACCTGAGGGGAGACATGCCGTCATAGGCTTCATGGATGTTCGGGATCGTCTTCGCACACGAATTCAGCATACCACACGGTCAGGGGAGCCGGTCAACACGCGCATGTTCCCTATTCCGCCTGGCCCGGGGGGTAGTTGGGTCACCTTTGGGGGGATTGTCTTTGATGATCATCTTATTGGGCTAGATCACAATGAAATCAAGGAGTATGTTAAGATCAGAAGCGAAGCTCCTGCGAACGAGACACCCGAAGCTCGAGAGGAAGCTGAACGTCTTGCTGTAAAAGAAGCCCGTCGCCGCCTCGAGTTGGCTCCTCCCCCTGAGACGACCCAACCACCTTCTATTGCATATGGCGCAGATCTTCCTGAACACGCTCAAATCGGGCGAAATGACTCTAAGCGCCGGCGGTTGAACGGTAGCAGCGTTGTTCCAGAACGCCCGGCACAGCATTCCCCGGCTCAGGTACATACGCCGAGTAATACCGCACATGCTGCTATCCCGCCGGGCCAAACATCCTCTCCTCACCCGGGGATGTTAGATTCGCTTCCTGGTACAAGGCCTACGCGCATTCTGGTAGGCTGCTGGTCCAAATCTGCCGTTGATGATGATCGCGAGAGACACGCAGTGTACGGGATTCTAGGTGCGAACGACATGTTTCGTGTCAAACTCGTTCGTGAAACGCTCGACGGCCGCTATGTAGATGGCAACTTTCCCGCCGGGGCTGGTGCGCTCTGGATCCCCTACGAAGAAGTCATTTTTCTTCGCCATATTGCCCATCTCAGCAGGGCGGAGGTGAAAGAGTACGTCCGTGTACGACAGAGCCAAATCGACTCCGGAGAGAAAGAGGACGAGAAAGTGGCCAACGAAACCAAAGCGGTCTTCGAGGCACAGACTCGCGTAGCGCACATCTCTCGGGGACAGGGACCTCCAGGGAACGCGATACCGCGCCAGGCTATGGCGCCGGAAAGAGAGGATACTCAAGACCATATTAGTGCGCCCCTTAATCCTGGCGGTCATGAGCTTCGCCATAACCGCCGCGAGGTGATGCCGCGAAACGAAGCTCATATACCTCGACACCCTCTTCCCGAACCAGATATGAGACATCTTGCCCGCCCCCAGACTATGGACCCTGTTGATCGAGTTCAAGGGCTGGCTTCGCGCGAGGTGGCCAGGATGGAGGCAGTGCAGCTGCGACATGACAGACAGCACCAGAACAGATTTCCCATGGGAAACCCCAATCCTATGGAGCAGGCTGAACATCACAGACACCATTTTCAGGAAAATCGCGATAGGATGCAGAAAATTTGGGCCAGTCAGGAGCAGAATCGAATCCGCGCTGGTGTTGAAGATGCCAAGATGCATCTAGGTATAAAATACGAACGGAAGCAGAACGGACCATTTTCCGGGAAGCTTGTGAGCCAAGGCAATATCATCACCATTGACGGGGAAGATTACGTAGAATACCGCGTGCTTACTAAACCGAGCTTTTTCTAAAAGTATGGTGAGTCTATGGCTGCTCATTTCGTTTCTTTTTTCCCCAGTGCTGATATGTTTCGATTGTAGGTGTTGCTGGTTCCGATCAAGGCCAGGTATCGATTGATATGGCAGCTGATTTAATTGTCTTTTGTGCTTTCGTGGTACTTCTTTCCTTCTCGGGTACCTCACGATTCCACGTCTTTCTTTCTTTCTTTCTTTCTTTCTTTTACTATATAACCTTATACCCATTTCCTTTCAGCTTCTGGGGGTAGGCAACTCTGATTCCATGACTTGTTCCACGATGTAGGACGAGGCTCGAAGTGCGGACAAGGTACCGCTAGGTTTCATTATCATCCTTCTCGACTCACCATGCACTCTTGGTGTGGCCAAGCCTCAGAGCTCAACCCGTCACCAGAACAGGTTCGCGTCACCACCTCACTTCTCTGCCAAACCAATCTCTGGCAAAACTCTTGATCCCCGCGAATCCCCGCACTCTACCGACCGACGCGATTGATACCCATCATGATTCGCTGGAAACAACGACATCGCCTGGGACTTGTTGTTATTCATGGGCACCGGTCATACCAATGGGGTACCTAATTAATCTCCATTAGCCAAAACTGGAGTGCTATTTTTTTTTCCAGGTTGCTTTGTTCTATAGAGAATGTACGGATAAGGACGAAAAGATGTTGCGAGACAGCAAGAAACTAGACTGTAAGGAAGGAGGCGGTAAAAAGGAAGAAACATCAAGGACGGATGACAATGCTGCTGAGTTTATCATTCTGAGATCATTCATCTAGCTCTATATGCGTTCATGTATAAAATAAGTGAGAGGAAAATCTGTGTGAGGAGTAAACAAGGGCGATGGAATAGGTAATATGCGAAGCAAATGGGCGATCGGGGATGGTTGGCACAACCTTAGCCGGGGTCGATCCTTGAGAAAGCCCGTCCAAGATCGCAAACTTGATGCGTAGGTAGTCATATTCTTTGCAAATACACGTTTTTCGATGACGGCTATCTCTTGTCTGCTTTTCTTTTTCCTTAGTGTGAAAGAGACCCCGCATCAACGCCGTGAAAGGGTTCCCGTCTACCCTCGGCAACAGCATGAAGTCGCCTCTTCTGTACACAGACTGGCTATACACAGAACTTACCGAGATATCCTCCTGTTTGGTTTCGCTTACAATTCGTAGGCTTGCCAAAAGGTGCGGTCTCATCTAGGTCCATCGATGTTGGGAGGACGGGCAGCAAGCCACCCACCAGTGACGTACGTGTAAGTGGCATAATCAGTAGAGCACCCTGGGGAAGAATGCGCTAACACCACATGTAGAATGCAGATCACTTGGGGATTAGGTCGAAATAGTGAGCAATGAGCATGCACGGTGCCGAAACATCACAGCACCAGAAATTGCTGACTCAGTTAGCTTCGAATTCCCATTTTCCCGCCTTTTCGTCTGCTCGTAGTCCCCGGGTGTGATTATCCGTAAAGAAAGTCTGGAACCCGACGCCCAGCGCGAAGGTGCTGTAGATGTAACGTCGCCCACTCATTCATTATCACGAGAATAACCGGTGACCTATAAGCACGATCTTATAACGAACGCAGCAGAGAGGGGAATCAAAAGCTCTTCTGTTCTGCTCCTTGTGTGGTGCATCTAGACTGGAAACTTGAAACTGAATCATAGAGACATCGATCGCTACCGTTGCTCGTGGAAACTTGGATCGTTCGTTCAGGATGGTCGGCTCGGAATTTGTGAGAGCAGGACTGTTGCTGCTCCTCGCAGCGACAGGATCAGCATCACCAACAACAACCTCGGTGGTGCGCGGAAGCGCCGGCTGCGACAAGCAGCAACACGGCGTGAAGCTGAACACGCGTACCCCGGCGAAGCTACCGAACGGACGGACATATCTCTTCTGGGTGCCGCCGACATATAATCCGCACAAAGCCACGCCTCTGATCCTCTCATTCCACGGGGCCACGCGGACGCCCGCTTCACAGGCCGACTTAGATCTGCTGACAACCCCGTTCTTCAACACCGACCACATCGTCGCGTACCCAGCCTCAGGCGCATACGGCGTAAACCAAAGTACTTGGTGGCAGGGTGCTCCCGGGGTTCCCCCAAATGTCGACGACGTCGCTTTCGCGCTCGACGTCCTCGACACTCTAGAAGATTCCTTATGTATAGACAAAAACCGAGTCTACGCCACGGGGAAATCGCAGGGCGGGATGATGACGAACAACCTAGCCTGCGACGCGCGGTCGGCGCCGCGCTTCGCCGGTTTCGCCCCGGTGTCTGGGTCTTATTATGTTGACGTCGGGGACGGACCTGCGTGTAAGCCGCGCGCGCTGCATTTCGACTGCCATCCGGGACGCAGGGACGTGCCTGTGCCGATCAAGATCTTCCACGGCGGCAACGATCATACCATCCCGTTTCTCGGCGGCCCGCATAATACAGAATGTATCCCGTATATACCGTACTTTGCCTCGGCGTGGGCGGCGCGTGATGGTCTTTCCAGTAAAGGACGAGGCGTCGTGAAGAGACCGCTGAGGGGCGCGGGGGATAATGCTACTGTGTATAGATATGGAGGAGGGTGGAAGGGAAGGGAAGAGGGGGATCTGGTTGAGTTGGTCTATGCGGGGGATCATGTCGACCATCAGTGGCCGGCCACGATTCCGAATTCGGATTCTATTGAGAAAATGTCACCGCCGGCGACGTTTAATGCTAGCTCGATCATTATGGATTTCTTTGCTGGGTATACGCTGCGTGGACCGAGGCGTGGTGGGCATGGGGGGCATTGATAGTGTTGGATGGATGAGATGTGTGAGAGAGGAGAGAGAACTCAGAGGAGAGGTATAAGGAGGGTCAACTATCGATTGAAGAGTGAAGACTACGTAGAACGGATATAAGACGGTCTACAGAAGTCGGGGGGTTGTTGTTACGGTGTGATCTTATCTGATTTAGGTAGTTGGTCTACTTACCAAGAGATGATGAGGCTCGGCGAGGGCTCGGCGATGCTCGGCATCGTTGGTGGTGACGCTGTCTCTCTTCGTATAATTGGTAGTGTTAAATACACATAGTAACCCTTTACTGAGAGCCTGGAGATGTTGTTTGAAGTTTTATAATGTCGAAGTTGAAGTTGTAAGTTTGTGACTTGCGTTTCGGTTGTACAGTCGTGACAGTATGTGTACAAGAACTTCCCGTTCGGCCGAAGGAGCGGTGGAGTGATCGGCAGAACATATGCACTTCCATACATCTTGGCCTGGATATGCATCATTCTAAAAGCACTGTATTCTGTAATAGGTATGAAGCGAATGAAGTATTGGGTAGTATCTATGTGTTGGAAGCGCTGGACAGTCATTGGTGTATTGATACTGACTATCTACCGTACATCATGTCTGCCGTGATAGGCTGAGAACCAGGAACATTGCACAAACAAAAGCACATGGTAAACTCAGTCACTGTGTTCATATAATCGTTCTTTATTGGAGTATTCAGGTGGAGAATCTGGTTTGGCTGAGTTCATTATCAATTATGTAAATCAAATATGGTTTTCGTCAAACTCCAAGAACGATCCGCCATGATCCGTAACGCCATAGTACAACTTCTCATCCCGACAAAATGCTAATTGTAACACTATTTTCTCCCAAAAGTGGCCGAACTCCGTGCTCGTAATTAAACCACTCCCGACCAACGATAACTCCTCAAGAGGACACGAATCCACTCCACGGCGTCCCAAGTACGCGACCCTTCTCATCAATCTTCACACCCTCCTTCCTTAATAACGATTTCTTCTCGCCGATAGTGATGCCCTCTCCATTCTTCGACGGGTGTCCCTTGAAGCCTCCGAGCGTGCCACCCGTGGCGATGATGCGGTGACAAGGCACCTGAGGCGCGAAGGGATTCCGCCGCAGCGCATTACCGACTGCTCTAGGCGATGAACCAAGATGTGATGCCATGAGCCCGTATGTGGAGACCTGGCCTGGTGGGATCTGGCAGAGAAGTGTCCATACTTTCTTCTCGAAGGTGGTGCGGTTGCTGGCCGCGATGCGTTGTAGTTGTGGCTCCATCTCTTCCGGTGGTGGGACGATCTCTGAGACGAGGTCGCGGCTGGGGCTGGGGCTGGCCTTGATGTGCTTGTGAAGATATGTGTCTTTTACGCCGGTGTTGGATTCAGCAGCTAGCTTTCGCTTCATTCCAGTAGCCATGTCTTTGTGAATATTGTTCTTGTTGTGTTGAATGGTGGTATTAGTGATATTATGTTGGGCGTTGTAAATTGCTGTGATTATAGTCTGGTATAGAGAAATGATCTTTGTTGTTCTTGATTGAAAAATATTGACAAGAAAAACAGTGTCAGGGACTCGATTATATAGACAATTTAAGAGGCAAAGTGACGTATAAGCAGTGCTATTTGATGACCGTGTCGGCAGCTCATTTGAGTCATGGCGAGACTTGGACGCGTGACGCCCGGTCACGTGATTGCTGTTGAAGTGACCAATGCTGGTTTCACGACTGGCCGGAGATACAGTGCAGGGACCCTAAAATATGGGGACTTTGAGTAATCAAGGCCCACTTAATACGCTGTAGCCTATGCAGGTTCAGGGGTTCTAGCTCGGACAACTCGGTTTGAAATCGGGATGCAACTTCCACCTTCAATCACTTTGAAACTTGAAATCCCGATTCAAAGAACGAAGCTTCCAAAGCCATATACACATGATATCTAATTCTTCTGTTCCCAATTGACTATCTAGGATTTCATTGCCTGTTCACCTAACTGATTACACTTCATAATTACTTACCTAATAGCTCTCACATGCGCAATGTCGTTGTCGGGCGCCTCATCCATTTCGTGATCCTCTTGTCTTCACAGGTTCATCACTACCTGATTTATTGAGAAATGCGCTCACTTGTAACTTATGATCGACGATGACTTGGATTGAATAAGCTCCATCCGATTCATCTCAGAATTGAATAGCACGTCCAACAAGTCTACACCCCCATGGGTCCGGCCTCGATACCGTAGTGGATTCCGTCCTTGTCAGCTGAGTGGTTGGTTTGCCCAGAAATATCATGCTCTTGATATAGACGCGATACTCGTCGTGATACACCTTGCCCAGGTGTCTGAGATCTCTGTTCCTTAGATATACGAGCTCAGCCATGCCCTGGATTCTGCTTGAGGTGTCTGGACTCCATCTCTTCGGACAAGTAAGAGTGGCAAAGGCTATCGCGGCGTCTTTTCGATGAAATGTTTTCGAGTTCGAGCAATGCGACCCGGAAAAGCGTGCTCTGCATACTTCCGACCACCAGCTTAGCGAAGCCGTCATTCAACGACCGTATGAATTAGTAGCTCATGAGCTGAAGAAATTACTCGTGATTGATCGCGCAGTGGCTCGCCGATGGAAACCTACTTCGGAGCGCTTCTCATCTAACGGTCCGTCCTAACCAGCCCAAGAAGCACTTTGCAGGTGGAATTCCGAGATTACTTACCTTTATAAACATCTGGTCCTGTACAGATCCGCGCCCCCCCTCCCCCCCAACTTATCTAGCCGTCCGACCGACCTTAGGAACTGGAGAGTTTGGACCTAGCATGGTCCGTGCGTGGTGCTCCTGTCGTCGCGCTAGGAAAGCCCAAAGCCCCGAACGCTCTGCGACGTGGTTCTGAAGTTTCAAGTCTAAGAGATGCTCTTCATCATGAGAGTATAAATACTCGCCACAATCACTGGGAAAGATATTGCAACACAATAGCGGATACTATCCACAGAAACATCCCGGCGCTCCTCAATCTGGAACACGTGATCGGCGAAAGCTCCGAAAAACTATGGACGCGGTCAGAACGCGGTCCAGAAAGAAGGTAGGGGACAGTTACATTCGGTAGGCCGGCACGTCCCGTAGATCTTACCTCACCTATCATCGATTGGTGTACGGAGGTAGTAAGAGATAGAGGGCATATGTGTTGCAGCCTATCAACTGTCAATCGCTCATAGCTCTCCTTCTTATTCCCGAGATGGGCACCTTATTGCATGCGCATTCCCCGCTCCATTCTTTGAGCTGATCAGGTCTAGACTTGAAAATCGCACACTGGAGGTACGTACAAGTGCTTCACCGGAAATCGAGGGTGAGAGAGCTCTACGCGACTAAGTTAATCACTTTCACCTTCAAGAAATCTCGACACCATACGGTAAGCTTCTACATACATAGCAGGGAGATAGCTCAACAGCTCTTGACCTATTTCCTATTTCGGAAATCCTCGGTTCTCCTGTGGTCAACTGGATATCACTAAGTTGAAGCTCTATGCTAGCGTCTTATTTAGACTGCATATAGCTCCCGTCCTATCTCATGTGAGACGAAAAAAGATTGAGATGGTGTAATTGGTAGGTAATAGTCGCCCCCATCGTGCCCCTCACCCATCCTCTCGCTGCTTGAACTCCGCAGTCCGGTGTGCGCAGAGGAGTTGGGCAACGCAGGTTACGCTGCATGCATTAGAGGCGGCAATATCCCTGTCTTACCTGCCTTTCGTGGTGGAGAACCTAGCTTCGAATCCTTCGCCTTCTACGACAACCGATGTTGTGCTTTTCTTTCGATCTCTCAACACGGTACGAAGTACAGAGACAGAAACACACTCAACTTCGGACGAGGTGGGACGTTTCACTCCTGCTTAGGACCGCTTGCAAAGTTTTACTTTGATAGTCTCATCTTATACCGTATACTGTGTGCATTTAGTGTACCCAGATACTCATATTCCCCTCTTATACTATGCCACCGGCCTGCCTGGGTGGCTTGGCTCAACCCGGGATCCTTTATCTGGCGCTTGCGGTAGGCAGAGTCCCGGGTTACATACGCTAGTCCAACCCAGACTCTTCAACCCCTTCTCATGTGAGAAGAGGACTAGGTTGCCTGCAATACTACCTATTGTTGCGCATTTATCGCGGGGGGACAATCCAGGTTTCTCTCTCAACTCCGATCTCGCCATACTTTCGCCTCCTCCGCCCGCAGGAGCTGATACTCCGTACTCACTGGGTTGTAATACATCGTGAGAGGTGACGCCGCTTACTTACATGTCTGTAGTATAGTGTTTGTAATTCTGTGTTCTGTCACTAGCATCACGCGGCATTAAAAAATGCCGCCTGTAACCCCCGAGCACCAAGCTCTGGTTCCTCTTTCTGCTTTCGCACTGCCTTGGCTGGTCCGTAGCATCGAGCACCTAGCCCTTGTAGTCGGACCGGGGTTTATGCCCAGTTCTGGCTTTCGTATCAAGCGGGGGGGCGTTATATGTTGGTATTACCTACACGGTCACGATGCGACTAGTATAGTCCAGCACCCGGCACACCGTCCGTGCTGAAGTCTTGATAACCACCCCAACGCCCCCAGGATGGCTGTCTAGCAAGCAAGCTCTCAACCATCCGCCACTCATCCGACGACACTTACACCTGTCGACGCAACGTTCAATGTCGCTTGCCCAGCAGTATGTGAAACCTCGAGTTGTTGATGTTGATGTCGCTGTCTCATACATGATTGCATGCATTCAAGCCTCTTTCTTCTAAGAGCAGGCTATCATTTATACTGCTGTATATATGTGAAAATTTCTAACTCTTCACTCATAGTGTCACCGCTTTCGAAGGTGTCAACCACGATGTCACGGGCGACGACGGCGCGTCTATTCTCAGCGGGGGATTGCGGCGTCCCCTGAATTACAATCCCCTCGCCACCATAGACCCCATCGAGTCTTCTGAGCAAATCGTGCATATAGCCACGTCCAAAATCTCAACTCGGAAGCGTCTTGGTAAGAGAGAACTTCACACGAACATCGTATTACAAGATATGCATCATATCACTGACCCATCCGCATAGCCCAGGTCGTCTTCGGCGCCACCTTATGTTGTATTGCATCAGGCATCGTATTCGGGTTCGCCTCTCTAAAGCCCATCTTGATCGCCGAGGGCGTGTACAGCGAGTACTGCGAGCCTATCGTAGATAATGGCGGCAACGCGTTGGACGCGGATGCGGGCCCCTGCACGGAGCAGGACATGCGTCTCAACCTGTTCTTCGTAGCCGCGTCCATGACGGCGAACATCTCGGCGCTGTTCACCGGCTACGCCTTGGACCACTTCGGACGACGGGCCTGCTACCTTATAGCCGCGGCTTTGATCGCCGCCGGCAGCTTGCTTCTGGGCTTTGCCTTCGCCATCCCCGAGTTCGACGGGTATATGCTGGGCAACGTGCTGCTGTCCAGCGGCGGCACCTTCTTGTTCGTCCCCAGCTTCCGCCTCGCCGATGCGTTCCCCGAGTACTCGGGCATCATCGTCGCGGTGGTGACGGGCTCGTTCGACGCCTCGGCGATCGTGCTGGTCCTGTACCAGATGGCGTGGGAGGGTACCGATGGATCGTTCACGCCTAGCCAGTTCTTCTTCGCGTATACCATCATCCCGGTCATCCTACTGGTTGGCGAGTTTACGTTGATGCCCCGCGATGGGTATCAGTTGACTCTGAACCTGGGTCACACTGAGAAAACCCAAGACCCGGCGATCTTCCTCTATGACCCCGATCAAGAACAAGAAATCCGTTTCACTGCAGATACTCTTACAAAGGTCGACGATGTAATCATCGAGATCGAGGAATGCGAAGACCGAGCCCAAGAGATCGAAGCCACCCACGAAACGGGCAGTGTCTGGACTGTGCTGCACAGCCTGCCAGCGCACCGACAGATGATGACGGCGTGGTTCATCCTAATCCTCGTGCTGACCGTGCTGCAAATGGTGAAGATGAACATCTTCATCTCCACCATCAAATCGCAGTACCAGTACCTCTTCTCGTCCGAGGAAGAGGCCGAGACGCTCACCAAGTTCTTCAGCATCGCGCTACCTTTGGGAGGAATCGTCACCACGCCGTTCATCGGCCTACTGCTCAACCGCCTGGGCCTTTCGGCCATCATCGGCGTCCTCACGGCTTTCATCGCGATGATCGGCGTGCTGAACTGTCTCTCGTTCGTGTGGGCTGGCTACGCGACGGTGATCCTGTTTGTTATCTTCCGGCCTCTGTATTACTCTGCCATGTCGTAAGTTTCCTTGTCTCTTTTTTCCCTTACGTTCCCCAGCACATCGAAACATCAAACGAGCACAGGCTAACCCGTGAAATGCAGGGACTACGCGACAAAGGTGTTCGGCTTCGCGACCTTCGGCCGCCTCTACGGCGCCATCACCTGCATCTCCGGGGTCCTGTCGTTCTCGCAGTACGGCGTCGACGCGCTGGTCCATGGGCCTCTCGGCGGCGATCCGACGCCCATCAACGTCGTGCTGACGGTCACCGGGAGCGCCGTCGGTTTGTTCTTGGCCGTTTACGTGGCGGTCGCAGATAAGAGTCATCAGAAGGAGACATTGAGTGTTGAATATGTCCAGAGAGAAAGGATGCCTCTAATTCGCGGGGAGAGCGAGGCTTATGGTGCTGTTGTTTGAGTTTTTAAGCGATATGGATTGATTTAGCCACGGCGTTCTGATTTGGAAAATCTCTGCTTTGGGGGTTTGTGGTAGCGATGGAGTTTGACGGGTTAGCGATAAAAGAATAAAATTAGTAATGAGGTAATGATAAATAAACATAATGCTGCCTTTTCGAATCTCTATCTACGATTACCATGAAATCACCGGTTGCTCTAGTGACGATTGTATGATTTATCAAGAAGTCTACGTCCATAAGTTCAACACATGAAAGGGGTGGGCCAGAAACCGTACGTAATTGAGGGAGGGTCAGAGAGCCAGAGTGATACAGGATAGTATGTATACCATATTTCAGGATTCATGATGATACACGCGGCGAGCCAGACGGGTTTAGAGAAAGCACATACTTCGTAGTATGAGCTTTATTATAACTAGGCAGCAGTATAGTAGTAGCTTGGGCTTTGCTCTATATGCCCATCCATTCTTCAGCTTCAACAATAGCCTACACCATAGAAACCGTGATCCTAGATACTTCTCGCAATAAACACTCAATTCGAAAAAGTTGAACGTTCATGCCATAGCAACTGCCTGCCAGTCCTCGTGAGGCACATTATCGAGCTCAGAGAGAAGTGATCGCGCAAGACTACACTTTAATATTATCGTGCACCGGGTGCTTCTGGGTGGGATATTCAGTCTTAATAGTAAGGCCACAGTCGAGAGAGAGCGTGGCCTGTGAGCACGGAGAATACATGGCTGAGGTCTGTCAATGATTGGTCCAATTGTGTTGTTACAATTTGATGAGCTACCTTGTGAGCCGAGGAATTGGGCGTATATGCGCCGCGAAAGCTACCCAACAGCAACTGGGTTCTCTCGTTTTCCATTTGACGGCATTGTCTCGCGTCTCTTCAATCTCCAGTGTCGACCTCCAGGTCCAGCTGCACGCCATTGCTAATCTCGTAGTCGGCCAGTGTGAGTATATCCTTGAAGGGGCGCTGTCCCTGCCTCTTCAACAGGATCTCATGCGGCTCTCGTCCAATCCTCGCAGCTACCATGATCTTGAACTCCTTAATGCGATCGCTCGCGAAACATGGAATAGCAGCCTTGGTTCCAAGTCGATCGTTCACATGCACTATGATCATCTCCTCACCAGCAGCAACAGGCGCAGCCGCCGCGGGCGCCCGGGTCGGCGGCTTCGATGTATCGGCTTCAGCTGGCTTCTTCTTGGGCTTCCTAGAGGACGGTTCGGGCTCGCCGCGGTCTCGATCTCGTCGGCGAGGCGAGGGCGAGCGGTTCCTGTAGCCGCGATACGAGCCTCCACGACGGTCATCGCGCTCACCGTCATCATCATCACGGCGCTTGTCCTTGTAGCTGAACCCTCCAAAGCCCTTCTTCTTCGGCCTCGGCCGCTCTCTATCTCTATCTCCGTCTTGGCGCTCGTCTGTTTCGCGAGTTCGACCCCTTCCATCAGACCCAGGCCCGCGCTGGGCGTCTCTGCGGTCGTACCGCACCTCATCACGATCCCTCCGACCCCTCCACTGATCGCGATCGCGCGAGTCCCGGTGCCTGTCGTCGTCGTCTCGAGCGCGATAGTCGTCGCGTCTTCGGCGGTTGTCTCCTTCTCGGTCTGTTGTGTCGCGAGGCGGCGATTGGCTGCGGTTGCGATCATCGCTTCTGGCTTTGGGCCGCGGGGGCGGCGAGGCGGCTCTGTCTGACATTTTATGTGTAATGTTGGTGGCCAGGCGATGAAGGGGGAATGATGAGAGAAGAAGTATACACACTTGAGTGTGTTCACTGTATGTACTGTATGCACTTAGTTGGTGGGGCACCCGGCGGGTCGGCGAGCCCCTGTTTTTTAGGTTAGGTAGGTACTGTACATACATACGGAGTAATACCGTGAGGTGCCTACCTCCGTCACCCAATCTACGTTGGCCACTGCACTCAACATATTGTTCAATAGGTAACCTGCGGGTTGTTTTCACTTATGACCTTTGCCATGAAGATAAATGAGAAGCTAATGTTAGTAAGCGCAAATGATACTCTGGTGATATGTACTTATTTTTTGATAGTAGCTTAAACCTCCGAACAAAGCTTACGATCTAATCTACACATGTTATAACAACCGTCAGGATATCAATAGACGAGCACGGATTATACTTGGGGGCTGACAATAACGAGGATGGTACGAAGTATTTTAGCTAAGCTACTCCAAGGAGAAACGAATTCTAAAGATTCGGTATTAAACTGCCCTTTCTACACAATCAGTTTGGGGCTTTCCCCCAGAGTGAAGATGAGATCACTGGTAGGTAACAGGTATGTAGTAGTTGATGTTCACGTATTGGTGCTCAATATAATTCATTCTTGAACTCATTGATAAATCCTTCGACTACAGTACCGGTAGTATAGTACAGATGATCGAGCATCCCACTTAACAACGATCTGATTGTGACGCAGTGTGACAGTATACCTAGAACTAAATTCTGGTTCCATGAAATCCCATAAGACCATTAAAGAGCCGATGGCTTAACCAAGAGCAGGAGTCAACCACTGCTTAACGGTGCTAGACGAAGGCCAGGCATCAAGATGGGCATGAGCAGTCAGTCCGTCGGCACTCTGTGTGAAGATCCAGCCATATGAACCATCGGAAGTGATAGAAATTGACGAATTGCCATCGATGTTGAAACAGGTGGGGAAAAGAGCCACGTCGCACTAGATAAGTGTTAGTTCGTGCACTGGTGGACAGTAAACAACGGTAGAATGACAGATCCCTCTGTGGAAATGCTTCATGGTTGTAGGTAAGTAGAAGAAAATCATAGCGGACATACAAAACCCAAGAAGGCAGGGAATCCCTCGACGGCGTCGTCACCACCACCCACCATGATTCTGGAGCTCGAAGCTGCCACACTTGTTATCAGCATTGCTATGCCTAAAATCTACGTCCATGACCATGGAAATACTCACATGAAAATACTCCCCACAGGCCGGCAGCAGAAGTGCCTGCAACGCCGAAAGAGGCCAACGTGAGAGTAGAGAACCGCATATTTTCGTATATTGCGAATGATGATCAGCGTCTTGGGTAGAAGTGGGAGTGTTGTGTTGATGTTGATGTGCTAGTTATACAGAGTTAAGAGAAGCAGAGTCCTACTTTATATATTTCAAAATTCTGCGATCAACAACTAGTAACTCACCGCTTGATTAAGTCCGATTCAACATTCCCGCAGCGTGACCATGGTTCATTCTATGATTATTCAACTTCTGACTGATATTACTGGTCCTAATTATGCTTGATGAGGCCCACTTCGTCACACCAAGATAATATTTGACAATATCATTATTGAATCGGTTGCTTAACACTTGACATAAAATCTGGAAATATAGTGTTTTATTTGCTTTCTGTACTGTAGGAGATATTGTGGCACGTGTCGAATAGTGTCGGTGTAACATGAATTATTGTGCGATTGAAGTCTCCGTGCTGTGCTTGGCTGCTCGTGTTGTGTGGCTCGCATACAGCATCACAATAGGTTGATATCTTCTACTCTGGGTAAGTTGTCCCATTCTCATTTACTATACCCCTCCGATATACACACTTTTAGAGATAGAAACACAATTAAGCGCCTCGGATTCTCGGAAACGATATCCTGCAGTGCTAATTGCATATGAAATAGGTCAGCTTGAGGTACGGAATGTCCCTATAAAATCGACCGAAGTGGAGGCAAGCAATTGCCATTGGATTCAGTTGCCTTTACATTAATTCAAATGGAATGATTACACTAGTAATTTGCCCAAACCTACGCGGTCTGCCGCAGTGCTACATAACTATGAGCCAGCTCAGATGATCAAGCGCCCGACTTGGCAGCATTCTACTTGCCTATTCAGAACTTTCTATTAACTACGTACTATGATTCGAACCAAACATTGTGACCAATGAAAAAGACTGATCCAAATGCATAGAAGGATTGAGAGAAGCGACTGAAGTACACCCAAGACATGGCTCAAACTCCCCGTCAGCAACACAAGATTGTGATTGAAACGTTTGAACAGCCGTTAATTTCCCTCATTATAACCTTTATGTCTAATTATAAACTCATTGTTGACAGAACTTATCGAAATCGAAGCTCAAACTAACCCCTTTCCATAGAGGCTAGTATGAATGAATTTGATATGCCGGACATTTGCCATAATAATGTAATAACCAAGTGTCATCTGCTTAATAAAACATTTGTGTAATTGCTTCTCCACGTCTTTCGTCACTGACTAGCATGAACATGGTAGTTCTCCCTTTCCCATCGCAAACGTTGAAGCTCCGCATTTCGGAGCCGGAGCCGAATGTCGCCTTTCGAATCCTGCGCTACAGCAGGGCTGCATGCCGTCGTTGCATGCGGCACTTGCGCCGAGTGCTCAATTTTGCTAACCGCATGGCCAGATAGATATACTAGAGACGTAATCGTATTAGTCAACAGTAGAATAGAAGGAGTCATGAGAAAACTATACCATTCGATTCGGATAAGGAGCGATGAAAATGCAGTGCCCACATTGTCGTGTTCGGGCTCAAAATAATATCGTTCGTACCAATTTCGTTGCATGAGGTAGAGCTTTCCATCAATTCCCACAACCACTGACCTCAACAGCAGGCTAAGCGGAAGCAATAATCGAAACAGCTCCAAGGAAAACCGCCGTTTGGCGCCCCGTCTCTATCCTACCACCACTCATTCCCCAGAATTCAATAATAAAATCGCCGCCGGCGCCGTGGCAGGAAATCCGTTACAGCCACGCGGCAGGCAAGTCGTTTTGCGTGTGCGCAATTGGAAGGGGTAAGGGTGGCAGCACAAACTGTGGCCACAAATAAGACGAGGGTCACTCTGCGGAGCCACTTGATCGGAGGCGGAATATCTTCATGGTCCTCTCTCGCGGTAGCTGCGAGAGTCCTTTCGATCGAAGCAGATGGAAAGTTGTCCATGATGGCGGTAATTGTGAGATATGGCGGCTCTGAAGTGTGTGGGAGTTTTTTGATGCTTATTCGTAGGTCGGATTGATAAGTGGCAGGTGGATGATTGTGAGAAAGGAAGACTGAATGACAGACAATTAATGGACAGCGACGTGGACTATGCACACTTTAATAGGGGGTCATTTGCTCTACATTTAGTCACAAAGTCACCTGAAAGGCAAAATGACTGTTTAGATTTCTCCCGGTGATAAATACAAAGGCTATTCAAGACAAAGTTCAAACTCACGCTCCCGTTTTGGTGTCACTCCTATCATGCTTTCTTAAGCTGAACAGTCACAGCACTCGAAGACAATGGAACCGCCCAGCCTTGACGCGATTGAGTGGTCGATGGGCTCGAGACTGTGTACTTGGCAGAACCGGATGTCGTCTCGGTCCATACCACAGCTGTAGTAGCCGACGGACCTCCGGATAGCTGATTGAGGGTCAGGGAGATGCTGCTTCCATCAGTTGCATAGCTGAAGCCGTCGATGCTGCCTGCATCGGTTGTGATCAAGATGCCCAGCGGCCCGATGAAGACTTTGCGTCGAACTGGCCCCTGAGTGGTTACTTTGACAGTGCTTGCGCCGGCCGAAGATGTGAGCGAGCCGCCGTACACGAGAGTTCCGAACGTTTGGTGCTGCGCAACGTATGTTCCAGAGCCCAGAGCCATACCCAGGAAGCCTGGGCCATAATCGCCGCTATAGCCATCCCATTTCAGTGTATCTGGCCAGGAGTGGAAGGATGCGGCTGCGAAGCCGTCCTGGTTGATGTTGGAAAGGGGTCCGCTTGTGCCTCCGTATCCAACTTGCAGCAGATACCAGTCCGTAGGGTTACTGCGGAAAGCCGAGAGGAGAACCTGCGCGTTCAATCCGGATCCGTAGTGGTGAATCTGGCGCTCGATTCGCTGGAGTTTGCCACCGTACTATTCAAACCCTTAGCAAAACCTGGAAAACTATCGCCAAAAAGAAGCAGGGATGCTTACGATATTGTCCCAGTATCGTCGAGCATTTCCATTCCAGCCCCAATGAGGCACTGTTGGCATGTATCCCAATACGCTGTTGACAGTCTTCGTCATCGTGCTCGTGTATCCAAAGTACCTGTCATCGTGTCAGCTCAAATAAGCATAAAGAATAGCAAGCGCGTATCACTTACTTCGTCCAGTAGTAGACGCCCCTGAAACACAATGTTAGCCGGATTAGTTCCAATTTACTAAAAGAGGCCAGAGCTAGCCATCCACTTACTCTTGACCCGTCGAATCCCAAGCCATCTCACTTCCGTACGGGACTGCTTCTGTGTCCCACTGTGCCGCCCTAGATTTCATAGCCGCAGACAGAGTCGAAGCCTCAGAAGTCTTCCCCTCGCGCGTCAAGTCCGTCAAGATTTCCCCAAAGACAGTCTCACCCATTAATCCAACGCGATTATACCCGACGTCATTTTTCATAGCTCGGATGATAGTACTGTACGCCTGCTCCAGGTACCAATCCCAGGTATGGCTCTTCATGAGACTGGGATACGCCCTCGCGACGCGGTACATCGACCAATACGCCGCCGTCACGTGCACGTAGTTATACGCGCGGTCGATGGCGTACGCGGAGTTCTTGTTCCACGACGTCCAGCTGCCCCAGTTGAAGCTCGTCTTGTAGGGGTATTTGGTCGATGTGTCGTAGTAGAAGATGCTCTTGCGCACGGCGAAGTCGCTTGTTTGAATGGTGCCCCAGAGCACCTTGTCGACGAAGGTCTCGAGTTTCGCGATCTCGGCAGCGTTGGGCTGGAGAGATTGCTTCATCATCGTCGCGAGATATGCACCCGTGCCGCCCTCGTCGCTGAGCCCGGCGATCCAGACTCGTGGGTCTTGGCTTACGATGGCGCCGGCCTCGTAGTCGTATGTCATGATGGAGTTCGCGCGGCCGAAGGGGTCGGATGTGTCGTTGAACAATGCCTTGGTGGTGAAGAACGATCCCAGATTACCCAGGACATCTGTGCTAGCCTTCGTGACGTGGTAATGGATCGTCTGTGTCTTACCGTCCGCATATTTGACAGTCAATCGCACGCGACCCCATGCTGACGTCGAGGGCGTTACCGTGTAAGAGCCAGTCGAAACTTGTGTCACGGTCAATGCCCCAGACGGATCACTCGTTATCGAACTCACGCTCGACGACGCCTGCAGGAAAAGCTGCGCCGGCGAGCCCCTGGGGATGATATATCCCGGCACACCGACTGCCACAGGCGTTCCCGTCCCACGTACAGCAGCATCGAGATCACGCACTCCGCCTTTGGCAAGCGAGAAGCGGACACCAAACTGCATAGATTGGCCCGGGGCGAGCGTGCGCGAGGATGGCGGGTTCCAGGGCGTGACTTTGGCCCATTCCTTCTCGGCCCACGCCTTCGTGAGGACCTGCCACTCGTAGAAGCCCTCGAAGGTCTGGCTGCCGTAGCCGGTGCTGGAATACGACGTCTCGGCGAGGTTGCGGTACGCCTCGAGCGGCGTGTCGGTGCCGTTGAGCGGCGTCACCACGAGCGCGGCGCCGGTCCCGCTTATGGGGTTCGCGCGGATGTAGCCCGCGTGCATGCCCACGTACGGGTCTGATAGGGAGCACAGCCGTTGCGTGTCGGTCGACTGCCGGTTGGTGAAGATGCTGTTGAACTCGGCGGGGAAACCGAGACTGCCTAGCTCGATCGTTGATGTTCCCGAGTTGACGATGGTGAAGCGGAGGCCGAGATCCCCGGAGACGTTGAGCCATTCTCGTGTGATATTCAGGGGGCTCGAAGTCAGCGTCGGGGCCAGGTTGGAAGCAGCCAGCGCACTGTTCGAGATCGCTGTGACTGGTTTACGAGCTGTTGCGGTGTTGCCGTCAGTCCAAGTACTGGCTCCTTGCTGGCGATATCGAAAGGTGAGGTCACCCCAGTGATATTGGCCGTTGTTGGCTCGAACAGATAACTTGTCGTAAGGGAGAAAATCGAATGAGCTTCCAGAAGGAGTCAATGACGCCAGCACTTGAGCATTTTTGACAATCTTCACATTGAAGTTCGTCGTATTGATGGTTATATAACCACCGCTCAGTCCAAGGTTATCGCTCTGGCCCTGGACTCCAAGGGCAAGGAGTCCGAGGACGCCAAAGAGCCCGCGTTGTACTATCATTTTCGTCTTTCGTCGTAGTAGTGAGAGTTCTCGCCACTACAGCGGTTTGGCTTCATCACGGCATCGTCCCTGTATCGTCTCTCCTTAATATATAGGATCCTTCAACTCCGCAATGACGGCAACTGCTTCCATCGTTCCATTTCCCCATGATCGACACCATGCTGCGGGGTCTCCCCAACGCGATCGACTCTTTGAGATTTGATAGATGGGAAATCGAATATCCTCAAGGTTGCATTCTCGGTTCTGCTGCAGATCGCGTAGCATGATGTCCACTTTCGGCGGACACCAAAGAGAAGTTACATGAGCAGCGTTCCCGGAATGTTCCAGGAGCTAAGCACCAGCTTACGTGAAGCATTTCTCTCTTCATTCTGAGCGGTTACTGGAGCGGCTAGATGATGCCGTTCTTGATAGTGCCTTGGCACGACTCCGCATCCGATATTGCTGCATTAGTTGGGGAACGTTATACATGTCTTCTTGTTCTTAGTCACCAGTGCTTCTAGATCTAAAGATATGTAGCAGGCTCTTAGCGAACGCTGCCCGCGATCCAAGATGCTGCCATAGATTCGAGAACATATTGAAGCATCTAGTAGTAAATCAACTGATTGGCTCGCGTAACGTAAAGCAAGCTATCGTCCATATGACGGGAAAATATGTTGGCGAAAGCGTACACCGTACTGGTATTAGATATGACCACTGAGCCGTATGGCTGATGCAAGCGAGTATCTGCACTCGAGATTGTGTAAACGAGGTATGAGGACAGTAGGTTCTGCTAGATCGACTGACGTGATGTTTTTGGAGAGGTTGGATAATCTTCTCCTGCACTCCCAAACTGTATTATCAAAGTCGATAGAGGAGGCCTTGGAAAGAGAAGTTGAACACTAGGGCTCCAAGTCTTACCAAATTGGCACGATCGGACTACACGGTATGTCTGAGATATCAAGCCCCACTATAAAAAAAAGTTGGGCTTGGCTGGGATTCGAACCCTCATATGGTAGCGCTCTTACATCCCCAGGTACCCACGTTCAGTAGGGCCTAGCTGTAGAATAAGTCGACATACTAACCATTTTTTTCAAGAAAAATATTAAAGAAAAAAAAATCAAAAAAGAATCGGGACTTAATTAAATCTTACTACTGAAGCGCTCGAAGCATAAAACCATTTTTGCGTGTCTATGGAGTAGTCTCAACATAGTTTCTTTGGTCGAATGCCCCCGGTATGTTCAGCTTTAGCCTGCCCGACCGGAAAACTCCCAGTACCTAGCCCTGCCGGGTACGGTAGTTATTCCTAGCGACTACTTTACCATTACGCCACGGGCTACTACATACGTATACCTAATAGGTAACCGAAGCTCCTGGGAACGTCTGTTAAAGGGTGGCAGCTTGTTAATACCTATATTCTTGCAACGGGTCTTGGTACATGGGGACAGTTGCAACAAGCAATCCCTCTGCCAGATATTTCGTGTACAGCTTCATCAAGGAGATGAATTTCTACACTCTCTCTATCTCATCTTCTACCCAAGACACTGAAGCCGATGAGATCCAGCAGACGACTCTGGTCACTTGCACTTGGACAGACACAGTTTTTGGGCAAATCAATCATTTTCAAACGACCTATGATGAACTCTAGCACATCAATCTATTCTACACACGCTTCCACCACTCTCTCCCCCCTTTAATCCTCCCTCACCTCACACCCTCAGCCACTCAAGCAAAACCCGCACTAACCGACCAACTCGCATCATCCGCAAACGACGCCGGGGCATCAAAAGCATGCACGCCACCATTACTCGCAGCGTAGACATTATTATTATAATGCCTGACATATCGCGTCGGGTATCCCCACGCCCTCACCGTACTTAACTCAGAGCCCGTGAACCCCGTCTGCGAGCAGAACGTCGCGTCCTCCCCGAACTGCTTGCTCCCATCATTCGCATCCACACGTAACACGAAGTCGTAATGCCGGAGGTAGGAACCAGGCTGGTCGCGTGATTCAAAGGACACGCACCCCCCGTCGGCGGCCTTAGCTAACGCCCCGCGGATAGTCCAGCTCGCTTGCTGCTTGAGCGTGGCGCTGCTGCTGGATGATACTACTTGCGTGGAAACGGTTTGTCCGCTGTGCGTTATGTACCGCGTGTTATACCCCGACGTAGTCGCGCGCAGCGAGACAGAGGAGCCAGAGCTGAGCTGCGGTCCGCTGGTCCGTGACGCAGAGGCGTATTTCGCCGCGACGATGTTCGCTTGGACCGAATTCTCGGTCGCGTCGGATGGGTACCCCGAGGTCATCACGCCCTCGTAGAACGTGCCCTGCGCGCCGACGCTGTTGTCCCCGCCGATGCCGAGGATGATAGCCCCTTCTTTGCTCATGGGGTTGTAGCCCGAGGCGCGCGGCCGTGCGCCGTTGTAGTATGTGGACAGCGAGCCTGATGCGGCGTTGCCGCCGCGGATGGCCCATTGGTTCGGCTGTCCTTTGACTGCCGCGGTTAGGAAGCGGTAGGATACGCTCGGGTCCCCGCCGTTGTTGCCGGTGTTGGCGCCGGAGAATAATCCGTTCTCGAGATCGGCCATCACCCATGGTCCACTGCCTGAGCCGGTGCCCCTTTAATTAGGGAAAATTGTTAGCAATGGCTAATCATCGCAGGGAAGTAGATTTAATTTTAAGGGGCCGAGAGCAGGGATGGGCCACATCGCGTATAGAGGCAAAATTATTGTCAAATGAAGGAAGAAACGATTCAAAATACTAACCAGACGGTATTGTCACCAAAGTAAATGGCCTCCATGTGGCCATTTCCAGTATCGCGACTATTCGTCTCGGCATTGCCGTAATCAAAGCAACAACCACCATTATAGTGCGTGCCATCAAGCACGGCATACATGCCCTCAGCAGCATCACCAGTCGCCGTGCCGCTAGCCTTATTATTCCTGTATCCCGTACCGGGAGATACAAAGACGCCGTACGCCTTCTGGCCGTTAAGCGTGACCGGCGCGCCCGTCGCGCTGGCGAGATTATCATAGCCGCCGGGCTCCGGGCCGTTGAAGCCCCCCGGCGGCGCCTGCGTGAGGTGGTTCCCGCGTCCAGATTGGTCGTAGATAATGGTGATGAGACAGGTTGTGCCGGAGCAGAACGAGTCCTGCGTGGCGGCATTGGCCACGCCGCCCGCCGACACCGGCGCGATCGCCTTCGTCGTGTTGTCGGAGCCGCGCTTCACTTGGTATAGCGACCCGCTGAAGGCGCTGTATAGAGCCCGCGTGGTGCTGTGCGCTGCGATACACGGCGTGCCGCCGGACGAGTAGATATCGCAAGGCCCGGCGGCGACGAGGGAGCTCGTGGCTGCGAGGCTGAGAGCCAGTAAGCCGGCGCGTCTGAAGCTGGGTCGGGAGGACATGTTTTCAGTATGACTCTTCTTGGCTGAAAAGTGAGCCATAGGGTGAGGCACGCCTATGGATATTTCCCTTGGACGCCATGGTGTCTTTATATATTCCTCGCGCCGAGGCTCATGAGCAGGTGTATTTGCCACCGAGGATGATGAGCAGGATCCGGAGCTAGACAGCTACGTCAACGAGAAGCGTCTCATTCGTGCAATGCTAAGGCAAGAGAGCGGGGTTGACATGAGCTTGTGGTGTTAGTTCCGGGTCGCCATGATTCCTTCGCGGCGGGAATTGCCAGCAGAGAAAAAAAAATCCAAGCGTGCCTCTCACGAGATTCGATGGCCAACTTCTCCACCTCCACAAAAGCTGGGGGAGAATATGGGGAACTTCGATCCGCCCCGCCGTTCGAGCCCCATGATCGCGGGGACTGCCTACAGTAGCAAGGGGGTCGGCTCGGGTCCCCCAACGCCAACGGGGAGCGCCAGTAGCGTCGGCAGAAGATTCGATTTGTGAGTCGAGCGGTTGGACGGAGAAATGCCGGCTCAGCGTGGCGAAAATGGAAGGTCACTGTGTGTGCCCTACATAGCATAGCATAGCAGAGTTGCAATGCAGATCGATGACCTCTATACTTAGTCCTAACGCGTGATTAGCTATACATGGGGTGGCCGCGGCTCCACGATCTTGCTTGCTTGTGAGAGGCGCGGATAAAATTCAATGCTCATGGTGGATAGTAGTGTAGGTACGGTAGCCTGCCTTACGCTCTACGGTATCTCCTCATCCTGGCCCGTTGTCGGGCCAGAACATGTCTGTGGAGGGTAGGATCTCGGCAGAAATCATATCCCGACACGTGCTTTGACGATAAAATCATGAACCCAACCACATTTCGAATTAGCCACGAGTGAGCAACCATCGCCTACCTTCCGTGATGCTCTGAAGGGACGGAGAAATTTCCGGTTTACGATGAAGAGCCCGGGCTTGTGACAATACGCGGAATGTGACACTTGGGCCTAAGTTATGGCTACTTAGCTACACATATGTTGCGTATGGCTTCGATGCGGCCTTAATTCATGCTACTGTACCGATTACCGAGTTCGGACCTTAGACGATATAGCAAGCACCCATATTCGGTGATCACCAATGTTTCGTAGTATAGTCTTGTCTAGCAGATTCTGGGATATTCTTTCTTAGTTGTATTTGAAAATTTGATATTCATATTGGTTAGGCGACGTGGGCAGTTGTAGAAATTATCAGCTCCCGAAACAATTAACAACAGACTTGGTATGGCTTCGTACGTACATAATCAGGCACCGAGGCCTGGTCCCATTACATCTCAGCATCTGACGGTCTTGGGCTGCCCAAGGCATTCAATCGTGTCACATCGTTCCCAATGCCAGCTGCCTCACTTGAGACGCACATTCCGCTCTGTTCGGCTTCATGTGAAATCAACCATTTAGCACGGTGTACAAGGGGAGCCATCAATGTTGTGACAAGTATTTGGCCTAAATTTTGGCTACCTAGGCTTAGCTTTGATGAGCAAATAATTAGTAGCAAATCCAATCATCAACTCCTGACCAAGAACCATCTGGTATGCGATCCGGAACGCCGTCCACTGAGCAGAAACACCATATTTCAGGGTGATATACATGACAGGATTATCGATCAAGTCTAAGAGCTTTTCTCTTTCTTCGATTTCTTCTTGCTCTTCTTCTCGCCGTCTTCGTCGGTATGCTTTCGCTTCTTGTTGGAAGACGCTTCAGCTTCAGCTTCTTCAGCAGCGGCGGCTGCAGCTTTGGCCTCTTCCTTCTTCATCTTCTTAATGTCCTTCTTGCTGATGACTTGTGGGGATCCATCTGAACCTAATTTGACGTCGCCTCGCTCGAACTTCCGCTTGAACTTCTTGACCGAGATACCGGCTTGTTCCGCCAAGCGGGCGTAATCTGCCTCAGAGAGTTTGCTACCTGGCGTAGCAGGTGTGGATGGAGTAGGCACATCAACGGTGCCATTAGATGCCTTCTTCTTGCCTTTTTTGTGTGAATCTTTCTCCTTTTTCGATTTGCCATTACCTGCTTTATTGTTAGTATACGGTTGGACACGGTCTTGTAGATATCGAGAAAAGAGATAGGGAGTTTTACGCTTCTCTGTGCCATTCATTTCAACATCTGATTCTTCATCTTCCTCCTCTGACTCTAGCCCGTTACCCATCGGCGTGTCTTCGACTTCTTGTATTAAGGGTTTTGAGGGGGTCTTCTTGGACTCTGAGGCTGGTGCATCGGCATCGGCATTGTAGTTTCGCTTAGGCTTAATCTCGAACTTGGAGGGAGTGGCACCAACAGGCGCGATCTGTGCACCTTTGGAGAGGAGAGGCTTGCCTTCCAATCTACGCAGTTTGTCCTCGAGATTGGCGCGCAGCCGGATACCCATATCAGCTCTCTCATCGTCGTCGATCGCGATCTCTGCTCCATCCACCCCTTCACTGCTAAGATCCGAGAGTGCGTCTACACGCAAGCACAAGGCAGCTTTTGCGGAAAGCATACGGGCTATCTTGCCCTTGTGTCTACCAGTGGCTTGACCAACGAGTGAGGAGTGATATATTAGACCATATTTGGGCGTATCATGCTTCGTCTTCAGGGCTCGGAAAAGAGCTTTTTCAGCACCTAAAATCTGAATGGTACTACCGGGACTCTTGGCAAGCTTCATGAGGGAGCCAGTGTGGGCGATGAGACGGGCTCCAACAAGTTCGCCAAGAAGTTCGGTAGTATTGGGAGCTAGTGCCTTCATGCGCGATGTCAGGTATTGTGAGAGTTGCTGTCGGTATTCCGTAAAGCTGACAACTTGTTCGGCCAAAAGTTTGATGTTTTCCAGGTCGATTCCATCGATTTCAGTACCCATACTCACTTCGGCAGCCGCCTTGACGCGGGTCTCCAGATCCTCGGGAAGGATTTCAGACAGATCCGTGTTGGGGGCGTTCTCTCGGATACCCATATGCATAATTACCCGGGCGTAGGCCAGGTTGTCATTGAGAATCCGGTCCATCTCGGGGAAATGCCAGCCGTACCACTCCTTGACTCTCATGGCGTAGTTGTTGAGTTCCTTGTCAAGGTCATCCAACAGCTTGATAGCCTGGATGACCATGACGTCTACCTTATCAGGGGAGAACTTGAGCTTATGGCGAGAGATGGAATGAGACAAAGCCAAGGCCATATTGCCAAGGTAGTCCGAATCGAGCTCAGGAAATAACTCGGGAAGATATGTCCTGATGGCGCGGAAAAGATCGGTGGTGGTGGAGTCGGAGACGGGAGAGATCTGAAGCTGAGGAATAGCATTGATGGCGGCACCGAGCTTGGGATCGGCCACGGCAAGAGACGCTTTTCTCTCCTCCTTGATGTCGTCGAGAAGCTGTTGTAATAATGGAGTGACCTTTCCTTCCGTTAAAGAGCTGTATTCGCCGAGGGCCTGTGCAGAGTCTTCGAACTTGACCATCTTCTTCAGCGACAGCCTAGCACGTGGTAGTTAGCAACTAACTCATCGTACGTCGGGCGCAGACAGTGTATGAAAGATGGAAACTCACATAGAATTGATGGCCTCGGCACTGGAGAGCTGTTCGGCGATGTCATCGCGTGACAAGAGCTTCTTGTCCTTGGCCTTGAACAGGCCGTAGCTATCGTCATGTTAGCGAAGTGCACGCGCGTTTACGGCTTCGATAGAGCTCACCCCGCAGGCGTTTCGGCAAGTACGAAGAGAGGCATAGCTGCAGGATGGTGCTAATAGCCGTAGTTGTCCCTGCGCAGCGTCTCTTGTGGTGGTTGAGGACGTTGGCTTGCCAATTGGAATTATTGCGACGAGATCACAGCTTGGACGGAGGAGCTTCTCGCAGACCAATGATTTTTTTGCCTGGGGAAAGAAAAATTTCATGCAGAGTTTGAGGCTAGTGAAGCTAGATAAGATGGGACTGGGACGGGGCGCTGTGGCTGGTGCTAATATTTATGGGGCGCTCCTTCCAAGGTTCTTCGTGCAGTATTCGTGCATACGAAAGTACAAAGTTACACCCGGAGCTTAATCCCATTAAATTAATGTACTAGTCTGTAATAGGCAAAGCGTATTTTCTCTCATCCACCAGGCCGCAGTTCAAGGTAAGGTGCTCCAGTGGGTGTGCGCTTCAGGAACCTCTTCAAGGCAGTCCAGTCCTGCATCAAAGTACCTATCATATGTAGACCAGTTTGCTTGTGTTGTCGCAGCCGGTATCAAAATATTTACATTTCGTACTGCCTTCAGCACTCGCATACTATCTACGACGATGGAGGGGCTCTTCTTCAACGTCAACAACGGGTAAGCACTTATACCAACTACGCTGTGATAGACTTCGACCAGCGAATAACAACTTGCTAACATTCACATCAACAGCTACCTGGAGGGCATCGTACGAGGATATCGGAATGGCCTGCTCACGGGCGTCAACTACTCGAATCTAACGCAGTGCGAGACGATTGATGGTGAGCCGCGATCCCGTCATGCATTCATGCGCGAAGGGGAGATGATGAGATGCTGCGATGTTGGGATGCTGACCAGAATAGACCTCAAGCTCCAACTTGGCCCTGCTTACGGCGATTTCCTCGCTTCCCTGCCGCCGAATCCGTCGACGTCCAGTCTCGCTGCCAAAACAACCGATAAACTAGTATCCGAATTCAGATACGTTCGTGCAAATGCAGTCGGATCGCTCGCGCAGTTCTTGGACTACCTCACCTACGGCTACATGATCGACAACGTCGCCCTGCTCATCACCGGTACGCTGCACGAACGAGATACCCGCGAGCTATTAGAACGATGCCACCCCCTAGGCTGGTTCGAGACGATGCCGGTTCTGTGCGTCGCCACCAACATCGAAGAGCTCTACAACAGCGTCCTGATAGAGACACCTTTGGCCCCCTACTTTAAGGGCAGCTTAAGCCACCAAGATCTCGATGAGCTGAACATTGAGATTGTACGAAACACTCTGTACAAGAACTATCTCGAGGATTTCCACAACTTCGTCAACACGCACCCCGATATGGCCGGCACGCCCACTGCCGAAGTTATGAGCGAGATTTTGGAATTCGAGGCGGACCGACGGGCCATCAACATCACGCTTAACTCGTTTGGCACGGAGCTGAGCAAGGCGGATCGTAAGAAGCTATACCCGAGTTTAGGCCGACTTTACCCCGAAGGCACCCTGATGCTCTCTCGGGCCGACGACTTCGAGGGTGTGCGCCTAGCGGTGGATGGGGTATCTGACTACAAGAACTTTTTCGATGCAGCGGGCCTCGGCGGCGGTCCCTCGGGACCCGGTAACATGGGCGGCGGCTCCAGCAGCAGCGGAAGAAGCCTCGAGGATATGTTCTACCAGAAGGAGATGGAGATCTCGAAGAATGCCTTCACTAGGCAATTCACCTATGCTATTGTATACGCGTGGGTAAAGCTAAGAGAGCAGGTAAGACAAAACAGTCGAGCAAAGTCTTTCTTTCTCATCCTAGACACTAACTAGTCTACCTAGGAAATTCGCAACATCACATGGATTGCCGAATGCATAGCACAGAACCAGAAAGAGCGAATCGGCAACTACATCAGCGTGTTCTGATGGAGATGGTTGACAGATCTGTAATTTATCTAATTTTTGGTTTTGGCACTTGTCTTGTCTTTCCTTTCACCACTGTAGAACTAATGCAGGAGAAGACCGTACGGGCGATTTGAAAGTAGGAAGGCAACGAAGGCAATCTCCCCTTCGTGTCGCTGCGCTTGATGGCCGTAGTAGTGTAAGCTACAAGTCGGCGCGGGCAATGTGGTGGATCAGCCTCTGTGGTGGCGTTTGTTGTATATTACATATAGACAGCAGTACAGATACATGCTTCTTGAACCGAGCTATTTATTTCTACAATGCAACCCCCCCGCCCTGTTTACATTGTAATCTGGCCCTTGTAGTTCGCCTCGGTCAGCCCGAGCTTCTCCATCATGTGCTGCCACCGCGCGTTGCCTCTCTCCTTACGCTCCATATAGGCTAGGAGCTTCTGGCGCTTATGGACCATGAGTCTTAGGCCTCTCTTGCCGAATTTATCCTTATACCCACGACCCTTCTCGAGCTCGTCGGCTAGTGTGCGGATCTTGGCGGTTAGGATGGCAATCTGCACCTCGCTGCTACCCGTATCCGGCCCTCCGCGCACAGGCTTTTCTTCCTTCGGTTGGCCCCTTGAGAGCGGTTTAGGAGGCAAGGTGAGGTCCGTATTGTGTCTCCCGAAAGTCTCAACGCACCGCCGAATGTTAGCATGACGCCTATCTTTCGAAGACGAGTTCTGTAGATCAAGAATGCGCTGGACGGCCTCAGCAGCGCGCGCATGCGTGGCCTCGTGCAGCTCGCGGCGCTCGTCGCGTTCCTCGGGGTTCGAGTCCGTGAGCACGGAGTCCATGGGGCGGGTGAGCTTGTACATGTCGCTCAGCGCGTTCTCGAGCTCGGGGCGCGCGACCTGGTTGTTCAATATATGCGGCGACGTCGGGAGGGGGTGCGCCTCCTCGAGGGGTTTCCCGTCCGCGTCGACTGGCGGCGTCGACAACGCAGCCTGCCCCCCGGAGTCGAAGGACTCGACGAACGGCGTCGTTAATCCCCTGACAGGGTCCCCCTGCGCCGCCCGCCGCTCCGCCTCGATCACGCTGTGTCGTGATTTGTGCGCTGCTTTACGCTGCTGCATCTGCTCCCACCGGTACGGGTCCCGCTTCGCGATCTTCTTCTTCTCGCGCTGTGAGAGCGAGGCCGTCTGCGTGATGGGGAGGAGGGTTGGGGGGTGTGAAGGGACGGCGGGACGGAGACATGCTGTTGATTTAGAAACCAATTAGTTAAGTTGATATGGTCTATGTTTGCTGTGACTTACGTGAAAAGGTGGTGAGGCGTTGTACGCCTGGTATTCGTGGTGGCATGGTGTATGTGACTTATTTAACGTAGCCAATTCGACCCTCGATATCTTGCACCGTATCTTGACTTTTTTGCAGACTACAGTGAACTTCAGACCTAATTCCCACTGTACGTCTCTAATCGCAGAGCAGAGGAGCATTTGGGCAGGCAGCTCCAGTGGAGTTTTACCGGGTAAACTTGAGCTCCGCTCTCCGAAGGTCAGTGGGCACTTCCCACCTTCCTCAGCAGCAAGCAAAAGTGGCAGGAAGGCAGTACTTAGGTACAGAGCAGAGCAACCCCACTTGCCTAAGATGGCTAGGTTCGATTTGATTCGTGGGCTGTGGTTCGCTTACCCTAGGTGCAAGGTTCAATTAGCCCACCAGAATTCGAGACCCAAAAATACTTGGTGATAATTCCTGCAGGCATCGCGAACTTTTTTGCTTGCTCCTCTGCACATCACCAAGTTCGCGCTCTCACTCCCAACGCAAATTGCCTCACCCACTTACGCGCAATCGCGATCTCAATCTCAAGATGGCGCCCGCGAACCTCCCCGCCTGCATGGCGGCCACTTCTCAAGATATCGAGACTCTGCTGGCCGCGCAGAGCCACCTCGGATCCAAGAACTTGCAGGTGCACATGGAGCCGTACCTGTGGAAGACCCGTGCCGACGGTGTCAATGTCATCAACATTGGCAAGACCTGGTAAGTTTTACTCCGTGATATATTGGTCTGTACAATGGCGGACAAGGCGTGTGTATGATCTATTCGGTGTACATGGTGTATATGGTTTCAGGTGTAGCTTATTCCAGTTATCAATCCACTCTAACGTCATACAGGGAAAAGATCGTTCTGGCTGCCCGTATCATCGCCGCCGTTGACAACCCCGCCGACATCTGCGTTATCTCTGCTCGCCCGTACGGCCAGCGTGCCGTGCTCAAGTTCGCCTCGCACACCGGCGCCGTTGCCATCGCTGGTCGCTTCACTCCCGGTTCTTTCACCAATTACATCACCCGATCGTTCAAGGAGCCGCGACTGATCATTGTCACCGACCCCCGCACCGACGCTCAGGCTATCAAGGAGGCTTCATACGTCAACATTCCCGTCATCGCTCTCTGCGACACCGACTCGCCCACCGAGTACGTCGACGTTGCCATCCCCACCAACAACAAGGGTCGCCACGCTATTGGCTGTGTCTGGTGGATGCTCGCCCGTGAGGTCCTGCGCATTCGCGGCAGCATTGCCCGCGATCAGGCCTGGGATGTCATGGTCGATCTGTACTTCTGTATGCTATCCCCTTGTCCCTTTCTCAATCTCGTTTTGGACACCCCCGGCTAACGTGATACCCACAGACCGCGACCCTGAGGCTGAGGCTGAGGAGAAGGTCGAGGAGGAGAAGGTTCCTGGTGCCGAGGAGGTTGGGCCCGCTGCCATTGAGGCTGGCACTTTCGCCGGCACCGGTGACTGGGAGGCCGCCCCCGCTGGCTTCGCCGGTGCTCAAGCCGCCAACTGGGACGGTGCTGGCGATGAGTGGGCTGGTGCTGTCGCCGGCGGCACCGGCACTGCGCCTACCGCTGAGTGGGGTGCCGCCGAGTCCAAGGAGGAAAAGTGGTAGGACCACGTCCCTGAAGGGCAGCAGTCGCAATGGTAGCAGGTTTAATAGGAGCTGGGGTTTCCTATCAAACACGGCCGATGCATGGTGATCGGAACAAGTTTTCGACGAATCAAACCAATGTTGCCAGTCGCAATGGTAGCTACTTGCTTGCCGACAAAACACCTACGCAAAAGAACAAAACAAGAAAAATTTGCAGAATAGCCTGGGGTACGGGTCAACTTGAACGTACTAATGAGGGAAAGATACCAGAATTAGTTGATGCGTTGATCGGGTTTGTTGCTCTCGCAGGTGACTGTCTCGTCTCATTGACTTCTATCAATTAAGGACGGGGAATGCCCTGTACGGTCAAAGGGGTGGACTTAATCGTTATCCCGCCCATGCTCCTAGGTAGCAGATGAAAAAATAATATTGATCCTTGTGGTTTACCAAGGCCATAAATGGCATGATGTGTTAAATTCGATCGACCTGTTGTGCAAAATGCCATATCCTAAACTCGCGAACCTTGCGGTAGATAATACACGTATTCCAGCTCTCACTCTTCGCGCGGTCGATTCAGAGACTCGACAATAATATCTTGTAGCTCTATATCATATCAAGCAGTGAATGAAGACACGTCCGAATACCGACATCACTGCGCGTCGTGGACGGAGTTAACAGATCATATGTATCTCGCCGAGCCGGGCCGGAGCTCCGGGCGCTGAGATGACGAAGACGCCGGACGTTGTCCGGAGATAGGAGACAGGGCGAGATTGTGTGTGTGGCACAGGGCAGGGTCCCATTTGGACACCAACAGCGTTGTATTGTTGGCCTAAGCGCAGCAAACAACTGCCGTCTGGCCAGCCGATACGTTGGGTCGGCATAGACGGTAGTACTTACGGCCGTTGTTGCGGCTGGTTTTGCTCTGGACTTTATTTGCCCATTCTTTCGCCTCTGTTCTGTTTGATATTGAATGTCCTCATGGCGCTGCGATGATGTGGTGGTGATTAGTGATCAATCCACTGCTCCGTGGCCCACTGAAGATGTGTATATCCATATGTGTGTGTATATATAAAGGTATACATATACATATGTATACTTATGTCCGTCCAGATGGCATGATCCGAAAAAATGTCCAATATACACATATCGCCAATGGAATAACCAGCCCAATCCTTGTCCCTAAAATCCTCTAACCAATTCAGCTCTCAGGCATACCTCTTAATTTATTTATATACTTATTTATTTTGCTTGTTCTCTAAGCTTATACCGCAGATACATCTTCTTCTCGGGCTTCTTCGCCGAGTGCAGGTTGCGGTCCATCAGGGGCGGCTCCGTCGGCACGACGCGGTTGCCGTCCTTGTCGGCGAACTCGAAGTCGAACATGCCCACCCAGTACGCTGTGATCAGGGCCATTTCCAGCTTGGCGAATTTCATGCCCACTATTTCCCCCGTTAGTTCAGAAGGGGCATTAAAGGGGAGCAGACGAATGATGAAGAGAAGTAAGGAAACGGAAAAGGAAGGAAGTGAGGAGTAGGATAAGGGGGAAGAGAGAAAAGAAGGACGCTAGACATACAGCACGGATGCCTTCCCGATCCCCAACCCATATACGCATGCGGGACCTTCTTGTCCTCAGCATTCTCATCAAAGAAACGCGAAGGATTCCAGCGCATGCGGTCCGAGTACCAATCGCCGAACAAACTATCCTCAACCAGATAGATAGCGTAGGCGCCCGCGGGAACGACCTCGCCGGTGTCGCCGATGGGCAACGCGCGCCCGGACGTGTTCTTGCGGAAGGTTGCTCCCGGAAGACAGAAGCGGATGGTCTCGCGCAGCGCCAGATCGATCAAGGGAAACTCGCTCTCCCACGCGTCCACGTCCAGCGTGCCCAAGACGTCCGCCGTCGATTGTGAGTCGTTCTGTCTATGCCGCGCTACGACGCCGTCGACTTCGCCCCGGAGGAGACCCATCCATTCGGGGTTTTGCGTCAGGAAGATTTGGAGGTAGCCTGCGTTGATCCCGCTGTTGAGCTGCCCGGCGTAGAGCGCGCCGATCTCGAACTGTGTGCTGGGTTAGTCGTGTTGTCACTTTTGTGCTGTTTTCTTTATTTTATTTTATACTAAAAAGGGGGGCGGAAGAGAAAAGGGGTAAGTCGGAAACCACATACCCCGACGATATTCGTGAGGCTCAGACCGCGATCGATGAGGAACTGCAGGGCGTCGTTGCCCTTCATGCCGGAGCGCCTGCGCTTCTCGATGATGTCGCGGAAGACGAAGGCGAGCTTGGCGCCGTAGTACATGCGCAGGGCGTGGCCGGGGGTGGGCAGCCAGGGGAAGATGACCTTGGCGAAGGAGTCGGACTTCTCGAACCAGTCGAAGATGTCGAGCGTGTAGCGCAGCAGCTTCGGGTCCCCGGCGATGTCGTTGGCCCCGATCGTGCGCATCGTCAGCTGGTACACGATCTCGTAGAAGCTCTCGAACGGATCCGTCACCCGCCAGTCTGCGTTATCGCCCTTGCTCGCCGGCGCCGCTGCCAATTTCTCGCACGCCGCCCGCGTGTCCTCCGTTAGCAGGTCTATGTTTTTGAGGAAGTTCTCCTTCTTCATTAGCGGCACCAGCGCCTTGGTGAACATCTGCGTGAAGTTGTCTTCCGGGTCCTGTGTAGGTGCGGATGGCTGGCCCGTCAGGAGGTCCGCGAAACTGCCGATTTGTGGTCATGTCAGTACCATGTGTCTATCTACTTATACATGTATAAAATTGAGAATACATGGTCACAGTCGGGTTCATTTTTTCACTCGTTCTCAATCTGGCGAATGGAATTTTATGATTACTCCAAGACAACGAGATGGCAAATTCGAAGACGAAGGGAAAAAAGAGTCGAAAATAAAGACAACATACGCCTGGGGAAAGTTCAATTCCTTGCTCTCGAAGACCAATTTCCTGCCCTCGGGCCCGGACACGCCTATGAGCTGCTTCTTGCCGATATAGAAGCTGAAGTTGCCGGTCTTGGACTGCCGCATGGCGTCCCTGAAGAAATCGGCCCGGCGGCCGTAGTAGAATTCGAGCGAGCCTAGAATTGGCCAATCGCCTTTCTTATACCACATCGGCGCATTCGACGGCAGCGCCGGCCGCCAGAAGACGCGGTAGAACACCGTCGCGGCCGCCGTGAGCAGCAGGATCCAGGCGGTCGCCGGCCATCCCTGCGGCTGCAGCAGCGCCGTTGACAAGATCGCGCCCATCCTAGCCCGGCGGTCTTAGGTGTCTTAATTGTGCGGTATATAGGTAGGACCTATTCACCGTGGCGTGGCGTTTGCGGCGCTGCGGCGTGCGACTTTGCGGATACCGGACCTATGCGACTGACTGACTGACTGACTGACTAGGTAATTAATTAGGTAGCTTTGCTTGGTAGATATTCAATGCGTTTGCGATACAATGCGAAACAGGCCGGTCAATCTTCGAAATTATATAAGTCCACTAAGTTGAAAATAGCTTTTATATTCTTTCAGTATGGCACACGGGCACGAGAGGATAGCGGCGTCACAGATATTTAAATATGTATAGTCTGTATGCAAGTCTAACCGAGGTCGACGGTCCCTTAATAAACCTACACGACATAGATACAACCACAAAGCGAATGCGCATTACACTTACACTTGTTCTCCCCTAACCGAAGCTAATCAATTTAGCTACTTTGTAAGTAGCTACTTACCTATTTCGAGACCGACACTAGCGTAGTATACGAAGTAGACACACACAAAAGGTCTTACACATGGCGTACACTACCTCTCTGAAATGTAACCACTCACATCACTCCCCACGGGAACGCCAATCCTGGGCCGGCTGGTGGCTGCTAATACTGCCTCGCTCGGCGCTGGGTCTTTGCCTTCGGGATCCCAAGATCCGGCTGCGCTAGTGTAGTACGAAGTACGAAATACAGATTCGCTGATTTGACACTACCTACCTTCACTTACCTAAGTTACACTAGATGCGAATTCTGGACTGATCGGTAGCGAGCGAGGTTGGGGGAATTGGTTTCCCCCACCCGCTATCCGACAGAATATTTCACCTACCTAATTACCTACTTACACTAGTGCAGAGAAAGAAAGAGGCATTTTAAGCTAACGCAAGAGCCAAGGCCAGTGCAGTCTAGTGTAGGTTCGCGTAGAGAAGCCGTTGGGTTCGAAAATCGGTTTTAGATAAAGTGAAGGGAAAATCTCAAGCCCCGCCCCAACGGCACCGGATCGCTGTACGTTGTACTTCGTGCACTACGTAAAATGATATGATCTACCGGTACATTCTCTACGCGAGGAGGTATTCCAATTTTTGCTGTTCCGGGAGCGGCTCACGCGTTACCCAGCATTCGGGTTTTACCAATTACACCAGCGGGCTGGTGTATCTATACCCAACTAGGCTTAGGACGTTTCGTGCCTCGGTAGTGCTAGTAGCGTGTCTATCTTTTGTATTTTCAGAGCAGACTTACAGAGGTAGTGTAGGGTCGCTTAGGAGTTACACCACACTGCGATCACCCCAAGATGATCCTGCCCACGTGTAGCAGAGGATCGTGATGATGACGATGATAACGATGCAACGGATATCTGTCAGACCTACTGTAGATTGCGCTGCTGGCTGCTGGCTGCTGACCGCAGATGGGAATTTTGCCGGCTTGTCCGCAAGATATCTTCTCCGAGGCGCAGCGTAAATCATATTGTAAATCTTTGTTACTCACTTAACCTTAGCGAACTCGAGAAGACCCTGTTCCGACGGGTCGTCGCTTAGCAGTTATTATGTACGTCGCTGAGTTGGCTGTTTCGCTTCTGCCCCTCGCTTAGAGAAGAGGAAGAAACAACGTTGCAAATGATATGTAGGTATGTATGGAAAGCCACTGCCAAACAGCATGGCGAATTCGAATTCGCGTGCATATTATACCGAATACGGTGCCCTGCTTGCTGCGCTCGGCAATGCACGAGGCAGCAATCCCTGGCCCCGACCTTCTTCCCGCCTTCTACGGAGTACACACTACTGTACCCAGTTGCCAGTCTAGCCTGGACTGCCACTATGTAAGCGAGATCGCCGGCCTGCATGGAGGTAAAACATGGACCGCAGTGGTAGGAATTATACGTCTACCTAACCGGGAATATGACCTTCTCTTACCATTCGCTTACATGCGGTAGTATCCAAGCTACCTAGATTTAACAGAGACCTCGCTTCGCCAGCGTCCCGAGGTCGTTATGATGCTGGAACTGTTATAGCATAAATGAACTCTTACCTAACAGCAACGAGTCGGCTTGAGCTGTCACTTCGACTTGTTTCATAATTTTGCATATGCGAGGGCAAAACCAGTTGTTGATTCCAAATATCCCCGCGAGCAGTTGTTTCACGGGATTGGTGCGGGACATCTGGCTGCCAAGCTATCTCCAGCTTAGCGGCCTATGTCAACAGAGCTAACCTAGATTACAGTGCACATAGGCGAGCATAAGAGTCGGATGACCATATGATAGATAACGCATAAGTATGTGCTTCCAAGCAGAGCTACTTGCTTCGCCCAGAAAACTAAATACACTACCCGTCCACGGCGCTGTCACGAAAGTTGAGATAGGTTTATCAGCTTATAGGCCTTCGCCCGTTTGCCTCTAATCCTCGACAGCAAGTGTCTGACACGTACCGGTTACAGCTAAACAATGCTCCCAACTTCCCTTTCGATGCATAATTCGTGATATAGAGCCGGACAGAGTAAATCCGCCTGCATAACGCCGGATAAATGAGTAAAAAGATGACCTCCTAGCTCCATGCTTGCTATGCCACTAACTGGCCGGCCGGTAGTCACTCAACGCTTTGATAACGTAAAGGAAAACACAAAGAAATCAGTGTCGACAGGATATATGTGATGTAAAAAGGCTCCTCTTTCGAAAGGACCAAGATGCTGGGTACTCAGCGCAAAAACGATTTTCTGGTATGTGTCTTTCCGCTAGGTATCATGGGGTATCAAGATTATCATGTGCCAAGCCCGCCAATATAGGCCCGGGCTATCTTCCGCCTGTGCAATGCGCCGTCTAGAATGAAATAGCTATGATGAAGCATAGTTTGCGAACGTGGGGTGACTGGATTAGGAGTTCGTGTTATACAATTCGTATGTGGGTGTAGTTCCAGCCTAGTGACTACCGTGCTTTACTAGAACTTCGGTGTTTTCGGCAGGTTTGTGCTCGGGTTTTCCTCCAGACTCTCAGATTTCTTTCGAATGTCCTGATCGCTAAGCGCGCCCATCCATAGACAGCGCTCGGTTATGCCCTCTATGGGCTGGAATTTGTAGAATGTACTCGTTTCAAGCAATCGGAGTAGAGTCTTGACAATTGAGGCAGTGATTCGACAGCGTTCGAAGTTAACTAGCGGGGGATTGGTAGGCGAGCTCGCAATTTCAGAGGGCCGTTGCGCATTGAAAAGCAGATCGTGCGTGTATATGCCTATGAAAGGAATACAGCCAGCATCGGCTGTATTGCCGCCGCCCTCCATCTCTGCTCGGAGGTTGTAAAAGTTCTTCGTGGGGGAGACTAATGTTTCGAGATCGCTCATGATCTTCATGTCGGGTGGAGGAACCATGGCCCATGTCTTGGAAAGTCGCGTTACTTCAATCGATGTTAGAGCAATCGCGATTTGACTCATAGTTGCGAAATTTCGGTATTCCCTGCAGCGAGAGGCGATGTGTAGAAGCTTAATGATGCAACGAGCGCGCTCTTCCACCGCTTGTGTCAACACGATTTCAGAAATAGCCCACTTGACCATGATATTAAAGCGAGCGATGACAACCTCTACACCGCGGGCATCGGTGTTGCGCAGGAAATCAACCCATGATCGTGAATCGCTTTGAGAGTCTTTCCATTTCATCTCAATGAGTTCCTTCCAATCCACTTCATTCAGTGCATCTTTTTCAATCAAAGTGAACTGTTGTGCAAGGATTTCCGAGTCAAATGCTAGAATGAAGGGAAGATGAACAGGCGGTTGCTCAGTCTGTTCGTCTAACAATTTTTTTGCTTTACTGGGGGCACGAGGCGAACCGAGAGAGCCCGATGGAGACCCGATAGCTTGATGATACAGAGCCGCTACTGGTGTGATATCAGGGGTTGGAGGCAGTGGTTTTTGGGACCAAAGTTGTTGTTCATGAAGCTCCGGAATATTTTCTGTCTCCGGTGACATTTGCAGAGCTTGTACTAATGTCAGCTTGATGGAAGATCCATCATCATCAAGATATGAATGCATTTCGGAAATCGGGTGGTGTGTGAGAGATGGTATGTTCGGTACTTCGATTCGATTTGGCGAGAGGGGTCGAGGCATGTAGCTACCCTCATCGATCATATCAGACAGCTCAGATGACAAATCCGACTCATTGTCGCTGTCCACATTCAGGAACGAGCGATCCTCGCTTTTGTTAACAGCTAGGTCAAGGCCCACCAAGCCACCCGTCTCATCGATAAACTCAAATGAAGGGCCCGGGGGAGGCGATGAAACTGAATTTCCCACTTCATCCTCCGGAGTATCGGGACCGACAAGGATAGAATGGTTTGTCCATTCAAAAGTATGCGTCCTACTGCGGCCTTCATCTGTCAATCCTCGATCGAGTAGCGGTATAGAATTGTAAGTCTCAAGCGAATCCTCTGACAGGAACGAGCTAATTTCCGAAGGGTGTGGAATATGTGATCGCACCATATTATCCCCGACAGATTCGTCGCCAAGCGGTGATACATCTGGTACATCTTCGTCTCCGATGCGCAAGTGACGGTGCTTCTTCTTCTCATCCATGGCCTGGGGGAAACCTACGGGTTGTGAGGATTCACCATTCAAGTTCTGAAGGTTGTTAATCGGCGTTTTTAGAGCTCCCATGGAGAGCTTCGCCGTCTTCCTTTCATATTTCCCTTCTAATTTAAGCAATGCCGATTCAACGCCTCCATCATCATCTATGTCATCGGGAATTTGGGCCAGTTTCTGGGCTTCAGTCTCGAAAGATGGCCGCATGACTGGCTTTGACGAATGAGTGCTGAAGAGAGACAGCGGGCGTTTCGGAGCTTGCTCTGCTAGAGCTCCTAAAGAGAAGACTTCGCCTCGATTCTGAGAGCCTTCGTTACCAACAACATCGCCAGCCCTATCGGGTTCTTGAATAGTACTTCGAAGGTAAGAGCTCCGCAATGATTCAGAATACACTGTTAAGGATCCGATTGACTGTGACCTGCGAAGGGGTAAAGGATCAAGCTCAGTGGTGTGCGCCGCGCCCCTTAAGTCACCCCCCGGCTTCCGTCGTAGCATTCTCAGGGGAGGCGGCATGATCTCTGATTTCATCGAGCCTTCGGAAAGAGTAGTTGCATCAAAGCTTTTAATCGTTGATTGTGCTGCAAGGCCACTTTGGAACGAGGCCCAGCGACGCTGAGTGACGGAACCGCGTGATCGATAGCTACGACTTGACTGCTGCCTCTTGTGTCGGTTAAAAGAAGTCGACGGAGGGTCGTCAGATGGCTGGCCAATGAAGCTAACAGACGGCTTGGCTGTAGTTTTATCATTGCTGCCACTAGCTACAGCCTCGTCACTTTTGCCCTCAGCGAACATCCTAGTCATTTCAAGAGCGGGTACGGGATCAGTAACAGGCGATGGCTCATAGACTTGTTGGCCAAGGATGTAGGATGATTTGCTGGGAGTATATCCGTGGAAGGTATCATTGGGAGGTGTCATCGGAGGTGTCAGGTTTCTGCCACGTATCCGAGTTATGCCGTCAGCGAATGCTGGAACCGATGGATGGAATGGAGCTAACGCCCCAGTCATGGCGAGTTGCTCAGGAGGTGCAGTCCCATCGACGATAACGATCGATTTGCTACCTGTGGTAATAGCAGCATCGCTCCGAGGCCGTAGATCAAAGGACGAGTCCATGTGCGCAGCACTATACTCAATGTTTTCAGCAATGTTCCCAGGGTGGCTTCCATTGGTCGTGCTTGCTGATTTGGACTCAGTGGTATCTTCACGAACGGCCTGGTTGAAATCCTCCGCGATTCGAGCACCTAATAAATCTATTCTAGAAGGCTGCTTCATATCATGAGGAGAGTACCGGGCTTGTGGTACTACAGCAGAACCGGGAAGTCTGTTTGTCGTTGCCCCCCGAGGGCCAATAGGGGCAAGATCGATATAGCTGCCTTGGGTGTGAGACATACCGATGCCCCTAGTGCTGAGGGCTCTGCGCACACTTCCGAGTAGCTTTCGCATGCCCGGGCCAGACATTGCCGAGGCGGAGGCCTTCCTTTTTGTTCCAGCGGTTGGCTGTGGTTGAAAAACGGTTGTCTGCCGACTAGGTCCGATACCAGCCACGCTATCCACATCGACAAATGGCTGACTGGGAGGCAAGAGGTTCCCACGCACAAGACTGCCAGCATATGGCAGTGTAAGTAAGAATTCGGCATTCTTGTATAACACTTTCCCAGTAATGGTGCCATGCTCCCGCAACGAATCAGTTAGGCTGTTATTCCGCCGGTGGGAAGTCTGCGGCCGCATGCGTTTGGCCATCAAAGCAGGCGTAGGGGCGGTAGGATCCGTAGCAGTGTAGATCGAGCTTGGGTCCACCGGATGGGCTCCGAGGGGCATGCTCATATTCGGGTCGCCAAGACGTAGCGCCTTGGTAGGAAATGAGCAAGAAACAACATCGAGGCTCGCTATGCTCATCGGCGATGTTGGCTGTTGACTCAAAGGAACATTTCCCATCTCAGGGGTACTAGGCCGCATCTTATTTCGCACCGAAGAGCTGGCTTGGCTAATTAGAGGCTCATCCCCGACAGACCCTGATCTCGGTTGAGGGTCTACTCGCTGTATCGAAGCACCCTCGATCTGCGGTGCTTCAGAAGAATCCGTTTCCCAGAAGCTAGGTGTTAGACACGGGTCACGGTGGCCAGCTATCCCACCAGGCGTAATAACAGCGCCAGGTCCAAGTTCTCCGCCAAATTCGGGGCCATCCCAATACTGCAAGCACACTCGTCTCCAACATTTCTTCAGTTCGCCCACGATCTTCGAAGGAACCTTTTGCTTCGGTTGCGAAGTAGGTATTTCATCGGTAAAGTCGTTCAGAAGAGTACAAAACGTAACTCGCAGCTGATAATCTGCAACGAAATCGTCTACGAAGTAATTCAAGATCCAGTGGCGTATCGCTACAAAAGTTCTAACTTTCACAATCATCCCCGACTCATCAGCCTGGCATAGGGCCCATCGGAGCCGAGCGATGAGGAGACGGAGAAGATCCTCGGAGCTGAGAAATGAGCGGAAGGTGAGAAAAAAGTCAGAGATCAGGTCATAGTCAAGGAAACTAGGCGACGTGATCTCGGCTACGAGCCGTGGTGGGGTGGCGGCTATGACAGCCCCAGTAGTCGGTGAGTAGCGCACAATGGATCGATCACTGCATGCTGGCTTGAAGGTCAAGGCGTCGAACATGGAAGGCTCAATGGCTAAATTCGTAGGCATGAAAGCCGGGCCGGTCGGCTTAGCCATAGGAGACGGGCTATCCCCACCTGGAATAGGCCAGGCGGTTGAAGGGTACTGAGACTTGGACGAACGCAGACTTGCTATGCGTGAGCTGAATGCGTCAGACTGAGAGAGATTGTTGATCCTCTCTTTATGTGATGGTTTAGGGAAAGAAGAATGACTTGATCTCATGTCCTCAGTGGGAGCATAAGAGGATCCTCGTATGAGCGGTGTCCCTCTTAATGTGAATCTAGGGGTGCCGAGTTTCCACGATGGGATCGAAACCTGTAGAAAGGGACCATTCCTCGCGTCGAAGTCCTCGGTGGTTTGCGATTTTGGCTCAGTCTGCGGCTTGGATATCATGACCTTGAAGACACCTGCATCGCTTGCTTCCGCACCAGGCGTCACATCGTGGACAGTCGAGTCGGATACAGCTCGGCGGTGCCGGGTAGCAGGCGGTCTCAAATCAAAATAGGCACTTTTGGGTATGGCAGTTGGCGAGGGAGGATCTGTCACAGGCGTCGGGGTCCACTGGCTGCCATTCGGATCGCCAGCGCCAGTGTGCCGCGTTTTGTGAGGAGTAAGGGCATCTAAACCCGCTGTACTGGGTGGGGTGACGGGAAACGCGACTGGTTGTTGGGGATATCGCTGGGGATCAGGGCGAATGGCAGGCCTGTATGACGACGGTCAGCAGCTACACCATAATTTGTTTCTTGTTTCGTATTTGTTTCCATGGTACAGACAAGTCATCGTCTGTGTAGCCTGGCGACATACTGCAATTGCGACTGCGACTGCGATGGGACCACGTATAACAGCAGTAACAATGACAAAAACACGACGTACCGCAGATATATCTGACCGTTGCTGCCCACATTGGCAACGGTGAACTGCCTCCCCTCACGACCGCCTGCGCCCGCGCCTCCATCTGCCGAGGGGCTCCATTTGCTCCCATCTGGACTCTTGCTTGCATTGCTTCCCCCGTATTCGCCCGCTTTACGCTCATTCGCCGGAAACAGAGGCCGAGCACCAACAATGGGCGACGCGTGCGCTCCGGGCCGGATCCTGTCGGCGGTACCAGCAGATGGCGATGATCGCGCCGTTCCCCCTGCGCCGTCGCCCAATACTTTCCGCGCCTTCGGACTTCTCGCCGCCGCGCTCCTCTCGTGGGCGCGGAGGCTCAGATTCGATCGTATGGGTAGGGCCGGGTGCAATCCGGGCGGGTTCCCCTCCATGTTCCTGTCTACTACACCGCAGATCGAGGTCTGCTGAATGAGTGGACGGTTGAGAGATGCATTGAAGGCGCCAATGAACCGGAGGGCCGACCAACAAGCTGATGGCGTCCGACAAAGCTGAGATTCGTTGCACCAGGCGTCGTGAAGTCGCCGGGTCGGTCGCAGTCGTCAAAACCAAGCGCGAAAAGCCGTGCAAATTATGCGCGCCGTTAAAAAAGCTGCAGCGATGCAATGCGATCTCGTCCTCTCTCTAGCAGATAGCCCACACTCTATGCCGACCAACCGCCCGAAGTGAGAAGTAAATAGTCAGAGGCGAATTCCCGTTGGTGATCCGACTCCCAATTGTAGTATCGCCCGTAAGAGTGGGTGAGACCGCGGCGGTGGACGGTGACGGTGACGGTGGGAAAATCAAGGTCCGCTGGGGGTCAGCAGTTTGGGACTGCAAAATTGGGGGACAGCTCGATCGCAGCAGTTACACAGAGTGCTAATCACAGGCGCAGCATACAGTACCCAAGGCACCTGCTTAGGCAGGACACTAGCTGAAGTTAGTGTCCACTCTTCTGTGGTCATGCACGTTCTTGAATGCAAGGCATGTTGCTTCTGACCTGTTTGGGGAGGCAGGGCCAGGCTTGGTTTCTGGCTTGGGAGAAGGAACAAACTGCCCACTTAGCCCGTAAGTACCTGGTCTACCTTAGGGTTGCAGAGTTCGATGGCTGGGTGGTGTCCTGGGCAACAAAACACATGATGCTGATTGGGCAGGAACCCGAGACTACATGAGGACAGAGCTAGGAAGGGCTTTGGTGTCCGCTCCCGCGCAGAGAGACAGGGTTCAAGAGTCACCCGAAGCACTACCCTGGTGTAGTATGGCTCGGAGGCAAGGATGCTCTACCCGGGTCATGTATCCACCAACATAAGTAGACGGAGATAAGCAATATCCCATGTAAGTAAGGCAATCACTCAATCTTCTGTTTGAGAGTGAATTTCTTTATAGTGTAAGGAATACAAACCCAGTGTCAAATAAATTGAATGAATTGATGTTTAAGAGTTTCGACATGACATTTTTTAAGAGGTATCCTATATAATAGAAAATCAAAAAGGTATAAATCCGACAACCGCCTCACCGATTGATCAAACAAAAACACTCGCAATTTCTTTCCCTCCTCATTTTGCTAATATCCACAGAGTGGGCACCATATTAATACCCTTGTTAGGGAGATCTGTTCTCCATTCTCATTAATTGTAGTTCTCTCAGAGCGTAGAATATCAGAGAAGACTCTCAAACTCTGTTTTACATGTACCTAAAGTAATCCATAGCCCTCTTTACTCCGTAAGTTAAGCAGCTAATGAGAGATCAATTGCCTATGACATGCAATTGTTTGTCCGAATTACGCATACAATTACTACTCTTGACCGACGGCGTGTAAGAGAGAAGCCAATTCGGTATGACATAAAACAGAATGATAGACATGATGTCAACAATGAGCATTAATACCGAACCACATATTAATACAGAGGCGGCGTGGTGCCTGACTACTTAACGTCATTTTGGGATACCCCAGCGCAAATCGTGCATCAGAATACCCAGATGCCATGTGCCAGGTCCCACGACTTTCCGTACACTACAAGTATGCTTAAACCATGCCACACAGCATACAGTAGCACGGCAGGGTTTGAAAGCATTGTGTAGGCACAGAGCACCGATACTGTAAATGAGATTTTCTGGTAAATGTACCGGGACAGTACTGTCAGAAGAATACCTAGGGTAGGTACCAATTTGATTTAATTCCACCCGCATATAGTACTTCGTATAATGTTGCCTTTTATGATGACGTATGTAGATCTTAAGCAGAGATGAGTCTCTCAGATAATATGGATGAGATCGACACATTACGTTTTCGAAATAATTAACGTTCCCCAACCTTAAGCATACATTTTTTACCATCTTCTCATTCATACATGTCGAATGTTCAGTAGCCAGATACCCAATGGCATACGGAGTAGCAGCCCAGGTTATTTACCAGCAATTGAGTTCCGGATACACACCTATTGCTCATGTATAAGACTGGACCGCCGCGTCGGTTTGTGCGCCACACGAGTGCATACTAGATGTGCACCATGCATCAGCCTGCTTGCTTAAGTACCAATTGTGGAGATGTTGGCAAAGACGACCGACGCCAATGCCATGTCTTCGGGCTGAATCCACTGCAGAAAATCCTTCTACCCCCTGATGCTAGTGTATGTAGCCAGCTTCGGTTCCAGACGCGTCAATGCGTACCTATTCACTCTTTCGCTAAGTATACTCCGTACAGTCCAGAACAGCCAAAAATGCAGTGTCGTGTACGAATACACAAAAATAACAGGCATAAGGATGCCGGCAGATCGACGCCATGAATAGGTCGAGGGTTCCTTCTAGGATCGGAGTCGCATTGCGGATGACAGTTTGGCCCTTTAAGGGTCGCCTTCTTACAGTACCTAGGTAGGTATATGCAGCACGCGTGTGGTAGGGCCGGGCAGGGCAAAATCCTCCCCTACGACCATGATCTCACCGCATCGATCCTCCAAGGCAAAATCATCTTTGACGCGGAGTGGCTGCAGCCCGCTTAGCACCAAGCGTGTGACAACCATTAGAGTTGGTCTCGCGGCCCATGCCGTGTCATGCTCGGATTGTTCAGATCCAACAGGCTCAAAAGTCGCGTTCACTCAATGTTTGAGTACAACACCAATCGTAACTATGTGACCTATGCACCCTGTGCCTGGGATGTGCCCAGTACCTACCTATGTTGCGGACGCGGTCATTTTTGTGACGGCCATGTTCACCACGCAGCAGCTAATTAAACGGCGCATCGGACGCAGCAGACTTACTCGGACATCGGCCCTATAATTTAAAACACTCCATGGCATCGGTAAAGACACGTAGTCCACGCTAGGCGCGCCAACTCGGCAGAATAGGGAAGAGAAAAATCAATCCAAGAGCGGCTCGCTTACAAGTGATAATTCTCAAGTTACCACCGGTCACAAGAGCAGGTTTCTGTTTCGGGCATGCTGCAACAACAAGCTCCGAGGGATTGGCCCCGCCAGATGGACGCCGTAGGAGGCTCCCCTTAGCTTACATCTTATAGCCAGGTACCCCACCATAGTGGGGGCTATATTCTCGCTCGATTTCATAAGCGATGCCTGGGTTAAACTTATAAGTTCTTACGAAGTACTCCGTACCTTTAAATGTGTCCGGTATTATAATGAGATAGCTGGCCTCTGATTAACATGAGATGGCCGTTTCAGCTTTGATATCCGTAACTAGAAAGCTCAGTACCTCGCCTCACAACACGTTGCTATCACATAGGCTAGCTAACTGGATCAACCCAAACTGGTAGACCGCTATTTGGGAGCCGTGACTCTCGGTGTGCTCACATGACCAGATACCGCTCAAAACTCAGTGAAAACTCCACCTCACATGTGAGGTGCTGCATATGTATGTATGTAGAGATGCATATGGCTGCAATTGGCGTTAACCCTTTCGAATGAGGTCGTGGTTCGGCAGGTCCCGGACTCCACAGAGGCTTCGGGAGCTATTCACAAACTTACCCAGAGTCATCCCTATGATGAGGTACTACCTGCAAGCCAATCCCCCTGACCATCTCTCATCGCGGCCATGCATTGTTGGTTCGTTGTCAAATGAAAACAATTATCACTTTAAACATTGTGATTCCGAGCGCATATATCTTCCAGGTTGTCATATCTTGGCCCAGAAATCTAGCAGCTCGTGTAAGCCCTCAGAATAGGAGACGAGGAGAGTGATTGGATCCCACTCTCATACTCCTGGGTCCTTCGATGAGGGCGAATCGGTCGCTAGAAATTGCCGCCGAGGTACCAGCGAGTCGGAATCTTGAATTCAAGACTTCAAATTACTGCCTCGTATTTCAAAGCCAATAGCTCTATGCAAAGGCAAGAACACGTATCAATCACCTCAAAAGATTTACAATTTTCGGATAGATCATGAAATGTGTTATTGTTATTCATGATCTGATAAATCAACGATTGGCTATGAACCTGTTTATGTCCGCGACCACCTCACTCGTTCATACGGTTACAGTCTTCTTGCCTGCCTCTATCCGCCAGCGGATCTAACAAAGCTACCACGCTGCTTACCCATACAGACAACCTCCTATTTCTTGCAGATTCCATCTGGAACATCAAAGCTAGTCTTCCGATTCTTGGGGTCATATTTGGCATCTTTACCAAGCCCGCGCTTCGCGAAAGCCTTCCAAATCTCACAGGCGTTGTCGCCGTTCGTGAGCGCGTGGTCGGCATCGATAATGGCGTCGCGGGCCGAGACGAAGTTCGGGCCGCAAGGTTGGCTGCAGAGCATCTCGTCAGAACTGAATTTCTTTCTACTAGATGGGATAAAAAGGATAACAAAAGTCAAACTCGACCACGTTTACTTACAGTGCCATTCCGTCCATGACGATCTTCTGGGTCATGAAATTGCCGTCCGTAGGAACTTTTCCATACTGGAATACGGGCTTAGGCCCTTTATTCTTGCCGTGCTTGTCGACTAAATTCCAGAAGACCTCCCAGAGCACAGTAGTCCAGGTCTCGCCGATGGCATGCACCTCGTTTTGATCGTTGAGCGTCGCGTACGTGTTGGGGTTGGCCTTCATATTGGTCGTGTACGGGACCGAACGGATTCCTTCGGGTTTATTGGAAATCCAAGCGCCCAACGATACATTGGTGTCGCGCGTCCACTCATTCTTGAGGCGGTTGGCGATGGCGTAGAAGTCGCTCCAGCCCTCGCCCATGCCGCCGGCTTCCATAGAATTCAGACAGTCCCCGTTATCGGGGCCTCCCGTCAAGCGGTTAGATACTGTCATAAGGAATCAGTACTGACAGAATCTTCTGGGGCGTAGTGGGAGATGCTTACGGCCGTGGGTGTACTCGTGGACGACGACGTCTTTGTCGAAGACGGCGTCCCTTGTCGGCTGGGTCAGGTCCCAAAGTTCGATCTGCGCGTCATTAGTATCAGCAAACAATCTTCAAAGCGGGATAGAAACAGGGAGCCATAGCTTGGTATCTCGGTACTTACTATCATCATCCCGCTCTGTCCGTCGGGTGGCGATACGAACTACATTACTCTGAGTCAGTTCTGGCCGCCTGAGTATAGTATTTGGGCTATGGTAGGCCAGCAGGTATCCGGAAAACTCACGCCTGAATTGTCCTTTTCAGTCGTATCCTGGGCAGACAATATGACGGCATCTTTGCCCTTTCCGCCCTTGTTGTTATCGTTGGCCTCGAAGTTTCCAGCAGCCTCATTGAAGCCCAGTTCGTAAAGGATGTCATGATAAAAGTTGGCCGTGTAGAACAGCTGCGTGACAGATGCGTCTCTGTATGTGTTGGGATCACTATTATTCAACTGCAGGTCGTACTCGAAATTGAGCTTGGGACTGTTTGGCTGGTAACCGTGAGATTTTTGCCCGTTGAAGTCTTGCACAGCCCGGCCGTTGTTCCCTTGAGTAACGGTATAATTGGTCTTGCCGTCTGACTGCCAAGTGAACTCGGAGGCCTGTTTGTCCCAGGGATCTGTGATGACCTTGCGATCACCACTATCGGGGTTTTCTACAGTCCATGGGCTTGTTCATGTTAATCTCGTATCTGATACATGATTGGGGATCAGTGATTGGGGTTGGCACTTACAAGACTTTGTAGGTAGCCGATGACACCCAATCTATCACACCGTGGACCTCTTCACCTTCAGCAGCATCCACGTACGAGTGAAGCCAATGCGAGCCAATATTTGTCTCTACCTTCCAAGTTAACGCGAGTTTGCCGTCAGACTTGACCATGTAGGTTAAGCGAGCAGTTGGATCGCTAACAGCGCCGGAGGTGCCCTTGAGAACATGCGCCTCGACGTCGTCTAGAGATTCGATGCTCACGACGTTGCCTGAAATGGGTAATCCCAAAACCTCTATAGCTCCGGAAAGAGCTGTACCAGGCTGAGAAACTGCCCGCTTTTGGAGAGGGTTTTCCTTTGGCAATTCTCCTGTATAGAACGAGTGCCCGTATGACATGATATTTCCATCGGGGCCAACCTATATTACCATGTTAGTCTATACCAAAGTAGTTTTGAACAGAAGTACTCACGTTCACGTTAAAGTCAGCATTGCCAACATCAAGACTGTTGATTGTCTGACGAAAGTAGACGTGAGCAACGCCATTTGTCCCAACATAGTGATCCGGCTTGAGTCGGAACTCAGCATCGGGAACGGTCTTCTTGACCAGCGCGGTAGCTTTATCGACGTAATCCCCACCGTTCAGGGCATTCAGTGATTCGTCGGCCTTTGAAGACTGATGATCGATGTATAGCGAATTTGTATTCAATCGGAAGGGGTTCACATCAACCGCTCGGCGCTGGATATCACGCTTGAGTGGAAGAGATGTGTGGGCCTCAACCAGCGAGGCCCCTAGCAAGCTGTACACCAAAGCCTGTCTCATCCTGATAGTCATACGGTTGGCGTAGAAGCAAGCCAAGATGGTCTACGAGTTTGCGAAGCCCTACTACACCTGTACGCCGAATCTGTCCTTTTTATACAATTTTTCTAACGCCCTCAGGCCAACTCCTGGCCTGATACCGTGCATTAACCTTCAAATTTGTCAATGGAGCGCAGCACAAACATCATCAAGTACAACAAGGTCTTGTTTCGAACAGAGACAAGGGAGATAATGCTCGTCCCAGCGGCGTCGATGCGCCACGCGGCCAGGCCAGGCTAAGAAGATCATATGAAGAAGATTCGAAGCCAATAGGCTTCGATAAATTTGATTCCATAATGAGATGCTGAGATTATAGGCGGGCGACTGAATGCATATGTAACTCATCGTCCTATCGTCGTGGTAGAATCATAACACCCAACTGTCTTGCCTTGGTAGACACATCACCACAGAACACAGAGACGAGTTTGCCCTCTCATTACCTAATACTTATACTTCGAGATCTTCCCCTGGGTATCACCATGCTCCGCCTCTATCACAGTTGGTCAAAAAATTTCCCGCCAGATTCTTTGAAACGGTATGAAATAGGGATGCACAGGGCAGATTGTGTCTTCTCCTGCCACATCCTGATCAAGGCGCCGGCCAATGAAAGCGAATCTATCATCATACTCACATGTTCTGTAAACACAGCCTAGACCAGCATAGAGTACCAAATTGATGAACGGTTGAGAGCACATCTTGAAATTTAATTTTCCGCATGCCTACCTTAAACAGTACGACACATCCCTGAGTTCACTCAGCAAATGAAATGATAGCACAAGCCCCGCCATGAAGCACGACAGCAGTCGTCCATTTGACAAGGTCAATTTACATGATTCCCATGCCTACGAATCGTTTGCTCAGGACATAGTACCGATCCACGTTTTCTCTTAATTTCGATGGGGCTGAGTGAATTCATGCCGAATACTCATACGGAATCCCCAACCTACTGCGTTGTGCTACATGAAGTGTTTACCTCGGTAATTTACTAATCCCAACAATGCGCCATGGGTCAAGGGTTTTTGCTTCCCCGGACGGCCTCTGATCTACCGAGGTAGGGATGCCGTAAGTCAGATCTTACTTACGGATGATCTAAGCCCTGAATGGGCTTCAATTGCCGACATCAAACCCTCTAGGTTAGGATCGTGTGCACGCCCTTACCTAGTGGCGGCCCACTCACTCATCTTCGGAGTTGCCGGCTTCGATGGAACTGTCGGGCTTATTGAATTGGGTTGCTAAGGCCGAAGGGAGACACGCGGGGTCGTATGAAGCTCTTACTTACATATTATGCCTCGGAGGTAGCCAATGGGGAGGTGCATAGCTGATGTAAGAACTTAGTTGACAAGTCTGTTGGCTTCGGGGTCGCTTGGAGTATTATGTATGAAGTAGGATCGCGAGTATGAACGGCGAGCAGAGCGGCGAGCAGAACAGCGGACATACGAAGTATTAGGTATTCGCAAAGGTCACAAGGTAATTAATATCCATCTTGACGGGGGAACGCCTTCACTATCGCCGAACTTGTCGTAGTGCATCGTATATCTACTCCCTGCAGCCCCATTGCCGCGGATCTAGCCCGTCCCGACTATTGATGACTGGAGTTAGTCAAAAGTACCTGCCACGGACTTGTAAGAGTTGGCAGTAATGAATTCCGTAGATGCATTATTACTTAGCTCAAAAGTTAATAGACAGAATAGGTAGGAACACCGCACTCATTGTTGAATACAGAATGCGGTTTCCAAATTCGGAAAATAGAAGATAGAAACTCAAAACTTAAAACCCAAAATCCGAACCTAAAACCACGGCCTTAACACATCCGGATGCATGAACTACACTAGCAGGGCCCCTTTATAAATACAAACCCTGCATCATCATCATCTTCGCGCATCGCGCATCGCATTTCGCACGAACCACGCTACCCAGATCAGATACCTGGTGTAGATTTCCATTAGAACTGCTCCGCCCCAAGATCCTTCTCAACCCTCAACTGCTCAGGATCCACCACAAGAACAGCCTTCCCCTGCATCTTCCCACTACCGACCAACCCGAGCATTGCATCAACCTGCTCCATCCCCAGGCCCACGAACTTGTTAGTAACGGGCTTAACGCCGTAATCAACAACGCAGCGCAGCATATCCTCGCTCTCGCCAGCCGAGGCCACCAGGCTGCCCCTGAGGCGGATGTCGCGGAAGACCAGCTCGCCGAACGGGATACTCAGCGTCGCCGGCTGCGCGACCTGCACCACGGTGCCGTGCATCTTCGTGACCGCGCATGCCAGCGCCTCCGCGTGGTCCGCTAGCACGATGGCCGCATCCGCCCCTCTCCCCCCATCCGTGAGCGCTTGCACACCTTTGACGACTTCTGCTTTGTCCTGCCTGCTGTCCACGACAGCGTTGGCACCACACTCACGCGCCAGCGCGAGCCCCTCGTCGCGCGCGTCAATAGCCACGACGTTGAGCCCCAGCGCGCGCGCGAACTGGACCCCTAAATGTCCTAGCCCACCGCCTGCTCCGACAATCGCGACCCATTGACGCTTTTCCAGCCCCGTCTGCAGTATCGCGCGGTAGACGGTGCGGCCGGCGCAAGCCAGCGGGGCCGCGGACATGAGGGACACTGAATCCGGGATCTTGTTCGTCGTGCGCGCGTCCGCGATAACATACTCAGCGGCGCAGCCGTGCGTCGACACGCCGATGTGTCCGGTGGTTTTCCTGCAGTACTGCCGCTGGGTCTCGACGGGCCCAGTACACTCGTCGCATGAGCCGCACGGGTGCAGGGGTATGCCGCACATCACGCGGTCGCCGATCGCGAACGACGATGATGAAGAGACGGACTCGCCGACGGCGACGATTGTCCCCGACCCTTCGTGCGATGCGGTCTGTGGGAGTGCGCTCCCCCAAGCGCCCGCGCGCACCATGCTGTCTGTGTGGCAGTAGCTCGCCACTGCCACTTTGACGAGGAGGTCGTGCGGCCCGGGCTTGGGGACGGGAACTGTGCGCAGCGAGTAAGGCGCGTTGTATTTTGTGATCTGTAGCGCCTGCATCTCCCGCGGGAGCGATATCGCCGGACTTGCCATTGTAGGCTGCGTTGCTCAATTTGTGGTTATTCCCATGAGCCTAGTAAGTGTGATAGGTAGGGTTGTCCCTGGGATGACCCCTGGAGAACATTGAGTGATGCCTTGGTTAGTTGATCAGCTCAATGATTGATCCTTCAAGACTTACAAGGAGGGAGCCTTGGAGTTGTGATAGCTAACAAACAAGCTTCCGACGTCATTGCGAATACTTGGCGGGGCATCGCCATAACGCCGATAGATTAGGCGGGGTTAGGTCTCTGGACCGAACTCCGATATTTCATCTAAACGGGAATGCGACGGCGGTAGAGAGATGGGTGATCTACCCATGCTGTACTTGTTTCAAACAAAAGGTGTGACTAGGTGACAGTTAGCAGTGATGCGAGCGGGCGGAAGAAGTGGAACAGTAAAACATATGATTCAAACACGCTCATCAAGAGTCTTTAGCTAAATACATATCTTGTTGAAAACACGAACCCACGGCTGCATTGGCCGTGGGCGACCTTAAGTCCTTCCTCCCAATGCTAGTATTAACTCATTAAGAATCCCCTGTGAATATTACGGGATTGTTCTGCGCTGTATGCGTCGATCTTAACAGCGACAAGCACACACTCAACGGCGCTCTTGCTACTCCTCGAGCCTTGTATGCGTAGTCTCCATTGTCCCGTCCTAACGACCCACTCCTCCGCGGCCTGCCCGGAAGTGTCCACGCGTCTCCTCTTTCGCGTTGGTCCGACGGATGTCGCTACGCTCGATGCCGGAGACTCCTGCTCTCCACCTATGCCGACGGATGAAGACGTCGATATGGCTGTGGCCAGATCGTCGACATCGGCCTCGTATGTGTAAGGCTTACCGTCAAGCGTGATGTGGGCCTCGGGATCCAATGATATGCGAACCAAGTCGTCGCTCAAGGCGGTATTCCCCGGAGTGGGGGGCTGGCTGTCGGCTCCTCCCGAAGCCATTAACAGGCCCAAAGGCTGCGTCGTAGGAAGGTTCAATTTGGTCGCGATCACTTCGAATAACCTGGCAATCCTGGTTTTGATGTGACCAAAGAATTCCGCGCGCATGATGTTCAGATGCAACTTGGTAGTTTCCCCTCCGATTTCTAGTACCAATTCTCGTGGCCTGTCGTCCTCGTAGGGCCTCATGTAGTTGACCCATCCTGACACTAAGCCTCCGAAGTGGCTGCCGAAATCTCCAGAAGTGTCGCTGGCTACCGATATACCTGATTTGAAGATGTCTTCGACTCGCATTAGAATTTCATGTTTTCGACGCGCTTGGTTGTAACTGAGATGGTGAGGCAGTAGCTTCTGCTCGAGAGCCTTAAAGTTGAAATAACGGCAATCTTGAAGAAGCGAGGCTCTGTGTTCCTCATCGCGGATGTGAATGGGATACCCGCGTAGGATCTGCAAGAGCTCGGCAAATGTATCGGCGGAACGATTGGGAACCGATGGCGGCATAATAGAAGGCGGTCTAATTAAATCATTACGATCAAGGCCGGGATACAAGTCTTTCGGTGATGAAAAGAAAAGACCAAAACCCAGAGAGAAGAAATTAGGCGAGTTTCCAGGCCCGGTGAACATGTCACGGGGAATCTGGAACTCGCGATGTCCTATAGAAATGAAAATCGATTCTTCGTAAAGCCGCGACATTAGTTTGGGTAGGGTGTAAAACTGCGCATCGGCAAAGAGGCGCACGAAGTGGGTGCCATCGCGAGGGTTAACATAGTATCCCTGAAGATGGAGAGCAATGTCTCGAAAGGTGGCCGGATCACGGTCAATGTACAGCGTGCGGATAGCACTCGACAAATCTTCGCCGGTTTCTTCGGCCCTCTTAATCTGGAGCAAGAAGTACTGCGAAAAGTATGAGGGTGCTGGCAATTGTGTCAGCAGACGACTCGTCGCAAGAAGAGGGGTCCCGAGATCGGCTGCTGATGAATGCTTCTCCCGAGGTAATTACTGATCGCGGGGAATGGGGCTTGCATCTGCAGTAATAGAAGCAGATGGAAGTGGTTTTGCTGGCATCACGCACCGTCTGAGGAAAGGGAGGCGCCCGAGAGCTTGAACAGCTCCGACCCTATCTGAATTGGAAAAACACGCTCATGGGGCAAGATATTCGGGATCTTGGTAATCAGCTGCGCGTTGGACGGCGGCAGATGCAAGGTGGTGGTGCGGCTCCCTTCAGGCTCACTCGAGTTTGACTTGCTCATGATTGATGAGGTTGTCACGATAAAGCGACATTATCGCTAGCACGATATAACCAGGCGGCGCGGTTGCTTGGCTTGGCGGCTGTCCTAATGCCGCGTGGCTCGGTCTTAGACCAACACGCTTGTTGGAGCTATATACGGACCTCGAGTACTAGACATGAAGTATCCGAACAGATGCCATTTAATAAAGGATTGCAATTGCACAGCTGCGTCGGCTTGGAGATGAGATGATGAGATGGAGGCGAAAAAAGGGGGCAGAAACGTTCCAGCCGATTCGGTTGCTGAGGTCGCCTGTGTTATGTTGGTGTTCGATTATAAACTTGTATGAAGCTGCGAGAGACGGATTTCAAAAGGGTTTGGAATCACTGGGAATGTGGCTTGGCCTGCAGCTGGTCCCAAAGCGGCAATCGTATTTAGCTAGTGGCTGACATCGTGGCTGATATACCCACCGCGGAGCCCACTGTATAAGCGCTGAGTCATGTCCTTGCATGAGAGATAATGACGTAGCGCGGATTGGGCGGTCCCCACCTGCAGGACATGCTTCCCCTTCAGTCCCGTCAACCGAACCACATCCACACAATTACGGTATTGCTACCTACATTCGGAGCCAGCGTCGTATCGTAGGGAGGCTAGACGCCTTACACAGAGGAGCTGGCTGCTGATCGTCTCACGTGGCCATGCCGTGAGCAGATTGTCATGACAGCTTGCTCCCAAAATATCTGTGACAATTGCTTTTCAAGCGAGCACGACCTCTTTCCATGAGAGGCCTGCATCGAGGACAGATATGAGGGCATTTCGGTGGATCTTGCCTATGCCCTTTCGCTCGGCCACGCCATTCTCCCACTCAATCGCCATTACCCAGAAGAAACGGCCCCCAGCATCAATTGGTGGGTTGGCACCACCCGGACGGGCCGGGCCTTGACACTTCTCCGCCGATAAGGACAGAAGTATTAACTCCGCCATGTGGCCGTCGCGATCCGTCAGTTCCGGTGTGTCCAGGGTGATGAACCCACAGTTGATCCCATCTTTACCTAGAAGCTCATAAGTAGTTGGCGTCCAGTAGAGCCCGGACGACCGCATCATTTCTTCTCCCTTTTCTTGGTCAATCTTGTGAAGTTTCAAAGTTGCGGATACCGTCCAAAAATGGAGGATCGTATACCCTACTTTAGTCTGTCTCGGAATTTCGCGTGAGGGTTCGGTCCGTGTTACATCGCATAAATGCCCGAAGAGTTGGTTCGCCCTCGTGGTCGGGCTCTCGGTGTTTTCCCAGGCCATAACCAACTCGCCAGAGGGCTCTCTCTTGTACCATGTAATCCACGTGCTAGTCGCCGTCCATGCCGTTACGTTCCCGGATCCGTAGTTATAGTAAACCTGACCACACCACCCTGACCAAGCCCAACTCGGGAAGATGTCTCGTCTCTTGAGACCATTCTTATTCGGGTAGAATAGTAGGAACCAATCTAGAGCCGAGACAGGTATGCCGAAGAGAAGCTCACTATGCGTATAATCAGCCAGTCGCCGGCAGATACCTGCCATAGCGAAGACGTAATCGGTCGGCATTTTCAGCTCGCGCGTTGTGTATTTATTCAGCAGCTGCCCCAGAAGATGGTATACGTCACCGCTTGGGTTATGTAGTGCTTGGCCTTGTTCTGTAGTCGGGTCAGGCCGGACGTTCAACCCGTCTTCCAGTTCTTTCCAGGACTCTTCGTGACACTCGAAGTAAACCGTATTGTCTATAAAGATAATCTTCCTCCTCGAGAGATAGTATTCCTGAAAGCTGCTTGGGTATCAGTGTACTCTCTGCTGCATAACACATACGTTCGAAAACACTCACGTCCATCCTCGATGGTGATATTCGGATTTGGCAACGATGTCCTGCAGTGTGTGACAGAGAACAAGCTTGACCCCGGGCAGAACTTCACTGGTGACCTGGCGCGACGATGAACGAGTTCCCTCCCTGACACCAGGCAGTCCGGAGTCGGCATCTGTACCACTCCCAGCTATTATGGTGAAGTATGCTTGCTCATATACCAGGTCCATGGCATTGATGCCCGTGCCTCTATCGCTATCGTCGTCTTGAATGAGACATAGCTGATCGACCCAGATGTATCGGCACCCTACGCCGCGGGTGAAGTCGATGGCATCTTGAATTGTCTTAGGGATCAATTCCCATTTTCTCCTTAGGCCGCCCCTAGCAAAGAGGTCGTCTTTGTTGGACGTCAGAAGGAGAAATGGAATGCATTCGCCCCATTTATAACTGAGGGCGGCATATCGGGATGTGATGGCAACAGGTGTAATACACATATCCTCCACATCGATACACCGGAAAAAGCTAAGATCCATGTTCAATGGTCCTTCGTTAGGTGCGCATTTGTCATGCGCGTCGTCACATTTCTTGAGCCAGGATGCGACCATTTCAAAGTCAATCTGACTAGAAGATGTCAGCCTCTCGAAGCACTTTACCTGCGACTCGACTAGTGCTTTAGAGTATGAGGGTAGAGGCTGTATGGCAAAACGACCCGGGCTCTGCCGAAACACGCGCACATCATGAGTGTTGTAGTGGTCAATCGGTCGCATATGATTGATGCGCTCGTCTTGCATCGAGTCGAGAACGAACTTGCAAAACGGACATGATGATCGCCGTTTGATATCGTCTAGAAGCCCAAGGTTGTAAACTTCTTGTCTAACTGTCTCATGATCGTCGAACCTGATAGTTCTGCAAATATCGCAGAGACCACTGCTAGACTGACCAAGAGGTTTTTGGGAAGATTCGTTGTTACGATGCTTTGAATGTCGATTAAATAGTTTCGAGAATCGAGTCGTCATACTTGCGCTCGTCTATGTCTTGAGCTCTTGATCGGGCGAATCGAATGATCGGTAAGCCGTATAGACCAACCCATAAATGTGTCATCAAGAAGTAAGAGGATCTTCATAGCGTAGTGTTGTCCTGTGGCATGTTCTTACCTCGGACTTCGGTAGTCCTTTTTTTCCGTGGTTCCTCTAACGACGATCCCGGATTTAGGAACGCGAGGGAGAGGTACTGCATAATGCCCACCTAGCTAGCTGGTATCATCGTTTGACCACCATATAGTCATATAGCAATTTCTGCCCCCATCCTAACTCCGAACGATACAAAATAGACAATACAGATACCATTATATGTATTTTGCAGTGGTATTTTGAGAGTTACATGCGACGGCGTGGTGGGTAGGTAGATAGTCTTAAGTCGAATATGAAGAAGGGCTATTGAGCGAGGCACACCGACATACGCTTAGAACTTCGTCACATCCTCTATCCCTTCACTTGTAGGACCTCCCATAGACCTTGCTAATCTAGAGCTAGTATCGAAGCTGGATTCCATCTAGCTCTATGAAGAGCACCTTAGTGCAGCCAATGTAAGCGCAGCATACCTATAATCATCGGGTCGAGCTGCCTAACTTGACGACTTCACAGACCGATACTTGGCATGTGCAAGCCTATCTCCGACGCCACCAGGCAATTTCTGACAAGCCACTTTCATATTTGAGATATTAGTGATGAGTCGCACACTTACCTTGCGAGCTGGGCACCAGACTCTGATCAAAAAGCCAGCGTGGAAGAGTAGTGATTACGATCTCAAACCAAGTGGCGTTGATGGCCCTGTTCGCTACAAAGCCACATATTACAAGCACTGCTCTCTCTCTCTCTCTCTCTCTCTCTCTCTCTCTCTCTCTCGTGTCATGATTCTCTAGCTAGGGTGGTCACCGAGTTTACGGGTAGTATAATGACTTACACTGCTATGAGTAGCTTAAAGACCGATCTGATTAGCCTAGTATCCGGCATTTTGTAATCACTCACCCGCGATCAAGTTGCCAGTGATTACTCGTGATAAAGTGGCAAGCAGGGAGCCGTGAGAGATAAAGTGCTCATAATCAAGAGTCAAAGGCCCCGTGCCGAGACATAGCGCCAAGTATATCCCAAATTCCTTGCTTCAGGTAATATCCTTTCTATATTGTAAGGAGAAAGACATGAGCAAGGCGCAAGCAAGTCTGCTGCCGCGTGCACCCTCACCATCTGACATGGCTTTTACGGCATCATTGTAGAGCCAGTAATGACGGGCTACACGCTGTAAAGGTGATTCGTGTGTTTGACCCTTGATAGCAGTCGGGGAATTTATTGCAATATGTAGCACTTTCAAGAGAGTTGTAAGAGACAAGATTGAGCCCTCTTGTGTGCCGTAAACCTACACACCTACCTTTTCGTTTCTGAGAGCGCTTAATGGCATCAACACGGAAATGCCCAGCGCGATGAGAATTGCTTCGAAGAATTACCGATTTTGTCTTGCCGCTGTGCTCTCTTCTATATTTTTTCTTTTGCCGCAGTATTGGAAGTTATCCATCTACCCCATCCTATAACAGAAATGTCAAGGAGTAGAATTAGGCGGTCGTTCCCCCATGATGCCTGTCTCAAGAATCGATTGTTATTATTAGTATGCGTGATGTTGACTGGTCTCAGTCCCAATTTCGCAATCTGTATTTGTGTTACTCTTCTGTTCTGTATTCATGCTTCCTATAGAAAGCCTCTCAGCTCCTTTGCTTCGGCCTCTACGATATAAATTTAGTGAAGTGATTTACGTATTAGGAAAGACTTAACTCCTCAATCCTCCCGCTTCTTAGGGCGTGTATTTATAGCGATTTGGATTTCCTAACCCGGTCGGTATCCAAGTGGGCGGGTCTTGCCAAGCTGAACTCAGCTGAAAGTGGCATGGCTCAGGGGAGCTCTATTGGAGAAGTAACTATGTACGGAGTATTTCACGTCTCTTCCCCAAAGCCAAGAAAGCATCTAACTTTCGATCTCATAAGGGGAGGCATGAAGCAGACAATGATATCTGAAGAACACGCATCATTAGTCAGGTCAGCCTCAATAACAGATATCAACAGAAACGCGGGGGTGCACTATCTATTATTGCCATGTTAAGTGCCACTGGCAGCGATACATTTAGTAAGCTATTCCGTAGCGGTTAGGCCATTTGAGAGCGGGTGCTAGAGTGGTGCTATAATTAACCAACTTTTAGTAATCGGGTGCGGTGCGAAACTGCGAGACATGCCCACGAAGCCCAAAGCAGCCTCCGAAAGCTCGCACGCCATCGAGAACGTTGCGCCACTGTTCATGCCATCGGCGAAGACATGGACGACAGGGTCAGCTTACCTGTATCCGGTTGGCTGGAGCGAGCACCCAAAGGAATGGCCGCTCCGCCAGAATGATGCCCGCTAACGAAATTGAGGGCAACACACTGACAAGGAGTCGAGACTTCGTGGGCTGGCCGGCGCTTGATTGGCCAATTGGTGTGAGAAGCATGTGACGAAGGGTCGATATAAATGTTGAATCGCGCCGGCGCACCAATTGGTTCTCCATTCGTCATTTTTGGGACTTCATACACAATATTTGACTGGAGATTCTCCTAGCTAGTAAAAACACTTATTCATATTAGTCCAAGTCTAGCTATCTGCATCGCCCAGCATGGCTATAGCAGCGAGACAGCCCACGGCCATCACGCCGTCGGCCGAGGAGATCAAGAACAAGAAGCTGAGCGAGGAGAACCTGAAGATCGCGACGGACGCCCTGGCCAAGGATGGCATTGTGGTGGTGGAGGACGCCATCCCGACTGAGGACCTGGACCACCTCAACGCCAAGATGATCGAAGATTCCAAGATGCTGCAGTCCCGAGGAGAGGACAGCCCCTTTAACTACAACAAGGGAAACCTGCAGCAGGACGCCCCTCCATGGGCTGAATACTTCCACCCCTCTATCTTCTGCAGTACGTCTCCTGTCTCTGTTTCTCATATTTTTATATATACACAGCATATACTAACTCCTATGCTTTCATCTAGATCCCATCGCAACACAAATCACATCAGCAGTCCTCGGCCCCCGGCCGAAATGGACATTCGCATCCGGCAACGCAGCGATGCCACCCATCGGCTCAACCCCTAACGAGCGCCAGCCAGTACACAACGACGTGGAATTCCCACACCCACCAAAATGTTTCGCCTTAGTGACCAACGTGCCCTTAATCGGGATGAACCCAGCAAACGGGTCGACAGAGACATGGCTAGGAACGCACAACCGGACGATCGCGCGCGAGGGGGGGCAGAAAGGGCAGCGGGCGACAGGACACATCGCGCAGGACCGCCTAGACGAGCAGGTAGCTATCGCCGGGCCGCCTTGTCAGCCCACTCTGCGCAAGGGCAGCTTCGCGATTCGGGATTTCACCATCTGGCATGCCGGGATGCCCAATACTACGGAGGATATCCGCATCATGCTCGCGCAGATCCACTTCGCCAGCTGGTTCCCGAACCCCACGCGCCTCGAGCTTGCCGACGACATCAAGCCCGTCCTCGAGGAGCTCGACGCCAAGGGCGAGCTCGGCCTCGAGGTCCCTGTTAATTGGGTCCCTAGGGATGAGGTCAAGGCTAGCTATCTTGACCGTGCCCTTGGGAAGAAGTATAAGACTAACAAGACAGATGAGGAATAGATGGAGTGGTGGAGCTAGGAAGATAGGAAAAAGAAAATCTCTCTGGGTTTTAGACCGATCGATAGATATCGTTTCATATGGATGCCTGCTATACGGATATGTATACCATGAGCTGCGTTCTGGGGGTTTGCGAAGCAATTTATAGAGCGTATAAACGGCCGATAATGCGGTCATTTAGATAATAGTGGCTGGAACGAACCTATTGTATCGAGATTAGCATAGTACATATACATCAAGATCCGAATAAGACTCACCAAAGGTCTATATGGCAGTAACTGCTAGTTATTTGTATATATCCGATCACTCGATCGCGGTCCCCCTATTACTGCTGAGACTCTACCTTTATATATCCTGATATGCCTTCCAATTAGTCGATATCGCAATAAAGATTATGCCGAGACAGACAGGACTGCAATATCAAAGATAGCAATCAAACTGTACTTCCATGCTGGGAAATCTGCGCTTAGGCCGCTTTCTTGGGCGATTACAAGCCTTCTCTGTTGGCTGAACACAGTTTATAGCCCAGACCCTGCGTCACGGATTAGTAGACTGTGAGTGCTTCTGGATAGCATACTATGACCGCAACCACAAACTGCCAAATAATCCCAAGGTCTCGGAATGTCAAATGTTCATGAAAGAAGAATAGTAGGATGGCGAAGAGAAGAATATCGCATATGAATATATACAAGAGAATGTCTCCATGCCATCGCTCACGCCAGCGACAACACTGGCAGGAGTATAAGAATATGCAAATAATAATTGTTGCACCACCAACGCCTTACCCCGGGCTGTATCCGGAACCCAGGGTGTATGATTAGACTCCCAAGCTCTCAGATGCGTGTTCACGTAAAATATGAGGAAGAATTGCCTCATCTCGACTGTAGATGGCCAGCGCCGAGACCAGGGATGAATTCAAATAGTATCGGCACCCCTTCCACCGCGAACCACGCGATGCCTGTAACTATGTGAGAAACCGTATTAAAATTGGTAGGAACGGGTAGGGACGAACCAGCGTAAACAACGAGCTTTGTTATGACCTCAACATCATATCGAACGCGAGGCTTGATCAGCTTAGAAAAGACCTCTTTCTCGCCCAACTCGTCCTGCTGCCCAATGTACAGTTCTGGTTCGCCGTCTACCTTCCTAGGAGTAGCTGGTGAAACGACCACTGTGCCTTGGCCCATCTGCTTCTCAAAGTCACTAGGCTTTTGCTGTCCGCTGCTGACCGCAGAGCTGCAACCCGCCTGGTCTTTTCCAAGCTCCTGAATACTGGCTTTGGAACGCAGGCTCGCATTGCTTTCTTTTCGTCTTCTTTCACGATAGGCTAGGGTTTCGTATGCATCTGCGGCGCTCTGGGGCCCAATAGACACGGACCTACCGCGTTTTGGATGGCGGACTGCCGTGATCAAACCTGGCAAGTCGCTCATACTTGGCAGTACGTTGTCGACTTTCAGACGTAGTGGTATCTTGTTGTACTTGGAAGCGGGCGTAAAGAATCGTCTCGGTAAACTAAGACCCCACGTTTCAATAAGCCGAAAAATGTGTGGAAGTGTCTTCAGTAGGGTCGGTTTGGCCACTTCACGCCAGACGAAGACAACAAACACCCCGAATAGGACGCGTAAGATTACGGCAGCCCACCCCAGAGCGTGAAGATCAAACGGTATGGCCGCATATGGCGATCGTCCGAAATGCCAAGTGCCCACCTCAAGACCGATCATGACCCCGGCAAAGCAGACGCTGTCGTCAAAACACGGACAGTCATCAGCGGGCTCAGGGTGGACTCTGACGAGAACAATGATGGTTAACACGGCAATCAGCAATGGGGTCCAGCCATTCTGTTGCATGTATAAATCCAAGGGCGGTCCATAATAGAACTCAATCAGGGTTATGGCTGCGCCCATGATGGACCCGATGATCACATCCACAAAGCCATGCATGCCGCAGTAGAGGCGGCCAAGCACAATACTGACGGCATAGAAGTAGGATAGCCCCTCGAGGGCCAATTTCGTTTTCGGCTGGAAGGGATTCTCGGGCGACCAGAGACAGAGAACGGCATAGACTGCGACGGAGACGGCATTGGCCGAATGCGTGGACGGGAAACCGTACTCCAGCGCAGCAGAGCCGGACATAGTAATTCGGTGCAGAGGCGGAGACAGCGGGCGCGGGAGAGAGAAGAAGTCCTTAATGAAGCCGGTGAAGAAGACGCCGGAGGCTAAGATATGGACCAACCTATGACGGCGTTAGTGGCGCAGCGCGCAACACACGTATACACGATGGAGGAGGGGCAAGCGAACCCCTTCCCAAACGACGCAAAGCCGCACCAGAACATGATGGGGAGCCCGATCATGAAGAAGGTGTGGGTGCCGAGGTTGGCGGTGATGGCGAAGTAGCTGTCGAGTGCGGGTGAGCGCAACTTGGCCTGGACCCAAGCCAGGTACGGCGTCTCCCAGCGGATCAGGGGCAGTGTGCGCTGTCGCAGATCGTACCGCCATTTGGGAAGTGCTCGCTTATCTGGCAGACAGACGGTTAGCACATCGTGCGCCTATTTCTACTTTGTCGCATCGCAGATTTCGGGGTCACGGGGGCGCAGAGACAGAGGCAGAGAAGCACGGTCGGCGCTGTCGCCCTCGCGTTTCGTCTTCGCCTTTGCATGCGCGCTCACAACTGCGGCGTGCTCATGCTCGTGCTCGTGCTGGATGGGCATACAATGGTCTAGGCTTCTCAGACCGGCGTCGATCACAGCTTCTTGCCGTTGCGTGTCTCCGGCGGGGTCTGGAGCCGCGCCATCGAAGGTCTCGAAGGCGGCATTGAACTCGGGGCCATTGGGTAAGGGCGGGAACGCGGTAGTCATAGCCGTAGTGGCACTCGACGAGGTATCAAGGAGCATCGGACGGGCAATGGTGGCGGGCGCTTCCTAGCAAGTTGGCGCATCGAATCGCGAGGTACACGATCAAGTTTCGGGGTAACCGTGTGCGGTGGATTCGCGACTCGAGCTCAGTCTCGCTGGTTTGGTCGCCTCCAAAAGAAGGAAAAGTAAGAAAGTCTAGCAGCACTGGGCTCTGCTTGGACGCATGTGCATTAGATGCACGCGTAGAGGGAAGAGGACTGTCGATCTGAAATAGGACCTAGGTATATTTCTAAGTTGAACTAGGGGTGAATGAAAGGTCACAATGGTAAGCGGTCGCTAGAATGGGAATTAAACTTAATTGAGTGCTCACGAGGAGTCGAGAAGTTGCATCGAGGACGGAATGCCCCGAATGAGTGGAAGTTTAGGTTATCGAGGTCGCAGCCAACCCAGCAGCTTTCCAGGCTAGGTAAGTAATTTCCCGCAGCTCGAGTTGTGGCTGCGCTGCCTGAATAGGTAGTAATAATGCGCGTTGAACCTTGATAGGTAATCAATTCACCCCACCAATGGCGTAGAGCCAAACCATGCGCCCCGGATTGCCTATCAATCACCTAATTGTCTCCTAATGTTCCTACGATTTTCCGTACTCTGGCATACATTTATTTCGTACCTGCATAATTGAAGCGGTTAGGCAGTCTCTTTGATAGGAATTCATCTCTTGCAGGCATGCTTGTTGAGGTGCGAAATAAAATTGAATAAATGACGTGTTTCTATCTATCAGTGTATAGGTATGTACTTAGTACATACTGTATCTGAACCCTTTGCTGTCTGAGACCGCTGTCTCCCCCGCCATCTTGTGAACTATATTGGTACTTAACACTACGCGCAATCAATTGCATGTATCTAGTCACTGCTAAGAGACATGACGTCCCGGAGACATTCCATATCATAACTCGTACAAACTTTTCGCGAGCGCAAGCAATTTCCTCTTTGCAATCATCATAGCTACAATGCTCAAGATGCGCGGGAAGCGCTGCCTCATCACCGGCGGCAGCCGGGGCATCGGGCTGGCTATCGCGAAGCTGTTCGCCAACCACGGCGCGGCCTGCACCTTAATCGGGCTCAACGAACAACGACTAGAAGCAGCGGTGCGATCTCTATACCGGGTGGATTCGGCCATCTCCCACGGTTCACACATCCTCGATGTGTCCGCAATAGACGGTTGGAAACAACTGTCTCGTAACTTAGCAGCGGTAAGTGAAAAGTAGAGTAGACAAAGCTTGGATTAGGCGATCCGACGTTTCATAGACTAAGCAATCCACTTGGATTTTTAGGAGCCTGTCGACGTGCTGGTTAATGCTGCTGGTATCGCTCAGAACTCTTTCATCTTCAGAACACCATCGCAAAACGTAGACCGGATCCTCGATGTCAACCTCAAAGGCACCATATTCGGCTGTCAGAGCATGATTCCAAAGATGATTAAACAGAAAGGCGGTAGGTAGATACACCATTGGGACTGGAAGGCAATGACCTGAATGATGTGAAAAGGTTGTATTATAAATATATCGAGTCTCTTGGCAACTCATGGAGGACGGGGTGCCTCGATATATGCTGCATCAAAAGCCGGGGTAATTGGTATGATCAATGCAAATTCCTTGCGTTTTGTAAGGTATCTTGTCTAACTCGAGTGTAGGTCTAACTCGATCGCTTGCCAGCGAAGTGGGAAGATTTAATATCCGGATCAACGTCATCCAGCCCGGTTACATTCGAACCGATATGACCGAAGGTATCATATCCCTACGCCGTTCCGTTATCGCCCCTCTTCATGAACGCACCACAACACAAATGCCCTTTTCGCATGATTGCAGTAACACTAATATACAAGTTTCGTAAAGCTACGAGTGACAAGGAAGAACTTGCTTCTCTCATCCCCATAGGCCGTCTAGGAGATGCAGAGGAAGTTGCCGAGGCTGCGCTCTTCCTTGTGAATAATTCATATGCACACAATTGTGTGCTCAACATCGACGGAGGCTTAAGCGCTACTTAAATGAGAGCTAATCTCACCAGTCTCTAGAAGCGGCTTTGGCGCCATATTCGCGCCGTCAACGGGGGGGCTGACTAATCATCCTCGATGGTGATGGCACCGGTGCCCGGGTCGTCTGACTCTAATAAGATCACATCGTCAGTCGCGGCCACGTTTGCCTTCTTTTTCTTCATTGAAGGCGCGTCAGCATCGCTCTGGTCTTCTCTTGGCCGCTTAAGATCTTTAGGAGGCACTTCGACATCGATCTCACGGTCTTGGGTGTGTGTATGATCTCCGTTGGGTTCAATAGTAGGCTCCTTCCTAGGCTTGCGCGGGATTTCTGGCGCTCTATCTGGCTCAAGGCCTTTGATAGGCTTCCCCGTATTCTCTAGAGACCTAACGCCGAGAATTTTAGTTAGTGTTGGAGATTGGAGGCTGGAGGTACCGTACGATGATTGTATGTTCAATACCACGTTGATGAACGCGTCTTCCTCTCCCTCATCGACAATGGTCACAAAGCTGTTTTGGTTGATGCCTGAGTGTAGTCAGCAAAACTATGCTCAGAGGATATACGAAAATAATTACCAAGTTCGCTCAGCAATTTTTCCAAGTTGTCAGTTTCGTCGGGGTCGTAGAGTAGGCCTTCATCGCTATTGACCGCGAATTCTCGCTCGCCAAACCCTAATTGGAGTTTGACGAAATCCTCTACTAGGTCGTTCAAGGTTGCCCGCGAGAGATCCACGCATACACTGGTCTGGTAGTTGCCGCAAATCGGGCAGTCAGGGTTGGGCGCACGAGGACGATCTGGCGCCAACAACCTCTGGCCGGCAAATGGCGTCAAGAAAACCTACAACAGTCAGTTATGTCACAGCATTGAAAGTCATCTAAAACTGACCTCTTGTGCTTTATCAAACTCCCCTCTAAGAACTTTGAAGGACTCGAGGACGCATAAGCCTGCAACAATCGCGTTTGTGGTTGCAATTGCTGGAATGATGTTGCCGGCCATTTGCTTAATGTCAAATCGAGATTTCGCCTCGATGCCAAAGACATGGGATCGAATGTTAGCACTCGCAGTCACGAAATCCAAAGTGTCCTCATCATCCTTGTCGAAGCTGATCGTAGCTTGTGGGGAGTTGTCACCGTGCTGCTTTCTTAATTCCAAGATGCGATCGCTCAGGCGACTCAAGCTATCATTGAACACGGCGAGATTCTCTTCCAAAGTCCACACCTTTTGCCCATCCTGAATGGTCGACTCCTTCACGGCACCGGTGTCAGACGCTTGACGCAGTAGGGTATCGTATTGTAGAGGCTCGGGTGGCCTCCTAGACTTCCACATGTCTTCCATAGATCGCAGTCGCGTAATGTCCTTGTTGAATACCTTGTCAAATAGCATCTGAGGGAACTGTTGTGTGCCAACTGATGCCCGAATTTCCCTCAGTGCTTCTGATTCTTTCTTAAGTTCCGCTATCTCTTGTGCATTGTCACCATTTTCGGACATGTCGAGGGTGGCCTGGTCCTCGCTCGTACCAAACATTTCAGTGAGAAGATAGCTTTTTCCCCAGACGATACAATGTATGGGCTGGCTAGGTGTGCTTCGAATAGTGCACACCGGAAAGGATTTTGGTGTTTCTTTAGATGTACAATCGTAGCAAGCAGTAACACCCTTCTTGATAACCTGCACCTGACCATTGAAGCCAGTCGTTCCACTCTCAATGAGGGGAACATCGGAGGCCAAGCACATTCTGTTCACATGCCGTCTCGCCTCGAGATTGTCGAGCGCGTTAAACACAAGGCGGAATCCCTTGAACCAATCCAGGTCAAACTGGTCGTCCTTGATGTTTGCATGATATGCAACAATCTTGACGTTCGGGTTAAAGCGCTGAGCAGCCTCTTTGGCAATCTATTCGGGAGATCAGCACAACGCCGCGTCGTACATGCACACCCGGCCGCCTTCGTTGCGCCATACCTCTGCTTTGGATTTCTTAATGTGCTCGTGTCGGAATAGGAATTGTCGGTTCAGGTTGCTCAAGTCAATTGTGTCGAGATCGACAAGATGCACCTCGCCAAAGCCTGTGAGAACGAGATTCTTGAGGAGTTCGCAGCCAATGCCACCGGCACCAACCATCAGGACTCGGGCCTGCCGAACTTCGGTTAGTCTGCTTGCTGCCCCGACAGTTTATGGTGGCAGGTGTCGCAAAAGGATGGATTATTACGGGAAAGCCACAGTGAAGGGGAGCAGCAGCCAGGACATAGTCGTGGCGTGCGCACGCGCAACGGTCGGATGAACGCGGGATTCGTGGGGACTCGTCGCAATCGGAGGCGCGTGCGTGCGTGGGGGACGGGCGACGGGCGAGTACCGGGATAGCTTGGGATGAACGGGATGCGGATGCGAACGCCATCTACAAACACCGAGTTGTAGAGAAATACGAGACACGCACCTGTTTGATGCTCGCGTTGAGCGACGGGCCGAAAGACTGGCGATTAAAAGTGTCACGATCCAGCGCCATGGCGAAGAGAAAGCTGGCTGTCACGGGCTGGGAGAATGCGGATGCATGTGATGCACGTGGAGAAGGAGAAAGGAAAATAGAGATTTAGATGCTGGAAGAGGGCAGAGCTGTAGGTGATTTGAGGAGGAGATGGGGACCGAAAACACAGATGGTCAACCGCGTGTCAGTACAAAAGGTAGGTGAGTACCGTGAGCTTAACGAAGGAAGAGGCCGACAGGAATAAGGAGCGTGAACGACTGCGCTTGACGTGTGGTTTGCGCTACCGGATCAAGGAAGCTAGGAGTACGAATAGGTAGAGCTGCAGCTGGGGTGCTGATGACGGCAGGCACTAATTACCTAGCGCCCTATGGAAATGTTCCGCAGCCCAAGCTTCAGGGCAAATATCCCCCAGATTGTGATGTATAGTGGGGCGCGGCACGGGTACAGCTACTAAGACCTATAGCATCACTGCACCTGTTGCCTGTCCCAAATCACCCTGTTACCGTCACACAAGGAAGGACAAGGCCTCCGTTTGCTCTCCGTCGAGCCAAGTGGAAGTTGTCGTACTCTCGCTGTCCAACATTAAGTCTTTGAATGCGGAAATATACGAAGGTGCTGGCCGGAATCAGGCTTTGGACTTCGCAGCAATCTACCGTGCAAGGCCCGATGCCTGGTTCTGGCCAGCACCTCCATACATACCTAACCTTAGGTAGGTACGAAGTAGGTAGCTACCTAGCTCCTTCGTACCTTACGGTAGTAATTCCCCATAGCAGCAACGACTTCATTTCATCCATCGGTCGTTACCACGTCAGTATTTTCAAGTACCCAGACAGCATAGCAGCTTCCTCACGAGCATCTTCTCGGAAATAATTGTATAAGACTCTCCTAGTACATAATTTTCAACCGGGTCCATTATTCATAAACATTGTAATACAACTTGAACTTTCAATCAATCTCTTCTAAATTTTCGAAAAATATTTGCACGTCCACCTATGAAGTGTTTATCCCAGGTGGACGGCGGAGTCAAGCATAGAGTCACCAAATTGCTGCGTGTAATTGGATACTTACTATATAGGAATACTACGACCTCCCTCACAATTTAATGATGAGTCTACGGAGCACCCAATCACATAACAAAACTTACCATGCTCAGCCTACTGAGAATATATTTGATCGTAATCTATATACATTGTCTCATAGATGAAGACTCGAAGTTTTCAGGCTCTTTGCCGATTTTTATAAGAGAACTGCCTAGCTACTTCTAGGTGTAGTGTTTCCAGCTGTCTCCAATCACACGCTTAACATCCGCGTTTTCGTGTGCCCAGCTACTGAGATAGAGCAGTGATAGATTAATCCTCAGCTGCTAGATGGACCTTTGGCGTTTCTTTTGTGCCGGAGACCAAAATACTTGTGCTCGTATTCCGAAGGCCATGTTAGCTTGTTACAATTGCGACTAGCCTAGGGGTTGTTTACATCCGCAGGGCTGGTGTGCTATCTTGAGAGGACGTATCACACCGTAGAATCACAAGTCGCGGTTCTTACTTCGCTGGCATAGATATGAAGCTCTAGGGACTTATACTCAAACTCCAAATTGTATAAGACAAGAGATTTACAGCAATTACAAGCAACCAGCAAAGGGTAATGTCCCGTAGTTCTTAATCTAAAGAAGACTCTAATAACTTCGGCAAAGTTCGCAACGTGGAAGCCATTAGAGATAGCCTACAAGTACCTATTTAGTTTAGTCTTTATCCATATATAATTCGCATTGGAATCTGCTACGGTCGTATATATAAGGGTGTGCAGACGGTTAAGCGTCCGACTTGTCAAGGTTCAGCTTTCGCAGCAGCGCGACAAAAGAGTTGCATTCCCGTCCTACTATGCTCTGCTATACTATTGTAAGTGTAGACTTTTGTTAATTCGAATGCTTGTCCACCTACACTCTCTTGATTATAGCGTAATGACAAGAAGATTCCTTATACACCTCTCCAGGTTGAGTGTTTGATACTTAGCATTGATCAGATGATCTACTCCACGGCAGTTGTATTCAAATAAGTCTATAAAGCGTGCATTCTTAGTAAAGCTTAAAAAAAATAACTAGATATCTACCAGGTACAAATAGCGCCGTTACAATAACAGCCCGCGAAAAGCTCACAAATCAGACGGTCAACAACACAATACACACTACATGCCGGCAAGGATCTTTTATTAGTAGTCAATTTTTGCAAATATCGTGTCACGTTATTTACTGTAATAAAGTAAGTATGTTTAAAAGAATGCTAAAAGTAAAGGGACGTGGGACGTGACTACACTGACCGACGTGTTACAAGTTAGCGGTGTCTTCGACGGTCCTTTTTCTGCCGCGAGGTGGACTACACCCTCCTTCATCTGCTGCAACTGAGCCGTCGGGACCACCTCTGTCGGAGGATGGAGCAACTGATCTTCGGGCACGGATGCCGAGTCGACGGTGGCGAAGTGCGCTCTATCGGCGGCCATATCGGCGGCGTCGTAGGCGCCAGCGCGGACAGCGCCCTCGAGAACCGCCAAGAAGTCATCGATCTGCTCACGGCTGAAGCGCACTGCGTCTAGGACCCGTCCATCGGCGTGGTAAGATCGGTATACACCGTCGCGGTCCAGGTTCATGAACCCGTAGCCGTGCTCCGGCCGCACTAGGCTTGGGAAGACGGCTGCTGCGGCCTCGTAGTCCTGGAGATATAGCTTTGGGTTAGATGATGTCCCGCCGAGCCCGCCGAGCCGTGGGTACGTCTCTGGTGCGTATGGTTGAACGACTTACCGGCACCATGACCGAGCCTGCACAAGTTGTTGCAACTATGGAGGCGAGGAGAGCGCGTTTTGCTGTGAAATACATTGGGGTAGTAGCGCTATATTAGGGGTGTATGAGTGTGCCGAGAGTTTGTGAGGCTTACGATCCTGATACATCTGCCGCTGTTTCGCACGTTGATTCAGAGGCGAACTGGTTTATTTATAAACCCAGAGCTAACCGTAAGGTCCGGTGTACCTGCCTCTCTCCGAGTGTCACGGAAACAGAACTGCTGCACTGTACCACGATATTACCAAAAGTAAAACGTTATCACGTTAGGCAACGTGAGACGCCTGGCATCCAGCTTCTTATATATCGCAGTACTACAACACCGAGCGATACCGAAGCCGAAGCTCGATGACCACTAGCGCAGTTTGATCTCAGCAAAGTCTACCCCTTTTCTCTTCCTAATACCTCTGTTCTTTGCCGAATCTTGGTGGCCCAGCTCTCGAGCAAGAGGTGATCGGCAATGTGTTTGTGTCGATCGAGTCGCAAACCTGTGCTCCGGCCTGACTGGATGTCTTGCGGCCAACGACGTCAAACATCCGGCTGTACTACACTCATTTGTTTGCGTTATGCTACACCAACACTCGATTATTAAAATTATCCATTCGCATACACTGTTGTACCCTATCCCGAATATGTCGTACTTAGCTCAGCATCGTATGGCGAGCTAAACTCACGCCAGATCGTAAGACCAGTGTTGCCTTAACACGTAATTACTTACTTATTCCTGATTCTGTAGCTTCAAGGGCTACGGTACACACGAGGCGGACTACCCCATCAACCCATTCGAATAACATTTTGCGAGCCGTGTGACCAGACCCAAGGAAACTTGTCGCGTTCCTCACCCCTTTTGCAACTACCCCTTCCCATTTTCCCCTTCCCTTCTCTTTACTCAATTCCAGGATATCTTCAAACAATCAAAGCGTCAATATTAAGCCACAGAGCCTCTAAGACTGAAGCAATCACGGGTATTTTACGGAACTGAAGTGACTGTTTGGCGCATTGAAGAGCCAGCACTCAGCTCCGAGTGAAAGAACTTCCATGCCCCCAAGACTCAGATAGGCAAAGCCATTCTAATCAAAATCAGCAGAATCAAAGAAGAAAGGGCAATGTGGGGACTCGGCTAACATACTTTTCCATGCCACTGTTGCGATGCTGGCCGGCTGGGGTGTCATAGACATCTTCTCCCATGCCAACCGACTCCTAGCCACACCATCAAGCCCGGCTCCGTGTTGGTGAGGCTCTTCCGATAATTGGCCGTCGTGAAGGATTGTATCTACGACTATATCGCCGTAGACTAGCTCCCATGGTACTGTGTAGACTTAGACCTGATGGTCGAGTTTGACGCGACCGGACCATACAACCTAGTGTATGTAGAATATCACGGATAATCATGCTAGAGCAACGGAATATATTTTGCTAAGTCGCGGAACGTGAAGCACTCCCTGCTGATATACTGGCTAATCTCCGAAAAAGACTGGGGCATCTTGCCAGATAATACATGGTGAAAGGCAGCAGGGTAGAACAACCGAAAAATCAACCGAGGCGGCTCGAGCATAACCGCACATGCTATTTCAGTGTTTTTTCATCCATCCTTAACAAAAGCTTGGAGGGAAAATATTGCCATGGGTCGAGCCGTCAGACACTGCCTCCCCGTCATGCCATCGAGGCCTCTCCCTTCACCATCAATATCGTTTTATTTTTTTGAGTTCTCAACGGGCTTAACCTTAGAGTATTTCGCCGTGAAGCAACTAGGGCACTCCGTCATCATTGTTCTCTGTATTTGACGAGCAGTGGGGCAGTTCGCCTTAGCGTGGTTACATTCTAGTATTTCCTTCGGGTCTGGAAACCACATATTCGCGAGTATGTGCTTGCTGGCCCATTTGTGCCCGCAGGCCCAGATGGAGACGAATTGGTGACACATGATTGAAGCCGATTTCAGCTATTGATGCGACGTGAAAACCGGTGGCAGGAACTGGCTGTTGAGATGATGAAACTTGTGATATGCTACAATAGATTAGCGTGTATGGAAACCTTTTCTCCATGTAACTATCAAGTTGGACTTTGTCACACGGCCAAGCCCTTGTCACAGACTTACAGTAATGGTCGGGTTTGATTTTGAGATCTGTGGGATGTTTTGATATGAGATCGAAGTGCCAGAGATGGTGATGAAGATGAGATTAATTCCTTTGCAAGCACAGAGCAAAAATATACCCTTTTATAGTGAGATACTGTGACTCGTTATTATGTTGAGTAGGTGCCAAAGGGTAACTTCCAACCGTGTTTGGATGAGGATATAATCTCCAGTGTCCCTGCTTCATCACGGCATGGTAAGGGCGAACAATTTATTAAGCAATTACCTGCTACATTTGTATTATACTAAAACACGTATGCAAACGGGCCCCTTCCCAAACATTTGTGCCATAGCACGTCTTATTCTTGATTTGCTAGGTGTCAAGTGCTGGTGGGATTCTAGGGGTTTGATATTACCTTGCAATGATTTTACAAACTGCATTGCCGTGTGTGATATAAAATTGAAAGAAAGCAATTGCTCTTAGGGTCAGAGAAGAGCAGCTGGTGCTTAATTCCCAACTAATATTCGAGATTAGAAAAGACAGCCTACGAACTCGGCAATATTCTTCTATGCCTTTAAACAAGATGCTCAATTTAAAATTATGATGACTATTTAGCCTAGTGAATAGAAGGCAGGTGTTAGCCTATGGTATAATATAATAGCGCGTAATTATCGATTCCTAGGTTTAGGAGAGGTTAATTGTGACGGAACAGAAGTACAGCACTATACCGCTACACTACCAAAAGTAGAACGTTGTCAAGTCGGACGCTTGACCGCCTGTACTCCCCTATATAGTGTACCGTGACATTAATACTTAACCCTAAAATGACAGAAAGACGCTTGTACTGGAGCTGATGTGTGGTGTTCTTCCCTGCACTAACGTATATGGGGAGGCGACGTGATGCTACCGAGGCAGAAGCGGTGAATAGAGTCTATTTGTTGATTTTGAGAAACCGAGCAGCTACAGGCCGCCCTCGGTCAGAAAAGAGGAGCAGTCCAATACCAAAAGTACCAAGCGCAAATATCACCATAGCAACCTCGAGACTCCCTAAGGGCCAAGGGTTTGGGAAAAGCGACTCATTGGTACGGACCACGGATGTAGACATACTGAGGGAGATCCCTAAGTGAAATTTGTATATCTGACTAGGCTCCTTCTTCTTTTCATATACTATCGGCTCATCAGGATAAATGCGCGGATTTCGACCTGCCAGTCGGAGGTAGGACGATGTGCCTCTTGCGCAGTAGTAGATAGATACGGAACCTGCTTAAGATGAGGCATTGTACTGTAGATGCAGGTCCAAGGGCTGTCAGCTCCGCCCCTAGACTTGTTTCCCAGCGAGTGAGAAGGAAAGATGGTGCGACCACGAGCGACAGCATGGGTAAGTACGTGCCTGCCATAGTCGCGAGAGCGGCCTTATCCTCGAGTCGTTTTACTGATTTCTCGGCAGCTGGAAGTCAATAGGCGCACAGCGCTTGGCATACGACCGCTTGTCTGCTTCGTAGAAAGACTTCTAACCTCGTCCCATACCCATGTTCCTTGTGACTATCGGGGCTCGTAATGATCGGGGCTTCTCTGGAGAGTAATTAACGATTAAAGAGTTATAACGTCCGAGCAGTTGCTGAGACCGGTTTCAACTAGCGAGTCCTCTTTCTTGAGGTCCCTCTTAGGCGACAGTCTGAGTGCACTGGGACAGCCATCATCACGATTTCGTTTACCAGGTTAACGAGAGGTTCGTCTCTGGCAGATTCCCGAGGAAGTCTCTCCACGTGCGCATGGCAATAATAGCTTGTCGACCAGCCTGAAAGGTGACCCTATATCTATAGATGCGGTCCAGCAAACCTACGACCTGTTCATCATCATTCAGACCTCTGTCTGACTCAGAGGGTCCTGAATCTTTTACTCCCACCACCAATTTCTCATGCTTCATCATCATATCAGCCAGTGCCGCGGCAAACGCCGTATCCCATACTCCAGCACATCGTGGGTAAGCCCTTAACAAACTGATCGCGCGCCTGCGGATGGACTGTGGGAAGCCGCTGTGCGCGACCAGAAATAGCGGCTGCATCGCCGACGGCGTGGGTATAGACGATGCCGTATCGCTGTCGATTTGTAGAACCTGCTGAGCTAGGCAAACAATTTCTTCGAATTGTGTGCCCATATAGGAACTGTCGACTAGCGTTCCAGGCTTTTCTGGTTTACGTAAAAGCAGGAGGCGCACTGTGACTAAGAGAAGCTGGAGAGATAGTAGGGCTTTGAATATTGACATGTTGTCGCCCCCAATGTCGGTGTGGGCCTTGACTTCAATACTACAAGCTCGTGCAAATTCTTGGAGCTTTGTGAAGGATCGTCGGTAGGGCTCTTGTCCCGATATCAGGGCCTCGAGGCTTGCCGTATCTCCAGTCCCCACCACGGCTGCAAATCGATCGCTGTTCTCTTGCGAGAACAGCAACAGGCCATATATGAGCGACTCTGCGGCGCTATTTGCATTTATCATGTGGGACCGCGTTGCATATTGCGTGCCGGATCTGGAGGAGTGAGGCGAGGGTCCTCTATAAAACAACCACATGTTGAAACTGTGATTCTTTGTCTTTTCGTAGTTCAATCCTCCTTGATCCATTGCTTGGCGGTGCGACTCGAGGTTAGCTATGATGGCCTGAAGAGTAGCTAGAGAGATTGGGATATTCTCTGAAGGAGCGAAGACCCCAGACCCTTCGTTCGTGCTCGGTTCCGCCGTAGCTGGGAGTCCTGGGCTTAAGCGCTTTTGGCGGCTATCGACTAACATGGCCTCTATGATCTTATGTCCGGCAGTGAGATGCATGAAAGCCTGGTCATGGAGATTCTGTAGGCTACATATGTAGGTGAATAGGATACTTGCGGTTAATGCTCGCCATTGTTCAGATTTAAGGTACGGCGAGCTAGTTAGGGATCTGATAGCGAGATTACACTGCTGTAACGTGAAGTCCTTCTCCTGTTGAATAGCTGGTATGACATCGGTCCCTCTACTACGGGCTAGAAACGACTCGTAGACGGCGCCAAGACTTACAACTGCATGCCATACAGCCTGGTCGACGAAACAAGCACGTGGGATCTCTGACATCCAGAAGTCGCCGTCGAAAGCCCCGGCGAGCCGAGGGGCGGCCACCTCTAGGAAGAACCGATAGCTGCGGACTTCGTCAATATTGGTCCGCGGCAGAGCAACCTTGATCTCTGCTATAGCATCTTGAGCCGGTAACATGCGAGCTGCATGTGATGACGACGCAGAAGGCTTGTTGAAATCCGACAACTTTGCAGCTGCGAAGGCATTTTCTGAATGAGAGGCTCTGGAGGGGAGTTGTGGATATCCGTCGCACTTGTGACCAGCTGAGATACAGCGATTGCACTGAGGCTTATTCTCATCGCATTTTACTCTTCGGATCCTGTGTTTGACCAACGATGCATCAGTATAGATGCCAATCAAAGGTCAATTGGGCTTCGTAAAAGGTACAAAATACTAAAAGGTACTAAAAAGATAGGCCGACGAATTACTTACCGACAGGTGGAGCACCCATCTCGACTTCTCCGATAATAGGGTCGTTTAGTTGACGTTGTTGACATAAGGTTGACTGAATCCTAAACTGATGAATAATGTCGCTCGTCTGACAGCAATTCCTTGGAATGTTCCTACGCTGAATCAATCAGCGCCGTCAATCGTTAAAAAATGCCGTCATTGCCCCTGAACCACTGGGCCCTTGACTATAGGATTAAGCGATACAGCCAATGAGAGAGCTCAAACCTGGACTGCGACAACTTCATTGGCTGAGCTCCCTGTCCAAATTTCCTGAACCCTACCACATCGTGAATTTCCCCTCCAAGTGCATTCTATTTCCAGGTTACGTAGCTCCCAATAGCTAGACTCAGCTGGAGGTCAAACTGAGAATTAATTCCAAGGTCAAGGTATTATATAACAATGGAACAGTATAAGAACGAGTACTTGCTGTTAAGCTTCAAGGTGTGAACATGTTCATTGCTTGGAATGCACGGACGTATTGGCGAACATGAGTAAGCTCTACAATCGCCTCGCCCTTTCGGTGGCCACCACCCTACTATTCATCGCATCGCAAAGTGCCGCGCAATACAGCCCCAACTGTCCGCTCCAGGGTGCAGTATTTCCTGCACCAAGAAACCCATCTTTGGCTATAAGCGGTGGATTATGCAGCTTGAAGGAGAAACTACGAGCAATCGTGGCCGATCCGTCCATCTTTAATAATGCGACATCGAGCTTCCAGCTGTCTCTCTTCTCCAAGGATGAGCAGCTCCTTAGCTTCAGTCATGCCGCAACGAGTCTCGACAAGAGTTCGTTGCCCTCAGGTACTTTGGACGAGAACACCATCTTCCGCATCGGCAGTGTTTCTAAGCTCCTGACTGTTTATGCTTTCTTGGCTGAGATTGGCCGTAAGTCTTCAAACCCGTGAGCTACTCTGGTGAATACTCTTTAATATCTGTACTATTCAAGCGGACCATTTAAACGACCCTGTCACTGCTTGGGTACCTGAGCTGGCGAATAGCGCAGATAAAAGTGACCAGGACGCCGTGCGTCGAGTACGTTGGGAAGATGTCACTCTAGGGGCTCTAGCTAGCCACGAAGCCGGATTGGATCGTGACTGTAAGTCAGGAATTAAAAAAGCAGTTGGCCATGTTTGAACGTGCTATGCTAATGAATATGCGAGAAACAGACTCCCTCTCAGACCTATCGCTTTTAGTCAACGCAACGCAAGCAGAGCAGTCAGCCTTGCCGCCCCTCCCGTCGAACGAGATTCCGACTTGTGGCACTACCAATCTCCCATTTCCGTTGTGTTCACGCTCAGGTTCGTGTCTCGTGCCCTCATGAAAACATCACTTCCACTAATGCTGGCGCAGAATTCCTTAAAGGAATTAGTAGTTTACATCCTGTCACCTCGACCTTTCGAACACCTATATACTCCAACCTCGCGTTCCAGGTCCTGGCCTACGCGCTTGAAGGAATCACCAACAAGACTTTCTCCTCTATCTTCCAGTCTTCACTTGTCGAACGTCTGAACCTAAGTCATACATCTCTCCAGCCTCCAAGCAGCACGGACAAAGGTATCATACCCGGTGATGAGATCTCCAGCTGGTGGAATGTTAGCCTCGGCGACGCAAGTCCGTATGTGTTCTCCCATCCCTCTATCCATGACATCCGGATCTTTGAGGATACGTATACTGACGAGAGAAGATTCGGCGGCATGTTCTCTACCGGAGCAGACATGGCGCACTTAGGGCAATCCATTCTGGGCTCTAAACTTCTCAAGCGAGCACTGACTCGCGAATGGCTGCGCCCCGTGACCCATACTGCCGACCTACACGTGGCAGTTGGTATGCCGTGGGAGATCCATCGTTTACTGCAGCCCATCTCTCCAGGAAGCAATCACACGCGCGTTGTAGACATATACACGAAGAACGGGATTCTAGGAGGCTATACGTCGCTTTTTGTGCTCTCCCCTGAGCACGAGTTCGGCTTCATCCTCTTACTCGCCGGCTTGGTAACTCCAGCGGAGTCTTCTGCACGCTCACTAGCAATGGCTGTCATCGGAGATGTGGTGACAAGCACCATGGCTTCTGCATTTGAGCAAGCGGCTCGTACTGAAGCTGCATCGAATTTCGCAGGAGTCTATGCTAACGCCGGCATGAACCTTACCATCTCCGTGAATGACGGCCACCCGGGACTCAAGCTGAGCAACTGGACCGCGGGAGATAAGGACGTGTTATTCCTGTATACGGGAGTGTCGAATGCGGATTCAGATGCGAGACTCTATCCTATGGGCCTTGAAGATGATGGGTCGATCGCTTTCCGAGCTGTATACGAGACTGCTCGTAATGCTTCGTATACTTCGCAGCCAGGCGTGGTGTTCTCTCAGGGTTGTCTTCCTTGGGGAGACATAGCTACGCAACAATATGGCGATGTCGCGTTCGACGATTTCGTATTTGAGATTGATGGTAACGGGCGAGCCACAGCTATCACGCCTAGGGTTGCACGACAGACCTTGAAGAGGGTTGGATAAGTCACCCTAGATTCATGCTGAAGGTCATAACTGCTTGCCGAAGTTAGGCGACTATTCTACCCTTCTATCACTAGTCTCTTATACGGGGTGATCGTAGGTCGTGTTAAATCTATACTTCTAGCTTGATATATGTTAATTTTAATTTTACTTCACTTAAGAGAACAATTATAAACATGTGCAATTAGATTCAGAAAATACCTGAGTAATGTTGAATTTGAATGTCTCTGCCCAACCCTTGCGCCAGTTCTGATACTCTCTTTCGACCGAGGCTATGATGCTTGCCGTTCTCACTGTGGAAGAATGAAACAGAATCGGACATGATAATGCGACAGAAGTGGACCTAAAAAAACCACAGGACGAATTGAGATTTTTGAGTTGATACTCTTAGTCGAGAATCACTTCGTACAATGTCCAGCTGTGAAATAAGCTTCAGCAGTAGCCCATTCATTTCTTCATATTCACGGTATCAGAGCTGTCAGGGATGAAGCGTGAGTTGCTGTGTGAGGGACATCGTCGATGTAAAATATAAGGGCGAAGTCGCCTGATTAGCTGGGGCAGTCCGAGCCTCAGGCGCTTTTGTCAGAGCTACCTAATAGTGAGGTGGTGTCCGTAAGCGGGCACCTAAGGTCCCTAAGATCGCCATGCACCGAGGTGTTGCAGAGAGGAAGAAATGAGCGGGGCAGGAAGTTTTTATAGGGTTACACGCCAAGAATTATAGCGTTTCTAGGCTCTATAAACCTAGGCGCGTGGGTAGAAACGCAGGATAATAACGATACCCTCTGCAGCGAGTTGCTATCATCTACAGGTAAATGGATGGCTGGTAGATTCATTATTCAGAGACATAGCTCTCTGTCCTTCTATCGTTTGAATACCTCATCGATTCAATCATCCCGTATTCCTTTGGAAGTGGCTAGGACAGCCCCTTCACAGGTTCGCCTGCGCTCCACTTTGCGCCCGAAACCCCACGAAGCAGCTTCTCACAAGGTCGGCCTGAAACAGCACGAAGGCAGATTCATTTCTGCAACTAAACGGGCCAAAATGTCGGATGATGAAGCAGACCTTGAGCTTCTCGCTCTCCTCAGGCAACATCTGCAAGGGAAATTGAATATTAATGAGGAAGCTGAGACAGGAGTTTTAGAAGGCGCCGAATATGTCTATGACAACTCAATCGACGTAGCTCTGGACATGAGAGCGACCAAAAATGCGGCTGCTTTCATATATGACCAAATGCAGAAGAAGCAGTACTCTACAGAGAACTGGTCTGAGCACGAGCTCCACCCCAAAGCGAAAGATGAAGCTACCGTCGCCTTCATCTTCACCATGGACCTCCTGAACTTCTCATTTTGGTCTCTCAGGCCTGAAGGCGAGCGGTTTGCCATCTCTTACCGAGAAAAGACGTGGACGGGATATTGGAGTCTTGTTGCCGCGCTACAGAGGGCGTTGGAAGAAGGTAGGTTAACCACCGTCATGCGTTTCGTATAAGTGCTTCATTCTGTGAAGGAACGGTTCCGTTTATGCAGTATTTTGCTCCAGACATACCAATTACCGACCCTCACTATTGGCAGAGCGAAGAAGACTGCAATCTAGAATCTCTGCGGCATGTCTTCCGCTCATGCACCGATGAAGAAATCCCACTCCTGGAAGCCCGTCTTGCCTGTCTGCGAGAGGCTGGCCAGGTTCTTTATGAAGTAGGTTGAGCCTCACCACCACATTACCGTTCCTACCAATTCATTCGTATCACAATGCACGATACACATCGCCAACGCACAACACGGGCTCTTGCAGAAATATGAATGCAGCTTCACGAACTGCATTCAAGCTGCCGATGGTTCGGCCGCTGCATTGGTCAACCTGCTTGCGCGGGACTTTTCCTGTTTCAGGGATGAATTCAAATTCGAAGGCCGCCGGCGGCCCATCCGTTTCCTCAAACGCGCTCAGATCTTGGTCGCGGATATCTGGGGCTGCTTCAATGGCGAGAGCTACGGTGCTTTTCGAGATATCGACAAGATCACGATGTTCGCCGACTATCGCGTTCCGCAGATCTTGGCTACGCTCGGCTGCATTGGATATAGCCCGCCTCTGCAAGCATTAATATCGAGTAAAGAAACCATCGAAAGCGGTAGCAAATATGAAATGCAGCTTAGAGGTGAGTTACATCTTCTCACATCCCCGGGATTGGACTCTCTTGTTGATTATCGGATATGCAGCCTGTAGCATTTGGTGCGTCGAGCTTATCAGGCGTGAAATTAAGCGCCAGCATCCCGAGGCCAAGGTCAATGCGATCTTAATAGATTTCTTTTTGTATGATACCATGAAGTTGATGGAAGCCGAAGGGAAGGAGACAATGCCGCATCATCGCACACGGAGCATCTGGTATTGAAAGCTTTCGAGACATTGGTACAGGCGGGCACATATCCCGTAGTTCGGCAAGCCGTAGGGTTTGGATCATCGATTGGTCTGAGATAATCACATAGAAAAACCTATACTAGGCGCCAAATTCATGGAAGATTGAGATTAAGAAAGAGAGCCACGTTGTCAGCGGCAACAAGTCGGTAAAAGCAAAGCCTCAAAGCTCCAGACGCCATCGCCGAAATCCACAGCCACCAAGTACTCCCTAGCCAGATCTCCTCATATGCAACCTCTCGCCCTCATCTCATCTCATCGTAGTCATACATACATACATACCCCACAGCTATCCCTGGCGTCTACACAGACGCTTGACTGTTATTAACCGGGGACGAGTTAAGAATTTCGTCCATGTGGGCTCTTTCAATTCCCTCGGTGCCTTTATTTTCCTCCTTCATCAAGACAGCGAGAACCTCGACCGGCGGACTGAGACCGAGCCGATCGGCACGCTGCCAGCGCTTGATGCGATCGATGCCGACACAGGGCTATGCAAGATGTATCAGTATCCGTCTGTCTCATGCCGCTGTAGACAGAGTCTAGGGTGAGGGAGAGGGGAGGGGAAGAGGGAGGGGTGTACATACCCCGTACTGGGAGCTAACATCCCAATACCTAAGAACCTTCTCGGCCAAACTCAAGTCTTCCTGATGCACCCTCTTCGTCCGGCGCTCGCGTTCTATGCCGCGCCAGTACTGAGTGATCTGGCGATCCGTGACCTTGTCGGCGCGCAGCTCCGCCTCTGTCTTCTCGCGCGGCGGGGCTACTTGCTCGACCTCTTTGACAACATCGTCGGCTACTTCTTCTTGCTTAATGTCGATGTCGGGCTCAGCTTTAATGACATGTTTGGCGAGGGGGCTGCTCTGAGGGGCACTGGAGGAGACGAGGTCCTTGGCCGATTTTTGTGCGTTCTTGGTCACTCGGTGGTTGAATGAGAGGGTGGCCTGCCTGCTGGAGGAGCGAGTCCCTTGGCTGGACGGTCGGCTGGATGGTCTGCCGGCAGGCATTGTAGGCGAATTGATGCTTGGTTTAATATCGATGTTGATGTTGCTAGAGTAATTGGGAGGTTCACGACATCAAAATTAGGTGTGCAAGGGAAAGAGGGACAGAGTGCTGGCTGTCAATTGACATTTACTAAGTTGATGGTGGATAGTAGAGCTGGTTCAGGAAATGACGTGCCGGATCCCTCAGGCAGACATGCTGGCAGGGGTTCTTGGTCTGATTGGCTATTGGGCTATTGGCGGGGCAACACGAACGGAATGCGAGCTCACGTGACTAGCATCTGTACATTGTGAAACTGGACTGGCTGGTGCTAATGGAACTGAGTGCACCCTTCTTGCAGGCTATTGACCTATCGTTTCCAAAACTGAGATATCATCCATTCATTTGCCAATGTGCCCATATAGTTGCAGCCTCCGTCATATCGTCGTAACATTCCACCGGACGCCACTTGTTATAATACAATAATATGATATAGAATCCGTCAAAGTAGAATAATCGTGTTTCCCTGTTCTTATATGCTTATGCACATGGCTTAGACAGCCGAAGCATCAGAGTCCGGTTCCGGTGATACGTGAACCTGCCAGTACTTTCTCCAGTCTCCCCACTCTCCTTCATCCTTCTCGTTGTCTCCTTGTCCCGGTTGCCAGATGCCGAAACCTTTACCGGGATCGTACTGGGGGAACTCGGCCTTCTCAGCTAGGAGGTTTCGCTTTTCCCCCTTGCCCAAGAACCACAAAAAGTCCTCAGACAGGTGAATATACTGCCTCAAGCCTTCGTGGACGTTGATTTTGGCGCCGGTTGTCCAACTAAGGAGTGTCGGCTCGATAATCGGTGCATCCGTAACGGAGGGATGGGAAGTTCCAAGTGAGGTCATGAACCATGACGGGCTTCCGCGCTGGTTGTTCTCTTCGACGAGGTTGCGCACAACGTCGAAATGAGCCCGCCCATAAAATATGCTATGTTTGCTGCTCCAAGAATTGCTGTGGATGACCAGAAGTGGCACACTCACATCATGGTTCAGCCTGCCGCTTTGTTTCCCGGGATCCAGGACGATGGCGCCGATGAATGGCCGTTTCTCGGTTGGGCCGCCCCTGAGAGCCTGGAGTGCTCCCGTTGCGCCGAAACTGTGACCCGCCATGATCATCTTATCAACATTAAGCCGCCCAGCCCATTCGTCTAAGCTCTTACCCTCCTTTCGAGAATTGTGCTTGAACACATGGCTGCCTTTCCCGCTATTGATCTGTCTCAACACCCTTACTACTTCTTCAATCTCCGCCTCGCGAAAATCAAGCTGGGCTCGGTTAAAGTCCTCGACTCCTAGCTCGTGGCCTGTTTCCGATTCTACCTCAGAGAGTCTGAAGGTTAATTTCGTTTCGTACGGTTTGCCGTGTTTCGTGATAATTGAGCCTGGACATGAGCCATCTCGGTGCTCGAGCATGGCGACAATGAAACCACGCGATGCTAATTCGCCGGCGTAATGCGTATAATCAGTCCTACTCGACGCCATGCCGTGAGAGAAAACCACGATGGGGTAGCCATATCTCTCGATCGATTCCACTTTCTCAAACTCTTGACTCTCGAAAATATCTGGATGACTTGATACCGCAGGCCCTAAATCAGCCAGACGTGTATCAACTTTAGCTGGGATCTTGATCCCACCAACAAGGGCACGAAGTGCACCCGTGAAGGCTGCGTTGGTAAAGCAGTTACTGATGTGTGCAAATTTGGCATATCCTTTCGCGGTCGCCGATATTGGCCTCGATATCCAATGATGGTGCTTGTGCTGACTTTTCCCGTGGGCAGCTGGATAGTACAAAGTGAACAGGACTGTCTGCAGCTCGAATGCGTTCGTGAATGAGCCCTTAAACCGGGCCGTATCTATAACACGCGGCGGCGAGACGGGAGACTCGATATCAATACTCCCAACTGGATACTGTCCGCTATACATCGGCAACGGGCTTGCGAAAAGAGGTAATGAAAAGAGATAACAGTATAACACGTAGAACACGGCAATGGCGGATAGAACGTATCGCCAAGTCAGTCTAGGATGCACAACTGACCAAACCCTGCGGCGCATAGATATCCCACGAAAAACATATGGAGCTTCAGGAAATGGACGCATTTTGAAACGAGATTAGCATTTAGTGTTATACCATTAAGTAACTTGTTTCCAAGAAGAGCTTGTCCGTGATACAAGTTTCTTGCTTCAGCTGATATGATGTAATGGCATCAGTATCCGCTTTCAGCACCTACCCTCCCTGTAATTAGTACCTAACCTAGTGGACTTATAGCGCCTAAGGCCCGAGGCCAACCCAGCTACAACGTCATCGCCTCTCGGTCTAACTCAGGTATTACCTATTTCGTGTTTCACATCACATAATCCAGAGCCAAATTAACTGGGAATCTAGCATTATCCAACGCTTGACTTAGTCGCGCTCAAATTAACTAATAAATCTAGCATATCTCCAACGGTGCAACAGGATTACTTCAGGGCAGCAGCCACGACAGCCTCGACCTCGGCTTCGGACAACTGCTTCAGGCCCAAGAGTTCATTGTCCAACTTCTGAAAGTGGCTGCCGTATCCCTCGCCATAAATCGATGTCATGAGTTGCGGGAGAAGGGCTTTGGCGAGGTCCGGGTTTTCCTTCTTCAATTCAGCCAAAGCGGCAGGGAGTACATCCTTCTCGATGGATAGCTCCTCTGTGCTCCATTTCGTCCCTGTGATCTTCTCGGCAATAATTTTGAGCTGCTTCAGGCTCAGGGCCGTACTTTGGACAAAAACAGACCGGTTCTTGGTCTCGTCTGGCTTCTTCAAGACGCCGGCGACGGCCTTGCCGATATCCTCAAGGGTCGTGGTGCTAACTTGACGCTCACCGCCATCGTAGAGCGTGATCTTCTTTTCCTTCGGGTCGAGAAAAAGGCGGCCAACCGTTAGGCCCCAGTCGAAGAACGGACCCGTGACAATATATGTGTAGGATATGCGTCCATTTGCCGCCTCTTTGGCAATTGCCTTCTGGAACACGACCTTGTCTGCGAACACGGGCAGCTTGGCGTTCTTGGGATGTTCTGTGTCACATCCAAACTCAGACGGAAGGAATCTTTTGACGTGCGCCTTAATCGCAGCCTCGAGGATGTTTTGTTGCTTCGAGAGGGCCACGAATCCGAGGGTGGAGACGAGAGCGTCCTGGCCCTCAAGAGCCGAGGTGAGAGAATCGACAGAATCGTAATCAACTTGCTTAACCGTGACAGATTCTGGGAATGTGTGCGTGGTCCCCTGCCTAGTTAGGACTGTGACTTTGAACCCGGCCTTGAGCAGATGTTCAAGAATAGCAGGTCCCACGTTGCCGGTAGCACCAGCAAGGGCAACACTGTTTATAGCGCTCATGATGATGGGATTCTAGGTAAGTAGATATTTTGAAGTAGGAGACTTGTGCTGTGAAACTTCTGAAAAACTGCTCTTTGAATCTGCTAGTATTGCGGTTTGACGGAGTGGTTACTCTTCTCTACGGTGATGGTCTGCGATGCAGCTCGTCCCAAGTCTTGAACACGCCAGTCGAAACTCCATGATTTATAGTACTACATCTTCTGCGGACTTCACCTAATGTCTGCTTAGGAATGGGAGTGAGATCACGTTATCGCAGAATATTCTAAGCACGATATCAATTTGAAAGCGACGGCATGGTCAATATGTACATGTCATTCATCGCAGCCTAGTCCCAATGGCTTCTAAGGCGGGCATCCCACACGGCCGCCTCCACAGCTGGCTTCCGGTGGGATATCTTGTGTAAGCACGCTCCTCAATCCGGACCTAGGGGTCACCTCACGTCTCTACAAATTGAATTAGAAACCAATTGCTTCCGCCGTTCGTCGTCCGTCGTCCGCCGTGATGATTCTTTGTCGGTCAATTACCAAGCAGCTTTCTCGCTTCTCTCACTTCTCTACCGCGAGTCAGCTCAGGCAGATGTTAATCTACGTGGCGGCATTCCGCCAAGCTCCCCAACAACCCACAATTCCATCCCACATTGCCGAGCGTCAACCTCACTTACACCTCCGGCTGTGTAAGACGGAACGCAATGAGCAGCCAAAATGACGTCGCTTCCTAATCACACAGAGGAATCTTCTACGACAGCAATCTCCAGGGGCTTTGAGTGTACTGTTCCGGATTGTGGGAAAGTGTTTCGGCGAAAAGAGCACCTCACGAGACATCTGAAGTCCCATGATACAGAGCTACAGTATGAGTGCCACATCTGTGGCAGACGCTATGCGCGAAGGTGAGTGGGCCACACATTGCATCGGATGTAGAACAGGGGGGAGGGGGTGATGTGATTGATACTAAGCAACAAACGCGATAATATCGAAAGCGAGTAGAAATTTCCTATCTAATATGTTCGTAGTGATGTCCTAAAGAGACACGTTGAATTCCACCCGCAGTATTTCAAGCCTAGGCGCAACTTCGTCGCTTGCGTTCGCTGCCGCGAGAGCAAGACCAAATGCGACGAGGAGAGCCCCTGTGGACCATGCCGTCGCAGAGCACTACCATGTGTTCGAGCGAACGGTACTGAGGCCAACACTGTTACTGTTGATGGTACAGGTTCAGAGCCACCTTCTGAGTTTCTGAGCTCGCATTCAAGCTCCGTACACACGCTCGAGGCGTCGAAGCTGTACGAATATGTCGCCAAGGACCCAGCGACGACGCAGAGACGCCTCAATGTGTACTTCACTGAGATCTACCCGAGCTGGCCTCTGGTCCAACCGTCCTCAATCATAGCACCAGGCAGCCCGAGCCTCTTGGTCGCGGCGATCATGATGCTTGCGAGCTGGCTCGAGGGAGATCTCGAACATATGGAGCTACAGCCTCTGGTCTTTGACGAGATTGCTGAGAAGCAGCTCGTACGTAACTCCATTTCCTTTCATTGTCGTCTACACGAGTGGCTGCTGATTTATTGTAGGCTCCCAATCTGCCGCTCCCTATATTGCAGGCAATGGCAATATATCTCCTCTACAGCATGTTCTGTCTTGTAAGCAGCCAAATCCCCTTTGTTCGATATAGTCTTATTCATCGTGCTGAGGATTGGCAACAAGACCACAGACAGCATGGCGCCCAGAGCAATCAGAATTCATAATGCCCTCGTAGCTGCGTGCAGATTCGACGGCATCTTCGCTTCGCATAGGGGTATATTGAATGCATTAAATCATTCATCTCTTGAAGATGAGCAAAAGGAACCACGGCACAGGTAAGGATGAAATATTCCTAGCCTATCCATCCATCAACCCGCCCTTTCATTCATTCATTTATTCGTTTAGTCATTTATCCATCCACTCGAGCTAACGTCCACCAGACTCGCCTTCGCCGTGCTGCGTCTCGACGCATACCTCTCTATACTAACCGACTTCCCGCCGCTGATCCGGTACCAGGAACTATGCATGCCTTTGTCGCAGTCGACGTGCTGGGTCAGCGTTAGCAGCGAAGAAGAACGGCGCAGCTTAATGGAGAGCGAGCCGCCGCTGCGAAGGAAGACGGCGTTCAGCTTCCGCGTGCACGACCTGTTCGGCGTGCCGCGGTCGAACGTGCTGGCGTCGCCTTGGACTAAGATGGACTACCACTTCATCCTCTGCGCCATCCAGTCCGGCGCCTGGGAGGCGGCACATCAAGCCGTGCGCACCGTGCCAGATGATATACACTCGCGGACACATCCGCTTGATCTTTGCAGTATTCAGAGGGAGTATCTTGGTGCTTGGATGTCTGGGTTAGAAAAGGACTGTCGGGTAAGCTTACTACTATTACACTCCTCGATTGCTCACGCCCCTTATTCTACTAAGCTAACAACAATGTCTAGTGAGTCTATATTATCTTGTTCGTCTCTGACACTCTTGAGCACACCACTGATCACGAGTTTTCTTCTTCTTCTCTTTCTCGTCTAATCTCTTCTCCTCATCGCCCCTTTCGAAAATATCCTAACTAACACCAACCACCCCTAGTCTCCGCAGAGAATATCTCACAACCTTAACCTCCGACCCTATGGCCCCGCAAACACTCTTACTCTGGCACATGACGAACATCAAACTCCAAGCGCCCCCAGAACTCTGGAGTCTTCCAGACCGGTACTACAAGCTGCGGCCGGGCACGTTTAGCCGCGTCTCCATCGCCTCTGCGAAACAGCCCCAAGCCCAACTGCATCCACTGAACCAGAACCAGGGCCAGGGACAGAGTAAGGGACAGACACAAACACCGCAACAAACCCTGCGCCCGTGGCAAAGCTCACGGCTCGCGCGCGTCGCAGTCTGGCACAGCGCGCAGATCGCGCGCATCGCAGAGCGCGAATTCGAACTCCAGCTCTCGACGGCTGTCCCCTCGCGCGTGCGCCTCTGTCTCAACCCTTTACTGATCCCAGCGTTGTTGATGAGCGCGACCGTAGTCTGCGCGTTCGCGTTCCATGCCCGCGGGGGCTGTCCCATGTGTGTTGGGTCCGGGACCGCGGAGCTCGTGAGGTTGTTTGCTGGTCCGGAGGGTGATGACGATGATAACAATGACAACAGTATGAATATGGATGTGGATATGGAAGGGGGTCGGGGTGGGGGAAGGGGAAATAGGGGTAGAGGGGATGGAGGGGATGGGGACGCGGATTCGGAGGCAAGGCGGCTGGCGCGCTGGCTGGATAATGAGGAAGGGTTGCCGAACTGGGGCGTTCATGTCTTTGGTGGATTCCCGGTTTGTCGGTGTTGTGTCCCGCGACTGGCGGAGTGGTTTCGTGCACTGCTCTCTGCTGCTGATCAGCGTGCCGATGCGGCGCTGAGGGGGTTTCTGGATGAGCTTAAGGCTGGGATTTGGTGATTAAGGGGCTTGGCTTGTTGAGAAAAAAGCTATGACGAAGAGAAGAGCCTAGGTTAGCTCATCACGCATGATCTCGCAGACTAATTTTCCACATTTGGAAAATAGACTCAATATGGATGAACGTCTCGTAGTTTCTCTATTCATGATGCCATTCTATGGGCCAGCTTCTTTATGCATGAATGTAAACGATGGTCGAATCTCAACACAATAGGGGCGGCGATACCCGCTACTGCACCAAGGCGTTCTCCGCCTTAGACGTCGACAAATTAGAGCAGGCGGGACCGGCGCTCTCCCGAAGATAAAGACGCAAGTCCGTCGCCCACGTGGCTTCACCGTGGACAATGGCTCAGAACAAGGGCTCTTTGTCCTATTTTTAGGTCAGGGTCTAGGCCGACTTATACCTTTCTTCTGACGGCTGGGCAAGGCCTTGAACGATTAACAAATATGATTTACTAACCTAGCATGTCAAATAGGTGATTTTCTATAGCAGCCAATTATAGCTATGTTCCATTTCGTAGCTCACGGATGAACTGTGTGGATTTGGTGATGAAGCCGCAAAAACTAACAGATCACACGATAGCGAGCGCCGACGAGGCGGCTGAATGTAATAAGTTTGATAACACTAAGAATTGGGTGATCAAGTGTGCTTAAAAAGTCGCAATAAAACTACTAGGACGGAAGAGGATAAAACGCAATTAAATAAATTATACGACTCAGGCATGGCGAGGTGAACAAGCCCAGAGACGCATCTACAACTATCCAGCTAGCTTATGTACAGCCATTCAGGCAGGAATGCATACATAACACGCAAGTTTGCATGTCTCATAATAAACGAAAAGATGGGGGCCTTTTTTACCATCCCATAAACCAGCGAAAAAACAAATGGGGAATCACTGCATCTCTCGAGACACCTCGTAATCTTTCTATCCACAGCCCAAAAACAGCCCAGACGCCACCAATGGAGTGTATGATATTCATCTATACCAGAGTGAACCCGATCGCAAAGGACGTCGCAATTATTGCTGGGATGGCGAACACGGCGGCCGAGACGGAACCTAGCGGTGCTAACCGAGGGCTGGCATTGTCGCTCGTGCTGCCGCTGGGACTGCCGCTGCCACCATCGGTCGAGCTGGGGTTGTTATACTGTCCATCCGACAGAGGCTTGACGGCGAGGTTCGACAGTTTCGAGCCATTAACGTCCATAACGGTCTGGCTGACCTTCCAATCGCTGACGTCAATAATCTTGCCGTTCAGCTTCTTGCCGATACCGTTATCGATCAGTTTCTGAACACCAGGAGGAGGCACGGGAAGGGTGAAGTTATTGTTGAAACCGGCCTCCTTGATCAGGCTTTCCGAGCACTTGGGAGGCTTGGGAGACGAGGCCTTGACCTTAACGCCCTGTACAGCCGAAAAGTCGAGCTTAGCGTATTGGTTTTGCAGGGTGCGGAAGTCTGATAGCAGATTGACGGAACCATCAGAATCAACCTTGACAAGACCGTAGTTGTTGTCCTCCTGCGACCATTCGTATACAACGCCGCCAGAAAAAACCGGTGTCATCTGGGGGCCATAAATGGAACCGATTTCGGTAAAGACACGAGGCGATGGGGTGTTGCAGCCGAACTCGGAATAGAACACGGGGACCGAAGTAGTCTGGAACAGCGCAACAAGTTGGTCGTATGATGACTCGTGGAAGTTGCTGTTACCACACCACGAGTAGCTGTTGAGGGCAAACAAGTCGGCGCGAGACATGTCATTGTCATCACCGTCGATAGCGCACTGGAAGTAGTTCCAGCTGTCCTCTAGAACGGAACGAACATCGGCGGCAGAGTACCCAACCGGGATCTCACGGGGTGCGTGCTTCTTGATGTAGTTCTTCAGGTCACGGGTGACGGCACGGATGTAGGGGGGTGCCTGGGCACCAGTCTTGACGGCATCGATAACCTCGTTTCCGGAGAAGAACCCGAGCAAGTTGGGATAGTTCATAAAGTTCTCAACAACAGCGAAGGTCCGGTTGACATAAGCCTCATAGTACGACGTCCAGGGTTCCAGGCTGTTGAGAGACTCGCCGACGAGAGGTGAGTTGACGTCAATCATCATGTACATGCCCGCCTGAGTATAACGAAAAGCATTTCATTAGTTTCAACTGGTGGCTACGGAGTAGGCCCGGCTCAGCTGGGAATGAGACTTACAGCGTTGAAAATGCTGGCACACTCGTCGTGGTTGAGATTGGGGTCGAGGTTGTAAACGCGAATGGTGTTAATGCCAAGCATCTGGAGCAGAGCGGCGTCACGACGGCAGATGTCACCGTTAGAGAGAGGATCTTTGCCATGACTGGGGTCGTAGCCAGAACTGCCACCGATCTGATACGCGACACCAATAATCTGGAAGGCATCGCCAGTTTTCGGGTTGATGAACTGCGACCCATGGACCTCCAGTGAGGTCAGGGCAGCCACAGCTGTGGCGCCCAGAGCGGCGAGTGCAGCATGGAAGAGCATTATAATCCTGGGGGCTTTTGGGGGCGGTCACAGGATCGCAGAGTTGCACGTTGCTCAGTCCAGCTCAGCAAAGCGAGAGGTTGTGTGTATACTAAATTCGTAATGGTCAAAAGACTTGGGAAGGGGGAAGAGAGCGACTGGAAATGCCAATAGGCAAAAATAAATTAAGGGCCAAGTTCAAGTCGAGAGAGATAGAGAGAGTGACTGTCGATTGAACGGGCGGCAAAACAAAAAGCGCAATGCTGATTGAAACACGGGAGAACGAGTGTCACAAGAGGTGGTTGGACTGAAAGAGAGTTATAACGACCCCTTACCGGAGGCAAGGGCATGAAAGAGCAATGGCGATGGCCTAGCGGGTCAATGGTACGCTAAAACAGGGGATTGGCTGCACTACGCCAACAGCAGGAACCGTCTCTGATCAATCAGAGCAGCTTCCCACCCATCTTACCCGCCAAGTAACCTGCCCATGTGGGCAAAATACACCGCGTTTACGACCTAACGCAGGCACTCCACTTCGCAGAGGCGGCGCCTTTCGTCGCCTGTGTTATTGGATGCCCTCGTTCGCGAAACGTGCGCCGGCCAATACAAGCCGTCTGGGAACAGCTGGTCGGTAATTACGTCGCATAATTCTACAATTCTATGTGTGTGGTTTAGACCGGTGGTGTACTTCGTACATCGTAGAAACCCGGCCTCTCCGCTTTCAACTTATTCAGTAGACCACTTCATCGCATCGTGAAGCGCTCAGACGACGGTTTGGCGGTGGTGGAGGTTGGGATACGAGGCAACGTGGGTAAAGCATGGCTTACTATCCATCCTAAAAGGGGAGGTGTCCCGCCAATTATCGGCCAAATATTTTCCTGAGATGGCTGGATCTGGCTGACGCCTGCATCTAGGACCCTATATTACAGCCTCTTATAATGTTGTCAGACCCAACAAGAGCACAATCCAACACGAGCTCGCATTTGGAAGGCCGTGGTGGCAACGAAAGTTCCTGAGCATCATGAGTTACTGTCACGCAGTTGCAAGCAGGAATAAGTATCAAACAATGGATGAAACACAACGGTTTCTTCAGCATGCGGGTCTGAGAACGTAAGGAGCTAGTAGCTCCCCATCGCCCCTGAATATCATGATGAAAACCACCGGGAGATTGCCGAGATGGTGGATGAATAAACTGGGGAGTGCAGGGAAGAGCGAGCGAGCAAAACAAGACCCGGCAGCCCCAGCCATCAGCCTCAGGTTTATGCAGGACCTCCTGCCCTGAGATCGCAGTGTGGCTGGTGTACCCCAGTTTCTGCAGGTGTGACCCATCTCATCCCACTTAACCTTAGCTTCGTGCAGCAAACTCCAAAGCCAAAATTTAGGCAGGAACCGTCAGGGGGTCGGCCGCGATAACACGCCGTCCCGCCTCAGCCAGCCAGCCAGCTAGCTTGCGAACCAAAGCCTTGATTGCTTGCCTATGCACTCTCTGCGCCGCTTCATCCCCAACACCAAACCCTTCCCGCAACTCTCCGTCTACCGCAGCGTCCACCGATTCACAAGCACCATGGCGCCCAGTACGTACAGGCCTCCCATTTGATTCTCCAGCGACACACACCGCGTCACAACTGGATCGTGTTCACGCCACAGGGTCATGGAATCGCCATGCGCCTCGGGATAAGGAGCTACTTAGGAGTCGCTTGCTAACATGTGCGCGCGCCACTCTAGCATACCTACCCGACCGCCGCCCGCTTGTCATATCAGGCCCCTCAGGCGTCGGCAAGGGCACGCTGATCAAGCGGCTCTTCGATGCGCACCCGGAGACATTCACGCTATCCGTATCGCACACGACGCGCGCGCCGCGGCCCGGCGAATCCCACGGCGTCGAATACTTCTTTGGTATGGACGTCCAAGGCCCTGAGAAGATGGACCTGATCTTATCGAAAGGATAGTATCCATGGCCGATTTCGAGGCCCTGATCGCCGACGACGGCTTCGTCGAGCACGCCAAATTCGGCCAGAACAGATATGGCACCAGCAAGGCGACCATCGAGGAGCAAACTGCCAAGGGCAGGGTTGTTGTCCTCGACATTGAGATGGAGGTGGGTGTTCATTCTCTCTATACTTTCACCTGGCTGCGAGGAGTTCGCCATTATTACCACTCTGAGTTTGCCGCGCGTCCGACCACGCGCGCGCGCGCACGCAGACAGACCCAAAAGGGTCAACCTCATGCAGCACTCACGAATCCAACAAGACTCCCAATCATGAAAGACAAAGGCAAGAAAAGGTAGGCTGACAGAACGTACGAAACAGGGCGTGAAGCAGATTAAGCAAAGCAGCATAGGGGCGCGCTTTGCATTTATCAAGCCGCCCACCTTTGAGGCTCTCGAGCAGAGGCTTAGAGGCCGAGGGACAGAAGACGAGGCCTCCATAACAAAACGGCTGGACCAGGCCAGGAAGGAGCTCGAGTACGCCGACACCCCCGGCGTCCACGATATCATTATTGTAAATGACGACCTCGACGCCGCCTACAAGCAGCTCGAGGACTATGTCTATAAACCCGTGGCATAATGGGTCGACCGAGCGACCGATCTCAGAATAATAACCAACTATGGTAATAACACATTCGTAAGCCCTCTGGGGAGGCCGTATTGGACATAGACCGCATACGATGAAGAAATCTGGATATGAATCAATTAAAATGGGGGACAGAGATACAAGCAGGTCAAGATCACATGAGTTAGATTAATGATACCCGCAATCAGAAAATCATGTGAATCAAGTCGGTCACAACAGGCAGTGGCACGCATTGGCAAGAGTATTATATTTTTCTCAATTAGGTATCAAAATCGTCCTGGTTGAGAGCACAGTATAAGCTCGGTTTCTGGTTGGCTGTTGTGGGATTAATCATTGTAGAAGACGACGAGGGCTCCATAGGGGAATACTAAAAGGAAATAATAGAAGGCCAGCTCATCAGAATGTACTGACATGAATACTGCTTGCTCAATCACCAGTTCGCATACACATAACAAACTTCCAGGCATCCTGGTAGCTCGACATCTCAACCATGGTATATCATGCGGGACGTCATTCTCCAGACCCAGGCGCCCCCATCACCCATTGCCAGCAATACACGCTCTGGATTGTTGCGTTGGAAATTTGCCTTCCAGCTAGCACGGAGGGGTAATCATCAAATTATTCCGCGTTTGTATTTCCATCGCATGCGGCCGTAGGAGCGCACCAGCCATAGCTACCGTATATCAGGAACCGGCCGCAAACAAACTAAAAGTGGCAAGAATTCAGAGCAAATATGACTAGGTCTGTGGCCTAGTAGCCGTTCATAGTCATACGCTGAGAGCTTCTGCTCATCTCTCGATCAGCAGCCGGGCTGATTGGTCTGCTACCGTGCCCTTGAGCACTGCTTTCCTTGAGGGCGAGCAATTGCTTGGCACGGAACGTCTCGTAGTGAATCTGCGAAGTCGTTTCGATCAAGTCTTGAAGATGGGTTCGAAGGAGGAAATTGCGGAGGTAGACAAATTCGCAGTGGTTCTCGTCCTCGACGTTAATAACGCCCCATCGGTTTTGGCGACCGCGGACTTGCTGCCCATTGACAATAATTGACTTCTCCGAGCCGACAACGGCAAAGGGAACAAGGCTCTATAAACTTGTTAGCCAGCTTACCTAAAAGAGAAAAAAAAAAAAAAAAAAAAAAAAAAAAAAAAAGCCGGGGGCCGTTAAATAACAACCGTGGTTTTTGTTTTGAACCCCACCCCCCAATAAACAAACACGGCGTTTTCAAACCGGGAACTTTTTGTGGGGGGGTAA